>PVKU01001922.1:0-164550 GCA_004027475.1 Anoura caudifer | reverse complement strand
CGGACTTCCTGGAAGTCTATTTCCTTTGCTAGATTGGGGAAGTTCTCCTTTATTATTTGTTCAAATAAATTTTCCACTTGTTGCTCTTCTTCTTCCCCTTCTGGTACCCTTGTAATTTGGATATTGGGATGTTTAAAGATGTCCTGGAGGTTCCTAAGCCTTTCCTCATTTTTTTGAATTCTTGTTTCTTCCTTCTTTTCTGTTTGGTTGTTTCTTTCTTCCTTCTGGTCCACTCCATTGATTAGAGTCCCAGTTTTCCTCCCATCACTATTGGTTCCCTGTGCGTTTTTCTTCATTTCACTTATTGTAGCCTTCATTTGTTCATCCAATTTGCAACCAAAATCAACCAATTCTGCGAGCATCCTGATCACCAGGGCTTTGAACTGCGCATCTGATAGGTTGGCTATCTCTTGTTCGTTCAGATGAATTGGCTCTGGGGCTTTGATCTGTTCTCCTATGTGAGCCATTTTTTTTGGGTGGTGGGGTCTGGTCACAGCTGTTACATATGAGGGGCGGAGCCTTAGGTATTCCCCAGGGTGGAGCAGCCCAGTCGCTGGGTAGTGACGCTGTATGTGGGGGCGGGGTCCGAGAGGGAATAATGGCGCTTGGTACTCTCTCTCTCTCTCTCGGATTCCAGTCCCTTCCACCGCTTCCCCTTTGCCTGTATTATATGTGCACGAATGTGGGACCACCTCATCATTCAGCCACCATGTGTGGCCTCACTGGGTCTGCACTGTTGCCACCCTGTGCTTGGGGTCCACTAGCCGCTGCCTGCATGCCTGGGATCTGCCAGCCGCTACTGCCTGTACTTCCAGGTCTGCCCAGGTCTGCCAACCTCCACTTTTTCCTGCCTCTACTCTGTCCCGCTTACCAGTCTGGATGAATGGTTGTGGACTTCCATACAGTTCAATTTTCTATCAGTTAGGGTTGTTTTCTTTTTTCTAAATCTTTGTTATCCTTAATTTTGGTTGTGTGAAGAGGCAGTGTGTCCACCTACGCCTCCATCTTGGCCGGAAGTCCTGGTTTATTCAAAATTTTATGAAATAGTTAAAGATTAGCGTGGGAAAACCAGACAAATAAAATTGAATAAAATAGTAAGTAAGAACTATTTTAAAAGTGAGATAAATTCAGACAGAAATGACTTTATGTAACCCACAGAGACTAGCAGTGCTCTTAAAAGGGTGGTAATTACAAAGCGGTCTCACTTAGAGCGCTCGTGACTTTCTTTACCTTGATTACATAAATAGTGGGGATTATATTTCCTAGGGATCTCTACAAAGCTTCCTAATCAGAGGAAATGTTGGGCAATTTCCAAATGTACTGGTTACCACACTTAGCAGTAACAGCGCATGCCTAAATGTTTTTTTATTCTCAATTCCTTCACATATTTTCTATAGTAATCATAAAATGTAATGATATCTTAGAACCACATTTGGAAAAAAATAAGCTCAGATATTGATGGTTTCTTTCACCATCCTTTCTTTAAAAAAAATACAATGGGGGCATTCTTACTGCTAGTGAGAATATATGTTTGAACAAAATTTCTGGGTGACAGTTGGTACTAGATAATAAGTTTTGAAAATGTTCTTTGATTGGATACATCTATCTATAGGAACTTTTTGTAAGGCAATGATGAATGATAGGAACAAAGACTTTTGAACAAGTACTTATCATTGTAGTTGTTATAATTTCTATTGTTGGTAATAGAAAATTATTGCCTGCTATCCCAACATAGAAACATAGCAATAATGAAACCTGATGCATTTGCTTTCTATTCTTTTTTATTAGTCATATTTATACTTAATTGCCCAATTTAGTATTTTGTATCTTTTAACACTGAGCATCATGTCACAAGCTTTTGCTCAAATGAATTATTATACACATGGATTTCAATGTATTAAAATGATTCCAATGTGTTCTATAAATGCTAATCATTATTTTAATTGTATTGCTTTATGAGTAACATAAGTTAAATAATTCCCTGTTGCTGAGTTTTAAATTTTTTAAAATATATTTTATTGATTTTGCTATTACAGTTGTCCAATTTTTTCTCCCCATTATTCCCCTCTGTCCTGTGCCCTCTCCCCCACATTCCCCCCTTAGTTCACATCCATGGGTCATATATATAAGTTTTTTAGCTTCTCCATTTCCCATACTATTCTTAACCACCCCTTGTCTATTTTGTACCTACCATTTATGCTTCTTATCCCCTTTACCTTTTTCCCCATTCTTCTCCCCTGCCTCCATCCCTGCTGATAATCCTTCTTGTGGCCTGTAGTTCTGTGAATCTGTTTCTGTTCTAGCTGATTGCTTAGATCATTTTGTTTTTTTAGTTTCGTTGTTGATAGTTATGAATGTGCTGTCATTTTACTGTTCATATTTTTTACCTTCTTCTTTTTCTTAGATAAGTCCCTTTAACACTTCATGTAACAAGGGCTTGGTGATGGTGAATTCCTTTAACTTGACCTTATCTGGGGAGCACTTTATCTGCCCTTCCATTCTAAATGATAGGTCTGCTGGATACAGTAATCTTGGATGTAGGTCCTTGGATGAAAGCCTTGACTTTCATGACTTTGAATACTTCTTTCCAGCCCCTTCTTGCCTGTAGAGTTTCTTTTGAGAAATCAGCTGACAGTCCTATGGGAACTCCTTTGTAGGTAACTGTCTCCTTTTCTCTCACTGCTTTTAAGATTCTCTCCTTCTCTTTAATCTTGGGTAATGTAATTATGATGTGCCTTGGTGTGCGCTTCCTTAGGCCCAACTTTTTGGGGACTCTCTGAGCTTCCTGAATTTCGTGGAAGTCTATTTTCTTTGCAAGATTGGGGAAGTTCTCCATTATTTTTTCAAATAAGTTTTCAGTTTCTTGCTCTTCTTCTTCTCCTTTTGGCACCCCTATAATTTGGGTATTGGAATGTTTAAAGGCATCCTGGAGGTTCCTAAACCTCTCCTCACTTTCTGCAATTCTTGTTTCTTCCTTCTGTTCTGGTTGAATGTTTATTTCTTCCTTGTGCTCCAAACCACTGATTTGACTCCTGGTTTCCTTCCCTTCACTGTCAGTTCCCTGTACATTTTCCTTTATTTCACTTTGCTGCATAGCATTCACTTCTTCCTCTGTTGTGAGACCATAGTCAAGCATTTCTATGAGCATCCTGATTACCAATGTTTTGAACTCTGCATCTGATAGGTTGCTTATCTCTTCATTGCTTAGTTGTATTTTTTTCTGGAGTTTTGATTTGTTCTTTCATTTGGGCCATATTTTTTGTCTTTTTTTTTTTGTTTGTTTGTTTGTTTTGTGTGCCTGTTAGGTAGAGAGGGGTGAAGCCTTAGGTATTTGCCAGGGTGGGGTAACCCACTTCTCTGTGTTGTGGTTCTGTATGTGGGGGAGGGGTCTGAAAGGGAACAATGCCACTTGCTCAGCTCTCAGACAGATTTCAATCACTTCTTCTGCTACCCACAAGAAAGCTGAGCCCCTCTGGTGCTGATTCCCAGGTGGATGGGTTTGTGTACGTTCTAGGACCTTGTGGGTCTCTCAAATGAACTCTCCTATGAGGCTGGGAGTTTCTCCTGCTGCCCCAACCCCACAGGTTTTTTCAGTCAGAGGTTTTGAGGCTTTATTTTCCACGTGCTGGAACCCTGGGTTGTGTGGTCTGTCTTACTCCCCAGTTGTTCTTCCCATTTTATCCACACGCAAATTTGGGACTGCCTGCTCTACCAGCTTCCTCCTTGCCTGCCCTGGTCCTCCAGCCACCACATTGCTGTAAGTCCTCTCCACCCCAGCTGCCCCTCTCTGCCCCTCCTACCAGTCTAGATGAATGTTTCTTCTTTAACTCCTTGGTTGTTGAAATTCCAGAATTTAAATATTCTGGCAGTTCTTATTATTTTTTGCTTTTAAATTTGTTGTTCTTTTGGTTGTGTGAGGAGGCAGATTGTATCTACCTATGCCTCCATCTTGGCTGGAAGTCAACATTTTTAACAATGTAAATAACAATATAAACAATTAGATTCTTAATTTGTTGATTATAGTTATTTACAGCTAATGATGTTTTTTCCACATAAAGAATTTATTTCTAAAATGATAAATATAGCCAAAACCCCCCACTCAAATCCTATAAAGCACAAAGTGAGCCTTTATTTAAGCATTAATTGAAATATATTTAAATATTATCTAAGTAATCAGTTTCTTTTAAAACTTCATTAAGACATATTATTTTCCTTTATCTTTTAACTTTACTTTAGGGCTTTAATAATTTGAGTTAAGAGTCAGGTCTTTATCAGTGGGGATAATTTTCAATTGCATATCTCAAAACCATGTTAATCCCCAAGTGGTTGTCAAAGGGTTATGATGTCAGTTCTTCCTCTATTTTCTCTGTTTCTGTAATATTTTCTCTATTTTCCAAATTAAAGAACTAATGTTAAATTACTTTTATTCTTTAAAACATGTAGAAGAGGAAATTTCCGTCATTAAGAGCACAAACTTGCTGTTTCAGGATATGTTTCGTATTATTGGACAAGAACTATGAAGGGACCCACCCATGAGGCCTCAAAATTAAAAAAAAAAAAAATTAACTCAGGCAATGTGTTATAAAGAACCTTTATTCTTGAGTAAATTGTTTATTGTTTAGTGATTATGTTTTTCTTTCACTGATAACTTCACAATGCACCAACCTTCACTGACAGAGTGAAACGTTCCTTCTTCCCTGCATGTCCATGAGGAAGTTAAGTTAAGGGGAGGGAGACATGGGCAGTTCCTAACCAATGGGCAGAAGATGTCAGTTAAGCAAAATGAATGAGGGCTGGAGATCTGCTGTGTAATGCTGTACTTATAACCACCAATGATGTATTGTATGCTTAAAATTGTATTCAGTGTTCTTACCATAACAACATAAAGACAAAAAAATTAAAAAGTCTCAATATACATGTTCATGAAGTATACATGCTATATATGCAGGAAAAAGTTATTTTACCTGTGGAAGAATCAGTAGAGATCCTGGAGAAGTTGAAAAGATTGTTGGAATAAAACATGTTCAGAGGTGTGTCTAAGCTTTGTGAACTGTGAAATTTGATTGAAAATTTCATGAGAACAACCTTTGTATGAGAGAGCTGAAGAAATCATGGATGTGTCCAACAAGAAAAGAACAAATATAAGAAACTTTAAAAAAAACTAGGACCAAAATTTTTTATCATAAAGAATAGACTAATCAAAATGCATGAAAATATCACCATATTTAAGAGCCAGTTTTGTTAGTTTTGTAACAGGCCAGGGAAACTCTTTTCTGAGGAGTTAAGTAACGAAGGTAATTAAAAAGGTAGCCATATATTCAGATTGTGTTATTTGTCCCTAAGACAGGTCCTGCTCCTCCCCTCCACTAGGTGCATCTGGCTGGAGGAGAGGGATACAACTATTGCCTAGAAGAAGCATGTGTTGTTACCTTCTGTCATCCCAGTGGTCAGAACCCTGACACATAGCCACAACTAATTGCAAGGGAGACTATAAAACATTGTCTAGCCACATGTCTAAGAGGAATGGGAAATAGATTTAGTAAACCTATAGCCAACCTTTATGATGGTAATCAAAATAAGTAGGTCATGTTGAACTAAATTATAATTAGGTTCTTTTTATATCTAAATTTTATCACCTGAGGTTTTGTACCATTGATGTACAGCTTACAAGAATATGGCCTGTTTCCTGCTAGCATCTATATGTTCATCACCTTTTATTTTTCTTTATTTGCACACTGTGTTCCAATTTGACCGATCTCATTTCTCTGCTTCCTCACCTCCTTCTGCTGTGCCATTTGTCCAGTTAACTCTAATGAATCCTTCAGGTCTCACCTTGAAAGTCACTTCCTTAGGGAATTCTTCCTTGACTACCACCCAGACCTTAGAATTACTTACAACTGACTTCTGGCTATAACAGTATTATCTTGTTTTTCTGTCTTAACTTCTGTAATTTTATGACTTTGCTATTGGACTGTAAGTTCCAGGTCAAGGCTTGAGTCTGTCTTACTTACTATTCTATCAAGACTTCTCATGGAATTTGAAATAGTGTTTAAGAAGTATTTGTGGTATGAAGAAGGCAAGGAAAAAAGAATAAAAGAAAGAAGGAAGGAAAGAAGGAAGGAAGGAAGGGAGGAAGGAAGGAAGGAAGGAAAAATTTTTTGCAAGATTTCAGAATGCATCAACACGGAGATTGTTGTATTTGTTACACATTGATTGCCCAGACTGATTATCTTGGTAGTTGGGTCTACAGCCCTTCCTGTCTCACTATTCTGTGTGTTCTGTCTACACCTGCTCCAATTACAAGCTGCATGCTTGGCAGAAGAGAATGCTTCTGAGAGAGGAAACCCCTTCTGGGTCAATTGTCTATGAATCACTGTGCTCATTTGGCACCCCTCAGCATGATCTCATTTATCCATTATGGGAAATGTATTTGTAACATCCTGATGAAAATTACTGCCAGGTTGAGGCACAAACATAGATTTTGACAGACTGCTGAAAAAGAGAGAATGATGAGACCTGCCTAGAGTCTTCTAGATTCTTGTTGATAGAGAGCCACCATACACTCAAAATCTATATTATCTTATTAACCCTCATCACCCCAATAAATTTAATACAAAATAAAGAATAGAGAGCATGAAGACAGGACCTGGCAGGCACTTATCTAGATTTTGTATAACAAACTTTTTAAGATAAAAGTAATGACTAATCAAGACATTCAGTGAGTCTGAAGTTAAAAAAAAAGTGGTCTGTAATAAATTATAGTCCAGCCCTGTGACTGACAAGGCAACAGGAATGCAGGTTAAAAAATAAAAAGGAGTAAAAAGGTAAAGTAAAAGGGTATTGCAATTTTCCCTAACTTGAGTGTAACAAGGAGTCTTGTATGCTGTTATTACTGAGTTTAACAAAAGGGGACAGAAAATAAAGAAAAAAGAACATCTAATACATAGTCTCTCTACCTGGTTGCCAAACTAAAAATTGTTCATCTTCTAGTTTGGAGCATTGCCACCTGGCTCTGCGCCCACCTTCTCCCATAGGTTAACTGTTCACTACTGTGTTACACAGAATGGTGCAAATTGTACTTTCAACTGTCCTCCAGGATGGGTTCATCACTGATAGTCTTGTGCTTTATCCTAAGTCTGCTAGGAGTTCTGTGACTTCTTGAGTCTCTGTCCCTTTCTTCTTTTATTCTGACACCAGGTTTTTTCACTGCTTTGAATGGCCTTCCCCAGAGATTGCAGTGGGATAATCAAAGGAGAGGTGACACAAGCCAGCCGGTTTTTATGATGATTTGTAGTTCCTCTAAAACCATTTATCTAAGGGAGGAGACTTTAATGAATTATTGCCATAAGGGTTTAGGATTATCTGTGATTTTTAATTATTTCAACTACCCAGATCATTTCTGCCTGAAGAATTAAGACTTGCTTACATGGCTTGAATAATTGAGATCAGATTCCTGATGTGCTGAGTAATTAAAAGCATAATTGATCCTTGAATCTCTAAGTGTATATGTACCAATCTCCTGTACTTGATTATCTTCTTATATCCAACACATCTTGCTAATTTTTAAGTAGAAATCTTATTCTTTTTACTTTTCTTTATACATCAGTGAAACTCAAGTAGTAGTATGCTTGGGTCAAATCCTATTTACATTAACCAAATTGAAGCCAACATTTTTAATGTCAGCACAAAAATGCATCTATTTTGACTAGTTTTTATTTTCAACTGATTGTGTTTTTTAAAAAGAGAGCCTTTATTTTCAAATGGCAATTATCTTTGCATTAACATACTGTCACTTTGTAAGGGAGTCTGCAGTGATAGGTTATTCTCTCATTGTTATTCATGAGACACTATCACCAAGTCATAAAATTATAGATCAAATTGCCTCTAACAGGGATTAGAGTATAGCAAGTGAAAGAATCAGCCATGGCTTCTTGAATGCAGTGAGGCCCCAGTGGCACAAAGCTTCAGTTCTGACAACACATTTATGTGTTCAAGAAAGTTGGATTGTAGAGGGCAAGCCAAAGGTAAGTGGAAAAGTTTACCAAGGCAAAACATGGGACTCACTGCCATTACTTCAGAGGAGGAAGGCTGGGAAGAGTAGAAAAGAAACCCAAATAGATCCTTAGCCCTTATGAATATTTAAGGGTCTGGAACCATCACCTTTCAATCCAAAATGTGGATTGAGTTGAACTAAAGTAATAAAAAAAGCACTGAAATTTCTATGGGAGTATTCTACACACAGTACCTTAAAAATAAGCAACATTCTCATAATAATGGGACAAGGAATGTGATGCTGAGCTTGGCACCCTGTCTTGTCAAAGGTGCAGCATCTTTTGCTCACCTTGAAAGACAGGCAGAGCTCAGCACTCTCCACTTTTAAAAATCAAAGTTTTCTATTGACACTTTTACTGTGTTATCTCCTCCTCCTTTTCCATACAATCTGCATGGTGACCAGCTTTAGCTCATTTAAGAAAAAATTTAAATTAAGTATAAAAAATAAGAACAGGCAAAAAAATTGTGGGAAAATGATATCTCCTTTTCATGAAACTATAATCTGAGTAATTAAAAGGAAATATGAAAGATTATTTATATAAATAAAGAAAAATGAAAATAAATTATGTATTATTATTGTCTTCAAGTTGGCTTGGTGTTTTAAATCCCCAGGAAATGCCTGAGCATTAAATGGAGTCTACTCTGTATACAAGTATTTGTCCTTTATGCTTTATATTAAAAGTACCCTTACATGCATTTATCTTTGCTCTATCGTTGCTTTTTCTGAGCACTCTAAAATGCAGAGACTCAATGTCCCAACTTGGAATTCTTTGGCCATTCCTCTGGAAGACTCTTGCCTAATAATCATATAATTCTGCCCTTGTCAAGATACTGATGGAAAACGAACCTTGTTCAAAAACAGTTATTTTCTAGAATTTCTGTCTGTATTGGTGTAGCCATAACTGAATATTTCAGTCAGACAGGAAACATTTCAGGTAATGGTAATAGCTACCTACCTTTTCTGGGAAAGGGGCCCATTGCACGTATAAATAAGTAAACTTATCCCTAAATGTTGACATTTTCCACCAACATAGCACAGGGTGGACAGTTATCAGTGACATGTGTTATCAGGGACTTCAGCTGAGCAAAGGTGGGCCAGTTATCACTGCATAATAGTTCATTTCAATTTAGAATGCATTTCCTGACCATGTGAATACATTTACCTAAAATTTTAATATTTTAGAACATAAAATGAATATTGGCATGGGGGAAAATGCTTTTCTACTCTGGAAATGATTTTCATTCCTTTCAGGAGGGTTAGCTGTTGCTTGTGCCTGGTCCAAGGCTGGCACGTTGGCTGCTATGGGAAATGCAATGCAAGGGACAGCACAGAAGCACCACAGTCCATACGGCAGGGCAGGCCTTCTTATTTTTTTTAACAGGATGAATCCCCTTCCCTTGGTACTTATTTCAGCGCATTCCCTTCTGAAAAGAAAGCAAAGATGATGTGGCTGTGGGGAGAGAGGTGCTGCTACTTTTCTATAAAGAGGAGGAGCTTAGAAAAAAGAACTCACGGTGAGTGATAATGCCCTGTGCCGTAAGCTGGCAAACATAGGCCTAGAATTATGTGCTGATACACACACAAAGGTAAAGTGACATGATATAACCCACAGTGTCAATCTTTAACAACCTATAAAGCAAATTACACGATGCAAGCACTGCTTTCCTCCCAAGGTAAGAAATCACAGCAATCTGTGTCCGCCTCCACATAACAATTACTCCAGTTATTGGTCGTGTTAGCCAAATGGTAGCAAGGGTGGCACCATGCTCCCTGCCCTCTTCTGATTAATGAAAACCCAGAGTGGAAAGGTGGTACACTTTGGCAGTCACTGTCCTTTGGGTAAGGGAATGTGAGGCAGGAAAATTGACTTGCTTCTTCTACCTCGGGGTGATGTAGGCATTTTGTCTTCAAAGATGGCTTAGAGTCAGTTCTGCTAAATTCACACCAAAATTGATAGCAAATGGCTGTAGGTCACATGTTTATAAACACACACAGCCTAAACAAGCACACTAAGAACCAGCAAGGTCCTTTGACCGTCAAAATAATCCAGTAGTTCAGAAGGTTGTTCACATGTTGAACACTTTCTTTTCTACCTAATGTTTCGTTCATTTACTTGCTCACTCAGTCATTTATCACCAGTGATTTATATATCTTCATAGTGGCTGTCATGTATGAAATGTGGCAAAGTAAAACATTTTCTCCAAAACTTATCCATCTTTGTTTTTTTCTCCAACATGTATCCATCTTTTGCTGTTACTATTTTACTTGCCTCCCCTTAGTGACAGTCAATGATAAACAGAATTTGCCAACACATCATTTCTATGTTATTTACATATTAATTTATTCAACACATATTTGCTGAACATGGTGACCTACTATGTTGCAAACTCTGAGCTAAGAATGGCACGAAATATAGTAAGAAATAAAATCTGTCCCTTGGAGTTGAGAGCTTGTAGGCTACTGAGCATCTAGCAAATTGACTGTTTCTATGTACTTTGGGGGTAAGAGCGGAATCTAGGGACATGCATTACCATGCTTCCCCATGTATTCATTTAACCAATATTAGTATTGGGCGCAAGAATGACTAAGACAGACATAATTCTTACTCTCCTGAGCTAACAGCTTAGAAGCAACACCACACTCAGTAGTTCTCCTAGTGTGGCTAGTCCTGTGGCTAGTACCTAGTAGGCAAGCAATAAAAATTTGTAGAATGAATGTATGAATGAAGAGCATATCAAGTTCCTTCTTATCTCTGAGCTTTTGAACATTTAGTTTCCTTTGCCTGGAATGCTCTTCCCTTACTTCTGGTAAACTTCTACACCTCATTTGAGTCTTCTTGGTGTCATGATCTCTTTTTGGCCTTTTCTGAATACCCCGGGTGATCTAGACTCTCCTTTCTCTGTGCTCCCAATTATCCTTATATATCTCATTCTTACTTCATTTGAAGAACTTAGGTACAAACACAAGTACAACACACGTGTCTTCACATGCAACAATTGATTGCTTACAGCAGGGACTATTCTCTTTCAGGTCTCTCCCCAGCACCCAGAACCAGGTTGGGTCACAGTAGTTGGTCAGTGAATATAAATTAGCAAATGCAAAAAAAAAAAAATTAATGAAATAAATTACCCCTTACAAAGGAGTTTGCATCCAAGGCTTGCTGTGCTTTGGCTTCAAATTTCCTCTCTTATTTCTCCATATGTCAACTAAGAGCCAGACAATCTGTTATTTTGGATGGGTCTGTTTATTTTGCTATCTTTAGGCCTTTCACATACTATTTCCTATAAATAAATGAATGCCCCTTCTACCTCTTACACTGTTACTAATCATTCAGATTTCAGAGCCCCTCAAATGCGAGCTTGCCTCTCTGCTTTTACCGTGATCTTCACATTCCTGACTCACTGCATACCCCCTTATTCTTAGCGTATTTTCCATCTCCCTATCTGAAATTATCTCCTCTTCCTTTGAAGAACTTTCACACTTTCCTTATAAGGTCATTATGAGTTCTCTATTCTATTATAATTTGTTCTTATCACATCCACCATAGTCAATTTAAGGCACCTTAAAAGAAGGAACCATGCCTTGTACAGGGCCTTACAAAGAGACCCTTATCCTCAGGGGAGGTTTCCAAGACCCCTACTTATGCCCGAAACATCAATAGTACCAAACCCTGTATATGTATTTATTATTTCCTATACATACCTACCTATGATAAAGTTTAATTTATAAATTAGGCACAGTAAGAGATTAACAACAATAACAATAATTTGAACAATATACTTTAATAAAATTTATGTGAATGTGGTTTCTCTTTCTCAAAATATTTTACTGTACTGAACTCAACCTTTTTCTTGTGATGATATTAGATAAAATATCTACATAGTGAGATGACAGGATGTGAATGATGTAGGCATTATGATGTAACATTAAGCTACTGTTGATATTCTGATGATAAATGGCAAACATTTTACATGTTTTCCCGGCATACCTGAATTGCCAGCATCACTACTTTGGCACTTTGGGGCCAATAGTAAGTAGAATGAGGGTGACTTGAACACAGGCACTGAGATACCCTGATAGTTGATCTGAAAACTAAGAAGGCTACTCAGTGACTGATAGGAGGGTAGTCTATACAGCGTGGAGAGGCTGGACAAAGGGATGACTCGCATTCTGGGTGGGATGGGCCAGGACAGTGTGAGATTTCATCAGGCTATCAGAACAATGGACAATTTAAAATGTATGAATTGTTTATTTTGGAATTTTCCACAACTTACTGAAAGTGTGGCCTTGGGCAAATCAACTAAACTCAAAACCTGCCTTTTTTTCAGCTGTGGCCCAGGAAGACAAACAGTGCTGATCTCAAAGGATCGTTGTGAAGAGTGAGTGGGGTAATGAATATATAGAATTGAGCAGAGAGCTTGACAAACAGTAAGTGCTCAATTTATAGTGCTCTTTTTTTATTTTTCATTTTATCATTTGCTTATAGTAAATCATCTTCCTTGTTAACCACATCAACAGGAATCCAATCAATTCATTAGAGATTCAAGGGCTTTGCAAGTTGGGAGGTACCTGAGCTATCAGATAACTAAAGACTCCAAATCATACTTTTTTGTTTTTAAATTTTTTTGCTTTTGATTTCATTTGTTTTAACCTTTTAGTTTTGAAAAGTGAAATCATCCAGAAGGTAAAGATGTAAGGGAATCGTTTTTCAACACTTCCCATTTAAACTCAAATTTTAGATTCTTCTTTGGAGTAAAACAGGTATTCGCTGCTTTCAAAGTTATTTCTCAGTTGGAAAAATTATCCGCATGTTTTCAGCTGTTATACCATGTTTTCTCCTGCATTCCCTTATTCAATCCACATTCAGACAGATGCACAGAAAGTGTGAGGATACTTTTTTTTTCTTGCGTGTGTGGTAGAAACCTAAGCAACAGACAATAACTACGCTATATCTGCTGAATAGATGCAAATCATGCTTTTAAAAACTAGCAGAGATGAACACTTCTTTGCCCTCAAGTGGATAGTTGCTCTTTCTTCATTTTATAGGTGACATGGTTCTCAAAACGTGGTCCATTCACCAGCAGCACCACATCACCTTTGTATATTAGCGATGCAACTTCTCAGACCTCATGCCAGACCTCAGGAGTCAGAAACTCCCAGGGAGAGGGCCCAGCAGTCTGCTGTTAATAGCCCTCCAGGTGATTCTTACATATGCTAAAGTTTAGCAACAGCTGGTCTAGATCTTTACAACCATAGTACCAGAAGAAATAAATGCAAAATGATCACAGTGTATTTGAATGCCCCATGAGTAGCAGGCCAGCTATATTTAATTGTTCATTTCACAGATATTCACTGGGTCTCTCTTCCATGCTAGGCACTGAATATTTGAGATCAATGTATCAGGGTGTATCAAACATTTGCTGGGCCCACCACAGTTTTTGTAAAATCATTCTATACAGTCTAATGGACTCAATGATTGTTTTTTGTTTTTGTTTGTTTTTTTTTTTGTTGTTGTTGTTGTTGACCAGGAGGCATTATCAAGCCCTCTAGAATTATTTCCTGGGCTATAGCTGTCTTATTTAAGTGATCATGTTTTCTAATGTCTCATGTCTATTTTCATGAGAACTGATATACTGTTTGTAAACTCATCTACATTGTTGAATGTTTTACATAGAATTTGACTATTAAATCATCTCCCTTTTTATCCAAGTAAAATATTCAAGGTCTTTCCAGAAGGTATCCAGCCTTGTAATGTGAAAAGTAGAAACATTTATTGCAGATACAAGAAACATTGTACCTAGGACAATGATGCTTCAGTTCCCTTCTTAATAGGCATTTTGGGATCTCACACAATTCTTTCAATCACCATCAGCTGCCCCATCATATCTTCCTGAATCTCGTAATATTTCCTGAATCTCATCAATGGTCTGAAATCTCTTCCCTTCCAAAGGTGATTTTAGTTTTGGAAAAAGCCAGAAGTTGTGGGGTGACAACTCTGGGCTGTAGGAGGGCCGAGTCACCTGTGTGATTTGATGTTTCACAAAAAACTGCATGAGATGTGAGGCATGAGTGGATGTGTTGTGATCAATACCAGTTGTCTACAGCTGTGGACTTCTGAATCCTCTGAATAATTTCTGCAGAGAAATGTTCAAGTTTAAGGTAAAATTTGATGAGATTCATTGCTTTGCTCACTCAGTTATTTGAATGTGACAACCACACATTCACTCAATGGTGTCCACTGCTCCCACTAATACAGTGAAGTCAGCATTGTTCACACATGCACATTCCAGTCCACTCTCCTTGGCTGCCAGGTTACATTGATGCCTTATATTAATAATGATTGGACTTTTTCCAGACGGACCTTGTATACCCATCCGCAAATTATCTTTGCTCCTCCATGGATCCAAATTGAAGGCAATAATATCTAGAGTGTTTGTGATCCTTTATGAAAAATTGATCCAAATGTGCACCCTTCTCTCTAGTCATCAGAGACAGTCCCTGAAAATAGTGTTTGTTTGTTTTTTTTATTGCTCTGGAACTCGGTATTCACAAGACCTTAATGAGCTACATAGGAGTGCCACTGCCACTCCCTGGCCCAGAAAAAGTTGGAGAGTTTCCAAGACTCAATTTTGATAAAGGATACAAATCACAGTAGATTCATTTTAAAGCAGAAATATAAAATAATAGAAGGGAAGGAAGGAGAGCAAGAGAGAGAGAGGCAAAGAAATAAGCATAATCGGCATTTTAATGGGAATGAGTAAACAGTCTGCACTATAATAAATCTCCTAGGCATTTGATCCCAATAAACCATCTTAATCCTTAGGGCTATTCTGGCAACAAGAGATAACTGCTCTGAAACCAAAATGCATTTAGCATAAAACTCACATTCTGAAGTTTACTGTGTATCTGCTTTTGAAAAATAAATCGAAAATCCAAACTTCTTTGAGGTGGTGTAAGGGGAAGCAGCCTCTTAGGGCTCTTTCCATGTCATTGAACCCCTGTCTGCCAAAGTCAATACTTGAATTCCCACTGGCTAGGGTACCAGAAGTTTTGTTAACTGAAGCCCTTAAAATCTTCTTTTTTATCTGGGCATTGTTTGACTGGCTTGGGTTGTGGAAACTTTGCTTATGTACATGTAGAGAGCTCTTTGGTCAGGGTCTGGCTTTCTGAAATCTCAAAGTCACATGTCAATGTGTGACTGATCTGTAAAATCCTTGATTGAAAAATAAAACTTTTTAGTGTTAATTATGATTGAGAAGTGATCCAACTTACCTTTTCTTTTTTCCCCTTTTTTCACAGCTCATTAACTTATTCATACATGGTGTCCTCATATGACGAACATGCTAGCTACTGCTACACAACATCAATCCATCTAGTTATAAAAGCTATCACTCAGATGTTAGCAAGATGGTGAAATACGTGGTTCTCATCTATGATCCCCTTCAAAGAAGGAGCAACTAGCAACTATCCACAAACAAGCCACCTTTTTGAAGATCTCCGAGCCTGGGGGTGGGGTTGAAGAAACCCCACTGGACCACAAAAGCTAAGAAAAACCACATTAGAAAGGTGAGAAAAGTGGTTTCCCTTGAATGCATTGTCCATTCCCCATGCCAGAGCATAACTATACTGAGGAGTCTTTTTGAGTCTACAGTTTCTTCAGTGGGAAAAGGAGAATCCTGGTGGACATTCAGCTTCTCCAGCATGCTGTGACACTTTCCGGGAGGCCCACTTAGGTACTGCCACACAGAGTTCACTGTGGGGATCAGCTAGGGAAAGAGAAGAGAAGAAGGGAGGGTGAGGCTCATAGTAGTGAGCTCATGAATCTTAGACCATGTACCTGCTGGCTGTGGTATCTGAGTGGAAATTCCAACCAGTGATTCTACTCATCTGTGGAGCCCAGCCAGTGGTCCCACCTGGTCAGAGCATTCATTCAGTCATTGATTCTTCCCATTTGGTGTCCAAGGCCAGTAGTGTGTCCCAGCCACGGAGCACAGTCTAGAGATCTGCATGCATGGAAAAGCTCATCAGTGGTCCTGCCCAACTGCTGAGCATAGCCTCTAGTCCCACCAATCCAGGAAGTATGACCAGAGGTGCCAGGCAGCTGTGCAGCAAGCAAAGCCTAAGCAGGAAGCAGGTCAGCACCCCATCCAACTGCTGAGAAATATTGAAAAAGGAGCGCCTCCTCAAATGCGCAGAAAACAACACAGGGATACAAGGATCCTGAAGCAGCAGGTAAACATGACACATCACCAAAGGAATTAATAAAGCTTCAGTAGCTGACCGTATGGCAGTAAAGATATGTGTGCACTGTCTGCCAAAAAAGTTCAGAATAATCCTCTTAAAGAAATTTAGTGAACTACAAGAAAACATAGTATATAACTAAATAAAATTAGAAAACAATGCATGGACAAAATGAAAAGCTTCACAATTTAAAAATTAGTAATCCTAGAGCTGAGGATATGAAGATAAAAAGCTTCATATAATAGACTAGACCAAGAGAGGAAAGAATATGTGAACTTGGAGAAAGATCATGTGAAATTATTCAGTCAGAGAAGTAAAATTAATAAATATATATCAATAAATATATATAAAAGAGTGAAGAAAGACATGTGAATTATGGGATACCATTAGAAGAAACAATCTGTACATTACTGGAGTCTCAGAAGGAGAAGAGAGCAAAAAAGGACAGGAGGATTATTTAAGAAAACAATGTCCAAGAACTTCCCAAATTTGGGAAGAGATTTGAGCGTTCAGGTTTATAAAGCTTTCAGGCTTCCCAAAAGCTTCAACTCAAAAAATATAAATTTTCCAAGACATATTATAATAAAGCTTTCTAAAATCAAAGACAAAGAGAGAATTTTAAAATAGCAAGAGAAGAATAATTCATCATCTACAAAGGAACCCTCATAAGGTTATCAATGGATTTCTTAGCAGAAACCTTGCAAGCCAGGAGAGATTGGGATGATATATTCAAAGTGCTGAAAGAAAAAGTCCTAACCAAGAATACTTTGCCTGACAAAGTTGTCCAAAATTAAGGAAAGAAAAAGGCTTTCCCAAACAAATGAAAGTGGAGGGAGTTCATCACTACTAGAACTACCTCATAAGAAATACTAAAAGTTCTTCGAGCTGAAATATAAGTTGCTAATTAGTAACATGAAAACATATGAAAATATAAAACATTGGTAAAGGTAAATATATAATCACATTTAAGATACTCCAATACTGTAACATGGTGGTACGTTAACAATTTAATTCTTGTACAAAGGTTAAAGGATAAAAATATTAAACAACTGTAGCTAATTTGTTAATGGATACATAATATTAAAAGATGCAAGTTTTGACATTGAAAACATGAATGTGAGATTAAATGGGGAGACTAGGGAGAATGGGGAGATTAAAACAGTAGAATTTTGTATGCAAGTAAGTTCTTATCAGCTTAAAATAGACTTGTATCCAAAAGATGTATATATAAGCCTCATGGTAACTCCAAAGCAGAAACTCCATTAGATACACAAAAGATAAAAGATAAACAGGAATAACTGAAAGCATACTGCTGTGGAAAGTCATTAATTCACGAAGGAAGAGAGCAATAGGGGAATAAAAGAACAAAGTATAAAACAGGCAGAAAAAGTTATAAGATGACATTAGTAAGCACTTATCAATAATTACTTTAAATGCAAATAGACTAAATTCTCCAATAAAAATGCATTTTCTGGCAGAATGGGTTAAATAAACACGACCTAACTACATGCTGCCTATAAGAGAGTCACTTGAGCTTTAAGGACATGCATAATTTCAAAGAAAAGGGATTGAAAAAATCTGCCATGCAAATGGAAACTAAGGAAACCAGGGGTAGTTATACTTACACCAGAAAAAAAAAAAAAAAGACCTCTAGTCAAAAACTATGAAAAAAAGTTCATTATATAATAATATTAATTTGTCAAGAGAATATACTCATTGTAGTTCACATCATATTCAATGCTAAAAGTTGAAATATTTTCATAAAGATCAAGAACAAGACAAAGGTGCTCACTTTCTGGAAGTCCTAGCCAGAGCAATTGGGCAAGAAAAATAAATGTCCGAAAGGGAAAAGGAGAAGCAGAATTGTTTCTGTACACAGATGACATGATCTCATACATAGAAAAAAACCCAAAGATGACATTGAAAAATTGTTAGAACTAATACTGGCTTGAGTAATGTTTTAGGGATTAAAACCAATATATAAAAATCAGTTCTGTATCTATACAGTATCTATAAACTATCTGTACAATAAATCAATCTCATTTACATTGGCATCCAAAAGAGAAAAATAATTAGAAATAAATTTAACCAAGGAGGTAAAAGATCTGTACATTGAAAATTATAAGCCACTGATGAAAGAAATTGAAGACATAGATAAATGGAACAATATCCTGTATTCATGTATTGAAAGAGTTTAATATTGTTAAAATGTCCATATTAGTCAAAACTGTCTGTAGATTCAATGCAATCCTGTTATAATTCCAATGGCATTTCTCACAGAAATAAAAAAAAATCCTAATAGTCATTTGGAACCATAAAACACCTCAAAGTCAAGCAATCTTGAGAAAGAACAAAGCTGGAGGCATTATGCTTCCTGATTTCAAACTATATAACCAAGTCATAGTAATCAAAACAGCATGGAACCAATAAATCAGAAACATAGAACAACTGAACAGAATAGAGGGCCCAGAAATAAATCTACATACAGATGTGGATTTTTTACAAAGGAGGCAAAAATACTCAGTGGAGAAAGAATAGTTCCTTCAACAAATGGTACTGGGAAAACTGGATATTCACACGCAAAAGAAAGAAATTGACCCTATCTTACACCACTCACAAAGATTGACTTGAAATGGATTAAAGACTTAATTAAATGTAAGACCTGATGCTGTAAATTTCTAAAATAAAATAGGAAAAAGCTGTTTTCTTGGCAATGTGCTTTTGATTATGACACCAAAAAGGACACACAACAAAAGCAAAAATCAACAAATGGAACTACATCAAACTAAAAACTCTCACATAGCAAAAGAAACAATTAACAAAATGAAAATATGACCTAAAAGTGGAAAAGGATATTTGCAAGTCATATATCTGATAAGGGATTAATGACAAAAATCTGTAAGGAATTCTTGCAACTTAATAGCAAGAGAACAAATACTCCCTCTAAAGGATCTGAAGAGATTTTTTTTTTTCCAAAGAAGACATACAAAAGACCAACAAGTGTATTACAGGTGTTCAACATCATTAATCACCAAGGAAATAACATAAGTCATAGGATGGGAGAGAGTGGGAAGATGATGAGAGAGAGGAGACAAAAACCTGTTATTTTCAATGTTCTTATTCTAGACCTATCTTCCAATAGCACCTGCAACCTGTCAGAATGGTTGTTATCAAAAAGGCAAGAGATAACAAGTACCGGCAAGGATGTGGGGAAAATGGAACCCTTATACACTGTTGATAGGAATTTCAACTGTGATAGCCATTATAGAAAACAGTATAGCAGTTCCTCAAAAAATTGAAAACAGAATTACCATATGAGCCAGCAATCTCACTTCTGGTTATACATAAAAAGGAAATGAAATCACTAGACTTCTGGCCAAGATGGAGGCGTAGGTGGACACACTGTGCCTCCTCACACAACAAAAATTAAAGACAACAAAGATTTAGAAACAAGGAAACGACCAGAACTGGTAGAAAATTGAACTGTACGGAAGTCCAACAACCATTCATCCAGACGGGTAAGAGGGGCAGACCCAGGTGCATAGGCGGCAGCAGCTGGAAGACCCCAGGCACAGAGTGGCAATGGTGCAGACCCAGTGAAGCCACACAAGGCAGCTGGCCTGGCTGACCAGGTGGTCCCACATTCAGGCGCAGATAATCCAGGCAAAGGAAAAGCAGTGGAAGGGACTGGAATCCAAGAGAGAGCAGAGCAAGTGCCATTGTTCCCTCTCAGACCCCACCCCCACATATAGCACCACCACCCAGCCACTGGGCTGCTCTGCCCTGGGGAACACCTAAGGTTCCACCCCTCACTATGTAACAGCTGCGACCAGACCAAAAAAAAAAAAAAAAAAATGGCTCAAACGGGAGAACAAATCAAAGCCCCAGAGCCAATTTATCTAAGTGACCAAGAGATAGCCAACCTATCAGATGCGCAGTTCAAAGCCCTGGTGATCAGGATGCTTGCAGAATTGGTTGATTTTGCTCACAAATTAGGTGAACAAATGTAGGCTACAATAAGTGAAATGAAGAAAAATGCACAGGGAACCAATAGAGATGGGAGGAAAACTGGGACTCAAATCAATGGAGTGGACCAGAAGGAAGAAAGAAACAACCAAACAGAAAAGAAGGAAGAAACAAGAATCCAAAAAATGAGGAAAGGCTTAGGAACCTCCAGGACATCTTTAAACATCCCAATATCCAAATTACAGGGGTACCAGAAGGGGAAGAAGAGCAACAAATGGAAAACTTATGTGAAGAAATAATAAAGGAGAACTTCCCCAATCTGGCAAAGGAAACAGACCTCCAGGAAGTCCAGGAAGCTCAGAGAATCCCAAAGAAGTTGGACCCAAGGAGGAACACACCAAGGCACATCATAATTACATTAGCCAAGATTCAAATGAAGGAGAGAATTCTAGAAGCAGCAAGGGATAAGGGCACAGTCACCTACAAAGGACTTCCCATCAGACTGTCAGCTGATTTCTCAAAAGAGACCTTACAGGCAAGAAAGGGCTGGAAAGAAGTATTTGAAGTCTTGAATGTCAAGGATGTGCATCCAATATTGCTCTATCCAGCGAAGCTGTCATTTAGAATGGAAGGGAATATAAAGTGCTTCTCAGATAAGGTCAAGTTAAAGGAGTTCATCATCACCAAGCCCTTATTATATGAAATGTTAAAGGGACTTATCTAAGAAAAAGAAGATAAAAATATGAACAGTAAAAAGACAGCAAACTCACAGATATTAACAACCACACCTAAAACAAAAGCAAACTAAGCAAACAATAGAACAGGAACAGAAACACAGAAATGGAGATCACATGGAGGGTTAGCAACAGGGGAGTGGGAGGAGGAAAGAGGGGGGAAAGGTACAGAGGATAAGTAGCATAGATGGTGGGTAGAAAATAGACAGGGGGAGGGCAAGAATAGTGTGGGAAAAGTAGAAGCTAAGGAACTTATGACACATGGACATGAACTAAAGGGGGGGGATGTGGGTGGGAGGGGTGTGCAGGGTGGAGGGGAATGATGGGGAAGAAATGGGACAACTGTAATAGCATAATCAATAAAATATATTTAAAAAGATTTAAAAAAAGAAATCACTATCTTGAAAAATTATCTGCACACCCTAGTTCATTGCAGAATCATTGATAATAGCAAAGCCATTGAAATAATAGAGATATCCTTTGAGAGATAAATGGATAAGAAATGTGGTACATATATACAACACAAAATTATTCAGTCATAAAAAGAAGGGAATCCTACCATTTGTGACAAGATGAGTGAACCCTTATGATAAGTGAAAAAAAAAAATCAGAGAAAGAGAAATATAATATGATATCACTTAGAGGTGGAACCTAAAAACTTTGAACTGATTAAAACAGAGTAGATTGGTGTTTGCCAGAGGTGGAGTGGTGGCAAATGGGTAGATGTTGGTCTAAGGTGCAAATTTGCAGTTATATGATGAATATGTTCTAGAGATCTAATTCACAGCCTTGAGGCCATAGTTAATAATACAGTATTGTACACTTGAAAGTTTCTAAGACAGTAAATCTTAAATGTTCTCACTACAAAGGAAAATTAAAGTAATTGTGGTGTGATGGATGTATAACCATTGTTGTAATCATTTTGCATTATATACATGCATCAAATCAGCACTTTGTACACATTATTTATTTATTTATCTTTTTGAAAATTATTTTATTGTTGTTCAAGTTGGGATTATATCCTAAGTACCCTGAAACACCAATCCAGAAGAACCTATGCACCTGAATGTTCATAGCAGCACAATCTACAATAGCCAAGTGCTGGAAGCAATCTAAATGCCCATCAGTAAATGAATGGATCAAAAAACTATGGTACATTTACACAATGTAATACTACCCAACAGAAAGAAAGAAGGAACTCCTATCCTTTGTGCCATCACAGATGGAACTGGAGAGCATTATGCTAAATGAAATAAGCCAGGTGGTGAGGGACGAATACCATATAATCTCACCTTTAAGTGGAACCTAATCAACAAAACAAACAAGCAAGCAAAATATAACCAGAGGCATTGAAATAAAGAACAAACTGACAGTAACCAGAGGGGAGGTGGGAGGGGATAATGGGGGGTAAGGGGGAAAGTGTTTTCGGGAACAACTATAAAGGACACAGGGACAAAACCAAGGTGGGGTGGAAGCAGGGGAGTGAGGTGGGGATGGCAGGGGTGGCAGTGGGGGCAGTGGAGGAGGGTAAATGCAGACAACTGTACTTGAACAGCACATTGTACACCTTAAACTTACACAATATTACATTTCAGTTATATCTCAGTAAAACTAGAAAAATTGGATTAATCAAAACAAAAAACAAAAACAGCTATTGCTGTGGTGCATATACATTGCAGCTTGTCAGTGACAAGTCAGGAAGTCAGGAAGGTCTGTTCAACTACGTGACATGTGACTTAAGTTCTTACAATACATTTCAGGGAAAAATGTTTAAAATATCAGTGTTTAAGAAAGTTTTAAATTTAAAATAGTAAAAAATAGAAAGACCAGCACAATAGTTAAAGCATTTTAGAATTTACTAATATACAAGTACAAACACCTATTTTTTAAAAAAAGAGTGCAGAGTGTATGTGTATGTAAACTCAGAGCTTATTTCTTAACATCAGACACCATTTCTGGAATTGAAGGGATGGGAGGGAGGAAGGATGGGAGGCAGAAACGGAGGGGGAGGAGGAGCAAGGGTAGAAGAAGGGGTGGGGGAGGGTGAGTGGGAGGAAAAAGGGAAGCAAGAGAAGAAGTAGGAGAGGAAGAAGGAAAAGAGGGAGGAGTGGGAGTAGGAGGCTGAGGAAGGGGAGAAGGGAGGTAGAAAAGAGAGACTGACCTCATTATTTTAGATGCTCTAAGACTGGACCTATCTTCTGAGCAATTACAAACCCCTTAGTTGCTCAGGAACAGCTCTTCTGCTTTGTTCTCCCCCTCTGGCCCACATTTCCCTGCTTGTTTAGTTCAGGGGCACTAACTATCCTAGTTTTCCCATTTCAAATTCAACATCCAAACAGATCTGGTTACTCATACCCATGCAGGCACATGAGCACACTTTCCCGGGTGATGTATGAACATTGAAAACAACACTGTGATACCAAAGAAGTTTTGAGTTTTTCAGTTTTATGACACCCTTGAGTTAAGCTGTCTTCCCATCGACTCCTCAACCTGACGTACTGTGCTTTCTTGCAAGACTAGACAACTTTTTTTTTTTCATTTTAAGAAGAATGTTTATGTGCGCTCTGTTAGGTTCCTTCCATAACTCCAAAACATAACCAAATAAAACGGGGCAAACTGCTCAGCACGGAGGAGGGACAGGAGCAGTCCTTGCTGAAACCTACTCTTCTGCCTTCCATTTTGGTCCACAAGGTCAACAAGCAAAATCTGTGGTGGTTTTATTCAATTTTCCAAACATTTAGTTTGACTTTGAGATAGAGAAGGATATGCTATCAGATAGTCTATGACTTTTTTCTCTCTCTGACTCTCTCTCATGATACTTTCATAATGAAAATTATAGATCAAAAATTGCAGGTGACCGAGAGCAAAGAAGAGAAAATAACCATGGTCAGAGCAGTAATAAAATCGTAACTTGAAAATGTGCTTAATGAACTACCTCATCGGGTAGATGCACACACATTCAGTGTAGTTATATCTATTGCAAATACCTGGACATAACCCTAAGGAAATATGCTCATAGATTTGTGATCACATTTCTAGAAGTAAAAGCATTGCTTAGCTTCCTCAGGTGCAAATGATTAGTATTTTCCTTTACCCATACCCTTGAAGGAGAACATGGAGTATTTTCCAAGAAGTAGCATTTTACAAAAGGTACAGTCGCTATCTATAATCTATAGACTTTTGAAATTTATTTCAAAAAGTGATTGAGCACAGTTGAATTGGAATACATAAAAGCTGAAAATTTATTTCAGTTTTCAGCCAATCTCATTGACTGAAGAAGAGTCAACTTAGCAGTTAATCTCCTCTTTCCTGTTGTCATTGAATAAAGAATTAGAATCGTGCCATTAATTGTCCAACAGAAAGAATATCAGGTTTAGTTACCCTTAAAACACACTGAACAAGACTCAGGTCAAGAGATCCAACCATAACTATTCTTTTAATTTCCTTTTTTTATTAGGCGTTGTATAGTTTTAAAAGGTATCCTTTCATGGAGAAATGGACATAGATAAAACAAGAACAGCAAAAGTTCAATAGTTCTTGAAACTAGAGGATGGATAAATGGGGGCTGTTGTGCTAGTCTCTACTTTTGAGAATATTTGAAAACGTTCACAATGAAGAGTCCCATAAAACACAAAACCATATGATTTCACTTATATGTGGAATCTAATGAACAAAATAAACAAAATTGAAATAGACTAAAAATACAGACAACACATTGATAGCTGTCAGGAGGGAGGGAGGTTGGGGGACTGGGTCAAATAGGTGAAGGGATCAAGCAAAAAAAAAAAAAAACCCTCATGGATGCAGAGGACAGTATGGTGATTGCCAGAGGGAAGGGAGTGGTGGAAGGACAGGTGGAAGACGGTAAATGGGGGATAAATGGTGACAGAAGGAGACTACACTTTGGATGGTGAGCGCACAATGCAATGTCCAGAAGATGTGATGTAGTCAAATGCTCTACCACTCACCTTTAATTGGAACGTAATCAACAAAAGAAAAAAAGCAAACAAAATATAACTACAGTCATTGAAATTAAGAACAATCTAACAATAGTTGGGGGGGAGGGGACAGTGGGGAGAAGGGTTTTCAGGAACTACTGTAAAGGGCACATGGACAAAACCAAGAGGGAGGGTGGAAGCAAGGGAGGCAGGTGGGTTTGGAGGGATAAGCGGGGAGGGGTGGGGAGAACATGCAGACAACTGTAATTGAACAACAAGAAAGTAATTTAAATAAAAAATATTTAAAAAACAGAAGATGTGGTGTAGAATTATACACTTGAAACCTATGTAATTTTATTGACCAATACAACCCCAATAAATTCAATAAAAAACTCAAAATAATGCATATCAATAAAAGGGTGTAGGGCCTCCCGGTTTCCTAGTGTTACAGAACAGACCGGATGGTGGGGGGTGCTGAACGATATAAAAGACTCCCCCCTTTTTCTCCAGGGGTTCCTCCCCACCTACTGGGTTCGTTTTGCCCACCACCTGAGGAAAGACGTCTGTTAATACCAGAGATCACTGAAAAGGAAAGGAATTTATTATTTATTTGAAATAATACAAACCAAAGTTCTCCACAAACATACACAGTCTTCCTGGCACCCTCCACATGTCAAAAGGGAGCACTTCCAAAGCCTTGTGGTCCTGACTCACCCACGCCGCGTCATCCCAACCAAGACACCAAAGCCGCCTGGTCCTAAGCAGACGCGTGGTCCGGAAAAGAGAGACGCCAAATGGCTGCCGCAATTGGCCACAGCTGCCAGCATTGCGGGCAGGTGTGGCCCTGTGGTGTGGAGCCAATTCTCTCCAAGCTCTTCTGGGCCCCGTTACAAATGCCTATTTGGGGTTCCCCTCTTGGTTGCACCCTGTTACACTAGGGTTTGAGTGATAAGCTGTCATAGGAAAGCTGAGAACTAGAAACTCAGGACAAGAATGAAAACTCTCAGAGTGTGAGGTTCCCCTGGGTGCAATCCCTGGAGCCTGGAAGCACAGACTAGTGGCAGCGATGGAAAACTCTGCCAATGACCAGGCAACTGCACCGTATATTTTCTTGGCAAATGAGACAATTAGGAAAATGCTCAGAGTTTTTGCTTAACTTCTATATTTGTATGCCCTTCTGGGTGCTGACTAGGCAAGCAGCAGCTCATTTTGATCCTGAGTTAGATAATAAGACCAAATTTAAATAACGACCAACACTTTTTAAGGCTTATTACGTGCCAGGTATAGGCTAAGAATCCCACATGAATTATTTAATCTTTCCTGACAAACCAACAAGGTAGGCATAACAATATTTTGCAGGTGTGAAAGCTGAGCTTTTGGTAGGCTACGTCACTTCTCAGAAGTTACAACTGTGGGACACAAGCCGTGGCATTCTGACTGCAGACCTAGAAGCCCCGGACCCAACCACTAGAAAACCACCGGAAGAGAAAGCCTCTTGAAGCTCACACTAATAATTCAATACAACCCCAAATCTGTGTCTGGGTTCCCTTTAGCTGTTACTGTCTTCTCACTTAACAACTCTAACACTGCCTCCAAATCCTGGCCCCTTAGTCCTGCGATCCTGTGCTGCTCTGTGGTTTAGTCTCCCACGGATTTCTTTGCCCTTGTACCCAGCAGCCCTAGGCACTTGACGAGGCTACAGCTGCTTCCGGATTCCTTCATTCCTTTGCGTTTTTACAATTTTCGCGTTATTAACTGCCAACACCATGTACATTTGTGATGGACTGAATTGGGTCCCTCCCATCCCCTAATTCATACGTTGAAGTCTTAACCCCCAATGTAACTGACAGTATTTGGAAAAAGAATCTTTAGGAGCTGATTAAAGTTAAATGAGGTCATAAGGGTGAGCTGGTTTGATAGGACTGTGGCCTAAGAAGAAGAAGAAGAGCAATATCTTTCTCAGCATACCCACAGAAGAAAGGTCTTGGGAGGACAGTGCAAGAAAGTGTCCATATAAAAGCCAGGAAGAGAGAGCACTCACCACAAAACAAACCCTACCCAATGCTGATCTGGGACTTCCAGACTTCAGAACTGTGGGAAATAAACTTCTATTGTTAAGCCACCCAGCCAATGGTATTTTGTTATGGCAGCCTGAACAGACTAATGTGGCATCCTATGGTCCTCTTCCACGGCAAATGCTTCTAGAAAAAAAGCATCAAATGGCTCATTTCTCTACAGTCAACACTATGTAATTGAAAGAGCTCTAAATTTGGAAACACAAGATTGGTTTTCAAGTCATGAAATAAAAAAGAAATGTAGCAAAAATATAAGGCTTACTGTTAATGTCAGGGAAAGACAGCAGACCCCTCTTGCTGATGCTGCAGTTGGCTGCATTCCTGACACGGTTCGCCGCAGACCCCCGCCTTGTGCTCACAGCCTCACTGTCAGCTGCACGACTTGGCCTTGGATTTACCTAGAATGCTGAGGGTCTCTGACTACAGCTGTCTCAACTCTGTCTCCTCCTTTGCGATATGTCAGTTTCTGAATCCGTTTCCTCCTTCCTTATGATGCCAGAAGATCTCATCTTCCACTCTGTCTCTTCAGTCATCTTTCATCTTCTCTGCAAATGTATCAGCTATTACCTTTGGCTTCTTGTGTCCTCTGTACTCTGCAGTAAATCAGTCCTTGACCTTGAGAACTTCTCCATTCTTCCATCTCTATCTTCCATTCCATAGACAAAATTCCAAAAATCTTCCTAGCCATATCTTCCACTAATGTACTTTATAAAATCTGTGATCCATCCAGATTATGGTTTTGATCCCACATGTCCCCACCTCAGTGCTTCGCTGGAGTGGCATAGCCCTGATCTCTGCCCTTCAAATTGTCAAGGTTTACCTACTATGTCACCTCCTCTTTGAAACCCTCCCTTAAGTAATTTCTTCTGAACTCCTACTGAACTTTGTTCTTTTCAGACAGCTTGTTTGTATTCACTGTAGTATCATTATTTGTGTACCCTGAGTAGAGGGTACATAGGTGATGTGTATACCCTCCACACAGTTCTCAATTTAAGATATCATAATCCTTTAACAATGTCTAATAAATACATTAATAATCAAACTGATGTCAAAGAGTAGCATCAATATTTCAATTAAATTAGGACAAACATCAAGTTTAGAATTTTTGGAGAAAGATCAAACTTCCATTTAAATATGGTTGAAGAGAATCTGGGCCTCTATGGATCTATATGAGATAAAAAAGCAAAAATCTCCTATCTCTATTTTTTTGTCTTCATTGAAACAAAGTAACAAGAGCCAATAATAGATTGGCTGGTATATAGGTGCTCAGTAATGCCGAATCATGAAACAAATGAATGCTTAAAGTGATTCTTGAATTATATATTAAATAGTGGTCTTTAGAATGTTCATAGAGCAAAAGCAAAGACAGAACTTTGAAGGGTATCTAAGGCAATAATAACTCTGAGGTTCAGGAAGCATAGAAGACTGTCCTTACACACAGAATATTTTACTGTTTGAATCTTTCCTATGGTCCCTATTCTGAAGGAGTTGACTGAAGTAAAGGATTTTACAGGGGTATGTACATTTCTGGTAGAAGATTCAAGAAGAGCTCAAAGAATCAATAAATCAATGTGATTTCAACTTAGGGGAAGAGAAACAATTATGATTTTAGATTATAGAAGGATAATGATTGTTCTTGGGCTCTCCAATATGTATCCTTTCTAGACTCTTAGAAACAACTGTGGATTATTTTTTCTAGGATAATGCATAATTACAGGGACAATTTAGCCACCACTGTTTGAGGGCTGTGGGCAAGCCACTGTGCCTATATCCAGGCACTTAGGTTCACATTAGCTCATTTAATTGTAGAACACACCAAGAGGAGGATAACATTATTCCGATGTTGTGAATAAACCTAGAGTCACTTCACACATCACTCAAGGTTTAACAGACCCAGAATTCAGAGCCAAGGTTTGAACAAAGGTTTCCTGAATCCAAAGCCCATGGTCAAAGTTAACCACATTGGAGAGGAATGGTCTAATCTCACCACTTCCTCCTGGAAAGATGGTTTCCGTTAATGGACTTTCAGCAATGTATCTGAGCAAATGCCACTTAGATCTCAACAAATCACCATATTTGCCATCATCTAGGAATTTATCTGTCAAGTTTAACATTTTCTTAATCTGGCCACTTGCTTAAAATGCGCTGCCAGTCAGACGTGGGAGAGCAAACACCAGTGCCACACGTTTCCTGCTTCCAGTTATGCTCACAATCAAAGTGTGTGACCAGAAAAATACTGGTTTTGTCCATTACACCGAGTAAACCCTAGCCACGATTTTGCAATGCTGCTTGGGAACTATTAACTAAAACTTTTTATTGTAGAATTTAGTATAGAATTTCTAATTCTAGAAGGCAGCTATTGCATAGAGAAAAAAAAAGCACAGCACCAAAGTGAAGGACATTAACATTGTTCAGCCCCTATTCCATGTCAATTGCATTTAAAACACTTTATACTATTTCAATTTTTCCTCCCAAACTACAACAAAAGGCCAAGTCATCTAGGTGTCACATTTTTCAGGTGAGGAAGCCAAATCTCAGAGATTGTGAACTCTGCCCGTACACAGTGGTCCAGGTGGGGCTCCAACCCACTCTGTCTGGCCTCAGCGCCTACACCTGTCCCATGGGTCCCCCTGACCTCCACTCCAGCAAGGCCTGACTGCCAACATGATTAGAACTGTATTCGCCAAGTTCTCATTAAGCTCTTTGTGTCTTTGTTTTGTCCTCTTTAAGATGAAAAAAAAAATACTATTTAGTACTTTGGGGGTTAAACAGATGACACAGATCCAAAACACTTAAGACAATACCTGCCACATCATGGGCATGCCTAAATGATGGCTTTACTTTACTTAATTATTGGAGGCAGGAACCGGAAAGGAGCTTTCCAGAGTTTGACATCACTCAGACTCATTTTCTTTCCATTCCCATGGTTGTCAACAGCATAACCAATCCATTAATGAAATTTAAAGAAACATGGTTCATTATATCTGTTTTTAATTGTAACTCTTTGAAAACTGTTAATCAACATACTGATAGAGTACAGCTGTTCGCTTAACCTACATTTCTGGATCATGTGAAAATGTGGAGTGTCCTGAGGGATTGATTATCCAAATGTACAACATGCATAGGCTCAGGGAACCAGCAAATCAAGGGTACCTGAGGCAAGAGAAGGGTTTCAACTACAGTGAATGTTTGCAGAATTTTATAATCAGATAAAAGCTGTTAAAATTTAAACACTCACTTAAATTTGGTTTTTGGATTTAGTACTTTAAATTTTTTTCAATACGATGGGAGGCTTAGAAAGAAAGCATCTAAAGCTTTCCAGTGCTTAAGGAACTGCGTGAACATGGTTCCGAAAAGTTGTTCAAAGTTTGTTGACTTACAGAAATTCTTAGAAGTTACTAAACACTTTTAAAAACATAGTACCCAATAATATTTTACAGAATAAAATGCTTTTGTCAACTTACCTGTTTGGAAAATTGTTTTCTTTACTGGTTGCTCTATCATAGCAATCTAAGTAATGCTTTGGTTGACAGATAATAGTTGTTGAGTCCACAAATATGCCACTTTTCATAAATTTACCTAAGTAGCTGGTTAGAATCTTTTATTTCACATGACAGTGGTCCTAGCTTACTTTCAATGAGATGTGACATGTTCAGCTTCTTTGTAAGATCTTTTACTAAATATTTAGAAAATAAAAAAAAAATCATCAGACAAGGTTTTGGGAAGAACATTTTATTGCTAAGCATATCCTTGAACGAAAATGCAAATATGAAATAAAAGAGAAAAGAAAAAAAAGCAGTAACATCACAACATCATAAAATGAATTCCGTAAGAGTCTGCTCATAAAGCAACAGGGATATGGTAGTAGCTCACATACAGAATGCGCATGTTCCCATAAAATCGTCCAAATAGAACTTACACCAAAAGGAATATAACAAATGTATTTTTACTCAAAATTTCTTAAAAATGTAAAGAAAGAAAGCAGAAAATCAGTTCACAAGACCTCAAGACTCCAAGAATAGCAATCTTTTAAAGACATCGAGATATAATCAACTCCATATAGGTTGGGCCATTTAGGTTATCTAAAATCGTGCTTTGATACCTCTTTATAATCCTGTCTTTTTAAATAACAACAAAAATTTCAAAACTGTTAACACATTGAAATACCAGGTGATGAGGAACACTTCTTTCCGCACACATTAGTAAAGGCTACCATTGTTCAAATTGCTCTTTTTGCCCCATGTCATTAAGATATTGTTTTCAAAGTCAAATATTCATGCAACTTACAAAGACCAGCAAGAGTAGATTTCTAAATCTAAACGCTGATTGATTTTCATCTGTACAAAAGGAATTGTATATATCTGACCCTCCAGCAGACATATTTCATTTTTATGTGAATATTTGTCTTGCTTTTCTCTTGCTTCTTGGATAGCTATGGCCACACAACCAATTTATTGTTTTTCTGTACATTGTTTCCTCTTTTCAAAAAAGAAAGACAGACAACTGGAATATAAACCGACCAAACTAAAATACACAAATAGAAAGGAGAGAACAGTTCTTAAAGCAGTATGTACATAGGTGGCTAAGGAATTATACCAGCAAAAATGTAGTAAAATATGTAAACAAAATCTGAGAAGATTTATTTTTAATTCTCTTTGACACAGTTAACTGTGACAAAACTAAAACTCACACTTGCTTCACATTTTAAGGTTTACTTTTTTGTTGTTTTGTTATTATTTTCTTTTAAAACAACATTCTCATTCCACTTCAAGACTTTAACAGGTTTCCTGTTTCAGTCACCCCATCAAACATACCATGATAAATATATCTGTATATATATTTATTTATATATATTATACTATTAAATTCCTTTTTGTGTGTGTGTCACAGCAGCTTTATTCATTTATTATTTATTTAGTTAGTTTTAGAAAAGATGGGTGAAGGGAGACATGAGCAAATGGAAGGACAAAGTTATCCGTGTCAGGCTACAAAATTAAACCACCATGAAGAACATGATCATGTTGGGGGCGGGGAAGAACTATGCCTTTTGCACTCTCTTCGCGCCATGTTTGGCTTGTGTGACCTTTTGTGCGTTCCATCACAAGTTGAACTCCCCTATTGTCTGTTTCGATTAGTTAACAGACTTTTGGTATTGTCTTTTCTTCTACATTTGCATGCATTTCAATCAGTCACAGATCCAGCCCACCCCCTGCTTTCCTCTTTCAGTGGGAAAGGTCCTGTTTTAGCTTGTGGGGCTTTCTCCTGTAACCACAATTTGGCTGGGCTAATGGACAGGAACAATATTGTTAAGTAAACCCAATAGCTCTGATAAAACCAGCCCTAACCTGGTCTGTTCAGGGTTTGGGTGGCAAATTCTGGAATTCGATCCTGAGGGACCAGCTTTTCAAATCAATATTCTCATCCATCACGTGATTTTGCTATGTGTTCAGCAAAGCATCATATAGGAAACAAACAACAGATTCTAAAAACACCACAACCTGATATGTAGAGTGAACACCATGGTAGCTTTTGGAGTTCATATGGCAATAGTCTCTCTCGCTTTAGTTTTCTGAGTTTTTTTTTTCTTCTTCTTAATGTATGTCCAGTCATTCTCAAAAAATAAACAAAAACCCAAAAGCCATTTTTTTCCCCTCAGATCTTGAAAAGTTACATACACTGGCCAGAACCAGATAAGGGCGTTTTTTTGTTTGTTTCTGTTTTTAACTTTTTTTCTTTTCTTTTCTTTTTTTTTGTTTTGTTTTTTTACATAATTAAAGGGGGAAAAAAAAAACATTGTTACAGTCAAGCGTCACAAACATTGTTACAGACTCACTTGGAGTGTTATGGAACAAGTAAGCCGTGAAGTCTTCTACCTTCGGGGAAAGGTCCTCGAGAGAAGGCAGCTCCCAAGTCCGCGGGCGCGGGGAGCCGCCCGCTTGCTCCGGAGCGCGAAGTGTGTGCTTTATGATACAGCAGGGCGGGCGGAACTTGTGTCTCCGGGCGATGGCCGAATCGGGGCAGCCACGGCTGAACTGCAGACAGGCAGGCACAGCTCTCGGTGTGTGTCCTTTTGGAAACGGTTTTCCCCACCGTAGCCGTGGCACCGACCCCATCTCGGCGTGAGCACGGTTCTGACATCTGCGAAATCTCATTTTCCAAAAATGTGTGTCCTGATATAGAAATAATTCTGCGTTGTCACTTCAGGTATTGTTAATGGTGTCCTTTTTTTTTTTTTTTTTTTTTTTTTACACATAATACTCCTTGTCCTTGTTTTTCTGTTTCTTGTGGCCACTCTTCGAGCTCTGCTGCTTGTCCTTGAGGAGCGTGCCGTTGCTCTGGGCCGAGTTGCTGATGTAGTTCCGCGTCTCGTCCACTTGATAGGACCCCTCGTCCCTGTTCCTGTACTTGTACATGGCGTACAGGAGGATCAAGATGCAGAGGGCGGCAGCAGCCACAATGCCGACGACCATCCCTGTTGTACTGCTCGACTCCCGGATCACCTCTGAGGCCCCCGGAACCCGTCTGACTCCCGGCTCCGTGGGGTTTGCTGTGGGCACATTACGGAACATGGGGGAAGTAATTAGTGGGTTCTTCAGTTTGGTGCTGTCTAGCTCATAGGCAGTGGGCAACGGAAGCAAGACTAGATCAGGCTGGGGTTTGAGATCACGGTTATTCATTTTGCCAGCTGGCAATTTGGGCACCATCCCGGACGAGGAGGAAGCTGTGAAGCGGATCAGCTCAGGGGACAAAGATGTGGTAGTAGTCCTACTAGTTTCGGAGACTTTGTTAGGTCTAAAGTCCTTGGATTCCCACTTGGGCGCATGTGCTTTGTAGCCACCTTCGAAGATTGAAGTGGAAAGACTCTTATCTGTTACCAAGGAGAAGGTGGTGTAAAAATCTTCATCATCAGTAGGGGGCAGGTTAGAGTCAAAGGTTTCCCCTGAGCCATACCCAGATATCACCAAGCCATCATCATCACAACCTTCGCTGCCTTGGTCCGACAAGCAAGGTAACCCCGCCTCAGAGGTCATGGACAGGGAATCTTTGGTGGTCTCAATAATGGTGAGGAGGGGGCGGAAGGTAGGGGGGAGTGTAATGGAAGGTGCACGAGTAGCAATAGGAAGGGTAGCTAAAGGGTCTTCTACAAGAAGAGGAATAACTAATTCACCTCCTGGGATTGAAAAGAAAAAGAAACACAGAATTAGCATATTTGTAGATAAACACATTTCGGTCACTCTCAATGAATAGAATTCATAGGTTATGCCCCTCAGAAGTTACAACGCAATGACCTGAATCCACGTGGATCCTTTCTGGTGGTAGCCAAAATATTCTACACTGATTTAGAGCCCATTATATGCCTCTGCCACCAAAACCTAAAATCTGTAGATTGGGGTATGGGTTCAGATTTTAAAGATACTCTCAAGTAATTATTTAGATAGAATTCAAACAGGCTTGTTTCCAGGATTCACTTGTGGGATGATGACGTTCAATTGTACTGTTGCCAGTACTGACTGGCTATCAAAGTTGTGTGTACATGTGTGTCTCTGTGTGTACATGCAGGCATGCATACGATTAATTTGTGAACCATAACGTTTCCTAATTGCCTTCCAGGGTTTCTACTTTTTTGCCTCCATGAGGATGAGAATGACATATTCTCCATGTCACCAAGACCAAGATCAAGGAATATATAAGATCTGCCTTTAGCATTTTAAGATCCTACCTTTTATTTCACATTTATCAAGTGCGGTCTTCATTTACTATATGCTAAGTGAGGGTGAGTTATAAGAGGTTAAAATTGCTCATATAACAAATCCATTTTGACTATGCGTTTCCAGAAATTCCCAGCTATTAAATGGAAACTCCCTTGCACTGGTCAAATACTAGGTTAATGTATTGCTTTTATGCTATTTGCAAAATATTCTGAGCTGGATGCTAGATTTTAAAACACCCTGCCTAAACAGCTGTGACTTACTGGGAACCTACTTATAGATTCAGAAATGTAGGCATAGCAAAATGAATGTTGAAAATCAGTGATTCTTAACTGGAATGGCAAAAATATGTCCATTTACCCACAGACCCTACTTGCTGCATTTATAAACACGTTGACTAGGTCAGAAAACAAAGTTCAGATAGTTCACTAAGTCACAGTGCCTTGCAGATCATGTGTGCCCCAAACATTCTGTGGTCGGTGGATGTTACTCACCTAACTGTAGAACCAGGCTTATTATGTGTGTATGTAAGAAAGTTCATCAAGGTCTCTGCTGTGTTTCTTTACAGTGTTTTTTCAAACAGGGGAAGAATCTCAAGAAGTCACTGTTCATGCCTCATTGTCTTTTGTCCCAAATATTTATTCCAACTACTGTTTTTAACAATCCTCTAGCAAGGATGGCGTGATGTCCCCTTGTCCCAATTAGACAGCCAGTTGAGATGTGATAGAATGTTGTTGAAAGCCTCTTCCTGATGGCTAGGCTGCTCAGTTCTCAACCAGGTACAGTGTGTGTTCTGCCCTCAGTTGTAACTTTGTGCCGATGGGATGGTTGGCATTTAAGTATCTGTGATCAAGAATGACTTTGCTGAGGTGCCCCAATTGGTGACAAACACAGACGTGTGGCTCAATACTGTAAAGTTCTAGGGATATTCCAGGTGGACAAGCCTTTGAGCTTATAGTCTTCCCAGGTTACTCCTATGAAGACTGACCCACAAATTAGAAGTCTCGGCTCTGCTTTCTACACCTTATAACCAGAAACATTTCTTGTGCCTCAGTGAAAACTGTTGCATCTAATGTGTCCAGATTTCAGGTGTGCTAACAGAAAGGTCTCCTGAGAAGAAACCCATTGCATACCTTCCCAGCACCTGAGAAGACCTGTTTGTACCCACATTCCAAGTCTTTCTTCTCTCCCTATTTAGCCAATAACACTGTGTTACAATGAGAGAAATTGAGCTGGGGAGGGGGGCAATAATGTACATGATGAGGATCATTTGGAAGGCAAGGGACAACAGAGCATTGTACGGTCATCTCTGGCCAACTCAATAATGTTAACATATGTGGGGAAATAAAACAAGAACCTATCTGAGAATCTCGAAATGATATTTTGGTCTGTGCTCTATACCCAGGCTTCTCTTCTGGTGCTTGGGGTTTGAAACTATTGAGCAAAATGTTTTTTGCAGTTCTGTCAAAGCTTCAGATTTGCTTTACCGGACCAGCATGCCTATTTTTTACATTGTGAACATATATAATTCATATACCCTGCAACTTATTTAATGCATAATTTACACACTTTTGCTAGTTTTTATAAATGGATTTTGGATCACGATTCCCTAAAGGTAAGCCAGTCATAAAACTAACCCTGGGCTAACTTTTCTCCTTATTCTTCTAATGTGGGGTCCCGAGTGTTATATTTAAGGTGATACATGGGAAAAGGCAGTGTTTGAATAAAAGAAGAGCAGCAAGGAGGGAGAAGTAAAAGCTCATGCAATCTATTGAAAGGTTCTCTAGAGATGGCTCAGGGATGATGTTACTTCAGAGAACAAAACAGTTCTCACCTGTCTCACCTAGAACAAAGGTTTAGCATGTGTGTTCTTTTGAGCCCTGAAAGTCATCTGTTCCTTAGGGCAGTGATACAATCTACCCCATGTGCATTATTAAGCAGAGAGGAGATTGGGGTAATGGACAAGGAATAACTGATTTGCTCAGAAGCAAAGGCCTGGTGCACATAATTTACATATAAAAGCAAATTGTTAAGTAGGTGGCAGAGTCCCTTTAAGTGAGACTAAGATCACTGCCTTCCTGTTACAGAGTGGCATTCATTTACAATTTTAGTGCACCATCTGGGACACACAACTGTAGTCTTAAATTTGCCTATCCCCGCACCCCATTTTCAATCTTAGCTAAAGCTTCCACAGTGTCTCTGTTGCCAGAATCCACAAAATCTACAAACTGCTCACTCTGCAGTTGAATCACCCCCACTCTCCTTTGCTCTTCCTTCTCATTCAACACCTTAATGTGAGCATCTCTCTTGAATTACCAAAAAAAAAATCCATAAAAATTAAAAACCATCCTTTTCAAGATGAGATGGAAAGAGGATCTTGAAGCTCACTCATTATAAAGAGCTTCTAAAAGGTTGGTGAGTCCCTAAGTGAAATGATAAGAGCTGATTTCAAAACTAAAACGATGGGTACGCTATTGCAGAGTTTAAATAACAGAAGCTACCCGAATCACTGATCTTCAGTTTTCTTTGCAGTTTGTTTTTAATCCTGGTAGCAGTGATAAAAATGGTAAAAGATGCCCAGGATCAGGGAAATTTGATCCCAAATTCAGTGGTATGTAATCAGTAAAATGATAGAAGCTTTCATCAACCTATTTTCTGGAATCTCAAGGAATTAGAAGAGTTTAAAAGGAAGTCAACCAGGATATGGGGGTCATTCTTATGAATAAAAATTATAGTGAAAATGGGTGGAAAGTTATAGCGAACTGTAAATGTGGAAGGTGCCTCGGACAGGTGTATGAGTTGCAGTGTGCAATTAATTTTAACATCAAATTCCACCTTTAAGAGTGGAGATGATTATAGTATCCTGGTGCATCCATGGGAACACATCATTGGAGATGAGGAGGTGAGGGATGTATTTCTCCCAACATTAGATCCTTAATAGAAATGACTTAGATTGAGGATGCCCATCTAAGAATTCATGTTTGTTTTAATCCAAAGTGACTATGCTCAGAAACGCTGGAGCAGCTGATAATATTTTGTTTCACTGCCCAAAGATTATGGCATCAGTGATCTGCCAGATGTCAATGCTTACCAAAGTATTCACAGAAGCAGCAGCCCTAAAGTCATGCAGGGTTACAAGCAGAGTGATACAAAACCTATAATCCACTGAAACTCTGATTTCCTATTCCATCTCTAGAATTTTTCTTCAGTTTGGAATAAGTCTGGTATTCCTTAAAGTTACCATTTTAAATAGGGAATATATACCCCCACCCTTTTTTTTTTTTGACAGAGTTGTGCTTTTCTTTAAATGAGAGAGATCACTAGGGATATAAAAGGTCTATTTTAGCCCTGAAGGCTGCCCTGCTTTTTGCTTTATGAGTATATTTATAGATATATAATTCATGTGTATATGGCTCAAATCCAGCAGAAGGGGCTCTCTGCCATGGAAAAGACAGTGGACTAAAAATTTAATAGAACTCTTCTGAACTGTGAGAACACTGTAGGTGATGGTGGGTCATCTATAAAAACAAGAAGAGCAGCAGGAAGTTTCCATGTGCTCCAACCTCACCTCTCTGGAGATATTTGAATCCAAGAAGTCACAAAAATAGCGGAACAAGGGCACTAAAGAGCTAGACTATGGGACAGGACACGATGCTCCAATTCCTTGAGTTTCTTTTATATATATTTAGGTTCTTTACCTCATCTCTTATTTGTATTTTTCTGATTCTTTGCTGGGAAATCCACATGTAACAGGGAGAAATCACCCTTTTCCCACTAAAAAAGTTGTTTAATGATCTTCATTTAGCTTTTTGGTGCCACAGAAGTGTGTACTTGTAGCACATAAATACCCCAAAGCTTGTAACCATAAAATTTTTCTCCATCCACTGTCAGAAAAAAAATAAATAACCACAGACAAACATGGCAAGTACCTGAGGAGAAGACACTGGGAAAAACTCAAGTGTCTCAAAGGGGCTTACCTCACATCTTAATTAGATGAGAATCTTTAGATAAGACCTTTTACTCCCCCAGATTATCTGATTCTATAAGGCTGCAGATTCTGGTTTTCAACATAGGTCGAGGTAAGATGAGCCAAAGCCCCTTGATATCACTTCCCATTGGAAAATAAGGAATGGCAATTGGAGTTTTTCACATGCTTATGGATCTGAGCTTTGCCTTTGAAGTCACCCACACTCAAGTTAACTGCACAGCTCTGCAGCCTACTAGCCATATGAGTGCGGTCAAATTGCTTAAATTCTCTGTAAAATGCAAATAACAACACAGCCTACCTCAACCCACCAATGAGAATAATAATAATGCATGTTAATGTTAATTATAATGCATGTTAAATATTTAACATAGAACTGGTTGCTACTTCAAAATACTAGTTATTAGTATCATTTCTACTAATATTTTAGGCCTGTAGTAACTGAAACCATTGATCACTTCTTCTGACCATTTCTTTAAATATATAGTAGCCTCATGCAAAGTAGAAGCATGATAATACAGGATCCGGATTAGTTAGGGTATTTTCAGTGCTGAGTTTGAGGAATGACTTATTATATATAGTTCAGTGAGCTTTTATTAAAAAAGATTAGCTTTTTATTAAATGGTCATATAGACAGCCTCTTCAATACAAGTAAGAGTTTTCAATTCAATTCAATAAAATAACACCCCATTTAGGAAGTTCTTAGTTTTGAACCTAAAATATCACCCAACATATCAAACATTATAAAATCATATAGATCTAGGTAGAGAAAGCCCATTAATTAAAACTACTGGGTTGGAAACATATCTCTTATCATTCATTCAGTTTGATATTTCTATAACAGTCTCAGATAACTCTAATATTGAAAATTCAAGTGAAACAAATAACCTCTTTTCTTAAAAATTGTACAGTACTTCTTACCATTCTTATGTTTCTTGAAGTGCAGAAAGGCAACATCTAAAAACCTTTAAGGTCAAGAGATATACTCACCCTAGGATCACATGAAATGGCTGTACCTACCTGAGAAGTTGCCTAGATAAAACTTCAGCTGTGAAAATCATCATGTTTCCTTTTGGTAGAATTTTAGGATCCTTTTAAACCTTACCTGATTAAATCCTTGAGAGAAATGGAAACTATTAATAGAAAGGAAAAGGAGAGAGGGAGAGAGGGGAAGAGACAGCCAGGAGGGGAGTGGAGAGAGAGAATTCTGTGCCCTCTGTGTGTGGGGTTTTTTTTCCACCAGAAGTTAGTTCCATACATTGGAAGGCATCATTATTGTAGGACAACACTTTAAACACCTGGTATTCTCAATGTCTTTATTCTCAGTAAAATTGATTTTGTAACCTGTGGTGAATGTGATGGTCTAATCCTGGATAACGAAAACTCACCATAATCACTTGAGAGTACCTTATTTCCGCTTTGCAGAAGGGAAAAAAAGAAGACTGATTTCCCGGAATTCTTTCTCTGGAGTTAAATTAGGAGGTAATTGCAACCGCTGACACTTGGAGTTAATTCATTGTCTCCCTGGGAACAGGCCTCCTGCAGGCTGCAACCCTTTCGCTGCCCGGCTGCAGAGCCTACATTACTCTCAGGGCTTTCCAGCTGGTTCAGGCAAAGAGGCCAGGCTTCCATTGGATGTTAAGACCAATCTACCCACCCCCTTCTACCAAGAGTAGGATTCACATTGGTTATTAGAAGCAATTCAGCACAAAGCATAACACTGAAAATTAAACAAATAGACACAAAGGAAATAAAATATTTAACATTGTCTTCAAAATCATATAGTGGAAAATAAAATCAACTTCAGGGCCAAAGTAAGCTAGAGGGAAAGGAGAGCAAACAACATCAACAAGGCATTCACAATATAAGGACAGAACGGAAAATAAAAGCAAATAAAAAATAGAGGCTGTTTTCGAAAAACAAAGAAAGAAATCATTTCCATACAGACAAAATAATTTAAGTAAGAAAAAGCATACCATATTAATTTAGTCAACTTACATCAACAAATTGCCCGCATGTTTTTTGGCATGAAAGAAAAATTTACAGAAGAAAGTTGTGTAAGAATGCTCTTGGACAAGTAGAATTGCCACATTCTTGTAACTCGCTTTTTTGTTGTCATTTCTTAAAAAAACTTTTGAGCAAAATGTCTAATTTTTCAAATATAATAATTTACAACAGAGGATGATACAGGGAGGCAACAACACATACATCCACACCACATAACATAAAAAGAAAAAAAATCTGCACTTTCACAAATTTTTACTTCAAGGGGCTCGGAAGGGCATCAGTTTTGAACTTGAAATAATCCCAATTGCGGTGACTGAAAAAACTTCAAAAAGAACCTGTTTGATTTCATAATTTGCCTTTTAAAAAAAAATCTATGAATCTAGAGGGTTTGGAATGAATTTCTGCATTGTTATAGGTTCTCAGATATATATTTACTTTTTAAATTTGTTGTCTTTTTGACAAGTATTAGACTTTCTTTAACTTAAGGGGATGGATGACAGCACATAAATTCGAACAATGCTAAAGAAAGGAGGGGGTGGGAAGGGAAGATGCAGAGAAGGTAGGGTCGTATCTATGAGTGAACTACACAAGAGATGAAGATGATGGGAGTAAATGTGTAAGTGAGTCGCCATGTCCATGTAAGGGCGGCACGAAGTGATCTAGCTGCATTAGAGCTTCTGGCTGTAAGGAAGGGATGGGCAATATACAAAAACAAATGAGCCTACACATGCCCATCTACAGAAATAAAGAACAGAACTCTAACACTGACAATCTCACACACCCTAAGCTGCAACTTCTTCAACATGCAATTACTTCAAAAAATCATTACAGTTTCATTAAAATTTTCAAATAATAAAAACAGTTAAACTTTTTTCTCCTACTAAAAATAGCCAAAGTACATAAAATAATAATACTACTAATAATGACCAAAAGGTTAAAAGCAAAAACAAGGAGACTAGATTTATGCATTCAAGTTGAACAACTTCATCGACAGCCACACAGCCCCATCTAGAGTTAGGGGAAGGGGTCAGGAATCTTCAGAGGTGATGGAAAGGCAAAGTTGTATAGGGAGCCCATTAGCCGGGTTGGTAACCACTTCCCTATACAGAAATGGTACTGTCTGAATGACATCTTCCGTATTCCCCAGGCCACCCACAGTGCGTATGATTCCCAATGCCAGTGGGCTAATTTGAAAGATGTGGATGTGCGATTCTGCAGCTGAAGTTGTTCCACATTTAAAGAGGGAGTGGGGGGAAATTGCAGAAAACAATTCATAACTTTATTCTCATAATTTTGGATAAAAGCAAATCTAAAGATCTAGCAATTAAAAAGAAACACACTGATATATTTATATATATAGATAGATATATATAATACAAAAAGCACTTAATTCCCAAACAAGAAGGGAGAAAAGAACAAAAAGTTTTCAAAGAAAAAAATATTTCACACACTTTCAGAGATGAACAACCAGATGCACACGCTGAGGAGGCACAGACAGAGCAGGCAGGGGACACTTTGTTTGCTTTGCATTTTCTGGCCTGTTGATTCCCCTTTTAATGATAGCCAAAATCGAAAACAAATGTTGCCATTTCTTTAATTTTTTTTTAATTTGGTTTTGGTTTCTTAAACAAAAATAAAAAGGGCGTGCAGTCTGGATGTACGTCGTGAGTAGACATTTAAAAGAGAAGAAAAGTGGCTAAGACTGACAAATGGGTAATCATCTATTATCCTTTAACTGTAGGAATATTAATCAAGTTAATACATGGTTACTTTAATACATGGTTAAAGTAAGTTGCATTTAGGGAAAATAGAAAAACAGAACAACAAGCTGGGGTCAGGGAGAGGTCAGCAAGACAAAACCGATTTGGGTACTGGATTTAGTTTCACGCCCTTCCAGTAGGTGCCAAGGACATCCCAAGGCTTCTTGCCAATTCCAAGAAGAAAAGCATGTACATGTATAGGTGTACGTGTTTTGGGGGGTTGAAGCACATCCTGTAAGAATGCAGGTAAAATATTCATGCGTTCATGGGTTGCTCTAGGAATTGTACCCCATATTCATGCATAAATTAAGAAGGCATATTTTGTAAGGTGTAGAGAAGTTGTAATTAACATTGTTCCATTGGAGGGTTGTTGGGCTTTGCCAAACTGACACAGTAACATGGGTGACAATAGGGTGTTAATAAAATGGAAGAGCATATGTATACACACACCCCATATTTTTAGTAATAGGGGCAAAACCCCTGAAGAGCATGGTGGTGTAGTGTCAGCATCTGTAAACTACAGGAGAGGAGAGGCAGGAAATGAGGATGGTGTATTTGAAGTGCATTGGGGAAAACTGTACCCATCTTCTAGAGAACACATGGGAAACACAATGTTCCATTCAATGTACAGTGACAAAAGCAGAGGAGAGAGAAGAAGAGATGGGGGAGTGGTGGGGAAGAAGAGAGAGAAAGAGAGTGTGTGCGTGTTCAGGAAAAGATACTGTAAAAGGGACCTGGGGAAGGAGGTTTTAGAAATGGCCTCAGCCTCCACTGGAAGAGATCACCAGAGCTGTATTCAACACTATATCCTGTGAGATCACTAACATTCAACCACGGACTGGGAAACCCGGGTAGGCAAACCACAAAGGCAAGACACTTGAGAGCACCTGCTTCTGACAACCAATTCCAGTCACTCCCAAGAACTTTTTTTGGGTGACTTTGACAAATAGAATAAATTATGAGGATAAGCCACAATTTTGCCCCCCTATGGACGCCCCTTTTATTATTTCAGATTAACATAATGATAGTAATGTGTCCCCATGGGTCAGTCCATACCAAGATTTTTAGTCTCTGGTTTAACAATGCTAATTATTATTTTAGGAACTTCACAAAGGGCAGCTGGGTGGTTTTAGGAGGTGGAAAAAATTCCCCAATAGTATAGGAAAAGAAAAACCCTTGTTGCCATTTTGGTGGTTCTTTGACTGATTATACTTTAAACATTGAATTTTAGTGTATGGGAAGACCCTATAAATGCTCTTATAGACTCACAAGGCACTGAATGACTTCTGTAGAACAAAGTTAGTTTTATTAATGTTTATATGAAGTGTGTGTATCACAGGTATAAGTATGAGACTAGAAGAATAAGATACTTCTAGCACATACATACTCCAGGATAATAATAGGTATTCTGAGGAAGATATACCAGCAATTTGGGTCTCTAAAGGTTTTGACCAAGAGATTTACCTATTTCAAAATAGCCTGTTTTGAAACTTATACAAGTAAGACACCACGTACATTCTGGAAATCACCGGTTTAAACAATTGAACACACCAAAATTTATGGTTGTCATTTTGTACATAAAATACTGTATGTATTTTTTAAACTCATGGAAGCCATAGTTTCAAATGAAGCCAACACTGACAAAATACAGTGCACACACTTGCATAAGTCAGTATCAGTTGACATGCACAAAGCTTGTTCAGTTTCTAACATAAGATTCAGATTCTAACATAAGATATTGCTAGCAGCTTATAGTCATGTCACAGTTTCACTGTCATCTTTCATTAGCTGTTTACACTGTTTTTTATTATCAGTAACTCATGGTTTTGTATCAATGCCTGGTGCTGGGTATAAAGGATGCTTTAGGATTATTTTTGCCATAGAGAACAAATCATACAATAATTTGACTTGAAACAGCATATTTTGATTTGACTGTTTTTATCCCACCATGACCAAATAACACTGTCTAAGTGTAAAATCAAACTTCTAAAAACATCAGATGCAATCCAAGGGAATTATACTGGTCAGCATTCATCTTGGAGAATGCACTGGTTTCAAAGAAATAATCTTCTAAACTGCTGGGGGTTGTGTTTAAGGAGCCTAACACACTCAGGTAACTCAAGTTGCAAACCCACCTCTCTGGGAGAGTGGGTCCTGCTGGGTGAAGGGCGCCATCTTCCGTGTATACAGGTGAGGTCGAAGAGGAAGGCCCACATGAATCACATAGGGTATGCTTAAATATTTTGAATTTCTGAGCGAAAATACTGGAGAGAGCAAAGGAGGGAATTTTCTGGGGAGCCTGAGTGCAACAACAGGGAAGACTTCAAATAATACGAGTAGGAAGGTTTAAGAAAGGGGTTTGGGAGACCGATATCTAGTGAGGATTTTCAAGATTTTTGCATCAGATTTCTGCGGTAAACCTGCACCTCTGTCCCTCCTATGAAATATACAAAAAACATTTCATCGATTGTTAACTTATATGTCCATGGGATGACGGGAGAGATTCTTCTGGAAGAATCAATGGCTTGGTTCCGAATCGCGGTTTGGCTTAGAATAAAAAAGGAAACTCTAAGCACGGATATGGAATCCTTGGAACAGGAGGATTCCTGTGACGTCACGTCCCACTTGTTCCAAAACGAGCCCTGCAGACACTGGGACTTCGCATAGCCTCTTCCGCAGGCACGGGTGGTGCTCAGGGAAGGGGCGCGGAAGCTGCTTCACACGTGCTGTTTGCTTCTAAATGAAATGTTTAGTATTTTCTTTTGAATGCTGAACAAAAATGTCCCCAAGTAAAAAATTCATGTGTATTTTTTGCCCCCCAAACTCAGGTTCCACACACAAGAGACAGAAAAACAGAACCGTTAAGATGAAAAAGAGAGCCCAGGAGACTCTCCAGCCCAATGCTTAGAACTGCGTTACTGTACTAATGATTTGCTTGACCAATTTGGAGTAATTTTTCATCTTTAAGAAAAACGATAAGAGTGGATAAAACATAAAGAGTGTAAGGCTCTTCCACTTTGACCAGTGGATAGAACTGGTAAGAGAGAATGTTTAGATGTGGAAGAGCCTTAAATTAATGGCTTCTTTCTCTATATTAATATGACCTTTGACCTGTGCCTGTAATTCTGTCCTACAATCTCCACTCTCCTTTGTGAATCTACTGTGCCCTACACAAATTTCTATGGCTACAATACTGTAACGCATTTTTTTTATTCTCAGTTTCGATTAGACTCTAAAACCATCAGGACAAGAACAGAGTCTTTCTATTTTTATTTTTCTTATCAACTAAAATACTAATAATCATTCAAACATGTAGTGAATGAACTAATGAGTAAATGAATTAATATAGTTCATTGCTCACTTTTCTTTTTTACCTCCACATTATACTACACTTTCCACAGAGGCATTAAAATTACCTATTGCCCCAGTGGTCACCTTGTGCCTGAAATCTGCATGGGATAGAAATTTTAGGGGCAGGAGACCTAAGTTGCAGTCTTGGCTGTACTGTCTACTACGAGCAAGTTGGGACCTTGAACACCTCAGTTAATCTCTGTGTTTGTCTCCTCATGTGTAATATGGAGATTATGATGTTTGTTCAATTAACCTCCCTCACAGGGCAGGCTTATACAATTGAGATTTTGAATGTAAAAGTGCTTAGAAATTCTAAAGGGCTTTTCAAATGTTTGTTACTATTGTCTTCAGAGCTGACACCAGAGCATCAACTATGGAATGAGGATTTTGTATTCAACAGAGGCTGAGTCCCAGACAACCAAGGTTGGTGCTGCTCCAAGCACGGTCCTTAGAGCATCTGCTTCAGTATCAAACAAACAAACAACAACCTCATCCCCAAACCCTAACCCAGGCAGCTGTTATTCTGCTTCTTTTGAACTCCTGTTTCTACCCCTCCAATAATGCTAAATTTTGGAACTTAGATTACTTCATCCTTTAATGGTGAATTTTTTGTTATTTCTGCATCTAATTTTATAATTATTTTGTTTTCCCTTTCTGTGGGTTAGAGCTAAGCTCTGAAGAGGTATTATTTAGGTATGTTTCCATAGGAACATATTCATTTAGGGGCAGGAGCGTGGACATGGAGGTGAGGTCTTGCCTTCCATCAGACCCTGTGATTTCACACAGGTCGCTGACTCCTCATCCCAACCCCTGGAGCCTTAGCTTCCTCATTTATAAAATCATAAAGACTTATCCTCTGTAACTCACAAATTTATGAGTATCACGAGTGAAGTTATTTTGGGAACTATAAAATATTCAATTCAAATGCAAGTTGTTATATTCTATGAATTCAGCACTACTTGGTGCTACTGAAAAAACCAAAGAGGATGATGACAAAAGAGGAAATCTCATTAAATCCCTTGGAAACACATAGCCCAGCAAACATTAGAACCATGGGGTGAGGACCTGAGGGGATAAAAAGTGAAGGTAGTAGTTGAGCTTCTCTCTCTGAAAGTGTTAAAACTGGTTAAGATACGCAAAAGGAAAAACCCAATTAAGAAATTTCTAGGAATTAATATTCTTCTTTTCATTTTGTTTTCATGCTAATTAGGTACTAGAGTAAGTAAGCCTTCCTTCACTCAGGATATTATGAGTTCCTTGATGCACAAGTTGACTCTCCATGCTTATCCTATGTGTTTCAGTCTGTCTAGCATAGAGCAGGGCACAGCATACGTCTTCAATGTATATTTGTTGAACTACAAAAATAGAACAGCTTGCAACACTTGGATCTCAGCTTTGTGAAGTGGGCAGGATTCAAAAAAGCTATCTTTGCTGGCACTGATTTTCTAATCCAGAGGGAATTATCTTCATGAAGTGAAGCAAAAGGAAAAAGCAGGGCACATGAGCTCAAGCCGTGAACTAAGCAGCCACTTTCTTATTCTTAGCCTTGTCTCTGTGTGGATTTTTAGGGCTGATATATGCATATAGCTCATTATGTGCAAACTACTGGGGCCCTTTAATATTACTAAAGTCCAAGACAGTAGATAATATAAAACATTTATTTTATCAACACATAAAGATGCCCGTGTGCAGGTCAGAAACGAAGGGGCTGTATGAAATACTTTGCTCTTTTAGCTGGAGTAACCCAAGATTTTTCCAACTTTCTTCCTCTTGTTGCGGCCCCTTACCTCTCTATCTCTTGGCTGACCCCAGGTGAAGCCCTAGGCTACCTTAATTTTCAGGGTGATCCCATTCAGCCCCTTGGCTATAATATCTACCATTTGTATGACTGTGATTTCCAATTCAAACCTTCTCTCAGAATTTCATGTTCCTTTATCCAGATTCCTATTAAACATGTTCACATCAATGTCTAAAAGGCACCTCAAATTAAAAGGGGCCAAAACAGAACTTTGGATTTTACATTACTCCTGTTTGCACCTACCCTCATTCTTCCCATTTCTTGGGTTAGATCTGGGTGTACAAGCTCCTAAGTAGTCATCCCACTTACGCCCCAACCCCAGCTCACCTTCACACATCCAGTGGGCCAGGAGTCTTGTTGACTCTACTGTGTGGCAACAAGTTTCTCACATGTCCACTTTGACCCATGGCCATTAACCAAGTCTGAGAGTGAGCCACCACAATGCCTTGCTTGGGCTCCACAGTAGCCTCCCAAGTGGTCCCCCTGCCTCCACTTTTGGCTTCCCAAACTCCATTCCCCACAATGAAGCTAAAGTGATCTCTACAAAGTATACAAGATAAATCAGATCAAGTCACTTTCTTGCTTTGTATCTTCAAAGGTAGAATTCTCCAAATCAAAATTCTGTACTGTGACCCACTAGGAAAGTCCCCTGTGACGTGCCCACTGCCTGCCACTCCAGTCCCCTGTCCTACCAGTCCCTCTGACCCAGGACCTCTTGGACTCTGGCCATGCACTCTAGTTTCCCTACCAGAACACTTCTCTTTTGTTCTTTGCCTGGCGAGTTCCTTCAGGTGGTTCATGTCTCTCCTCCAGTTTTACTCCTCAGGGAGGCCTTCCATGATTTCCCTGTAAGTAGCAAACTGTTCACTAATGGATCATCCCTCATGATCCTCTGCCAGGTGTTTACTAGCTGACTCTTGTCCATTTATGTGTGGAACATAAGCTCCAGAAGCACAGAGGTTTCCCTTATTCTCCACTGTCCTTGGCAGAGTGCTGGGCCCATAGTAAGAGTTCCAGGTGGCCGCCCCACCATTCTCTTGCTGTCTTCCATAGCATGGTGCTTTTTCCCCATGAGGTGTCAAATAAATGTTTTGTAAACTACTGAAGCACTGTTCTCTCTATTCTGTTATTTTCTTTTACACTTCTCTCAGCCAGATGGAATTTCCCTGAGTTCTAGTTAGCAGTTCCAATGCAAATTGGTCGTCCCCATCCACAGCTGGCTTTGCAAGCCTCTCAAAAAATTCATCGCTATCTAGATCATGTCCCCTTTCATAAGCCGGTGGTGGGATGTTTATTAAAAACATGGGCTTTCCTTTGAGTTGTAAAAGCTAAAGAGAAAATAAACACAATATTCAGACCTAGAGTTTCTAGACTGCGATGCTTGTCCTCAGGCAACGGGAAGGAAAGGGCCAAATACATTATGAGCGGGAGGAGTGGTGGGCAGTGAAATGTGCTCGGTTGCCTTTCCCTGCTGCGGCCCCGCAGCCACTGAGAGCAGGACCCGGCAGCCGCGGGGCCTTTCCCCCCAGCTGGTACCGTAACATTTTATGACTGTGTTTTTATGCAGTAATGAATTATTCAATAAGGCTATTTTGCCTCTCTTTTCCACAAACACTCCTCTACGCTGTCAGGACAACCAGAATTCAGATCCTTTCTGTGTGCTGGTGTTTCTTTGGGTGGTAGCAGCTGGTCATTCCAACCTGGTGCTGCCGCCTCTCTGCAGGGCTCCTAAGTTCTCTAAGTTGTCCACGGCAAACAGCTGAACTCAACAACATACTGTAGTAAAAACTCACCATATCTTGAAAATACCTCTTTCCCCCTAAAATCTATCTTTATGGCAAGGAATGTATAGTGTTCATAAAATCCATGCCACCAAGCAGTTTTTGTGACCAATGGAAATTAGCACTGTGAAAACAAGATGAAAAGCTTGCCCGAGACTCATGCGCTGGATGTTAAGATGATGTACGATGACTATATGGCTTTGACTGTGTCTGACCTGAGACTCAAGCAGCTGGTTTACCAGAAAGGAGACGACTGCAGCGATGGCTGAGTGAGCACGACAAATCTCATGAGATTATATTTAGTTTTTATGAACTGAACTCCTGTAGCTTAGGGAAGGGGCTGTGAAAAATTTCCTAGCCATTCCCTAAACTCAACTCATATAAGCTTCCAGATTAGTAAAATATATGTTTAGGACCAAATGTATAAGATCGAATGGTTAACATAGTGATTTCCTCACAAATACGGGAAAAAAGAAAATATAAATTATAATTATATAGTGAAAACACGGATAAACCCTAAGCCTTCTTCAGGAAGGAGCTGTTTTCAGAGTTATTGAGAATTTACCTACTGCCAGACACTGTGTTAATTGCTTCAGATATTTTATTTCACTTAATCATGACACATCTTACATGTCATCAAACTTTGGCTGAAAGAATTTAATTTGTCCCAAGTTACACAACTAGAAAGTTGAATAGCTCTCACTGCACTCAATCTTATATACTTTACATGAAACCACAGTGCCACCCTTAAACAGAATGTTGTTTAATAGTCAGTTCTCGGTGAGGATGGGACATCATGAACAAGCTAATCTATGGGCACAAAAACAACCTCCACAGGCGATCCTAAGATCTCTATAGATTTCTTTCAAGCCCTTATGCTTTAGAAATTATTATTGCACAATGAGATATCCAGAGGGTCTCTGAGGGTTTTGTTTTTGTTTTTTTTTTTTGTTTTCAAAACCTCAGGTCACATCAGTCAGCCGTACTATATCAGTCTCTGCCAGGGGTCATGGGGGCAGGTTGGCAGGCAGTGCTGGATGTAAGCATTTTTAAAAACTTTCCCCCAGGGGCTCTTATGCAAAATTGGGTCAAATTTATAGTCAAAGACTTGGGCAAAATCCTAGTTGAGATCCACCCTCTGTGACCTTGAATAAGCCATAACCTCTCATTTGCAAAATGGAAGTAAACTTCACCAGATGTTGAATTAATCAAAACAGATACTAGATTTACAAGTATTTGTAATGCGTAATACATATGTACATATTTTCAGAAATGTCCTAAGAGTAATAATTATTTTACTCTCATATCAAAAACTACCTAACAATTCCCAGCACATGGATTTTAGGGCCACACAACAAATGCTTTTGGATATTCTCCCTATTCTAAAAGTAACCTGGTAGAAGCACCATCTATTTAATAAGAACCTAACAAAATAGTCTAAATGACTTGATTCCTTTTCTCTTTTCTCGAGTTGTTAAACTGCAAGTGCTCTCTGAATATCTCTGTCTCATGTAATTTTTTTTCCTACATACCTCAATTCATCATTGACTCTCTATAAAAAAATTTTTTTAAGCATCACAAACCGATTGGTGGAGAAGATCATCACCTTTTTGTTGTCATTGCTCCTTCATACCCTATTATTTTATTCCACATTTTAGGCCTAAACTGGTGGACTACACCAATTGTTCTAAAGTGTGGTGGACAACGGCTCTCTCCGCACTCACTGAGAAGGCACGGGTGCTGCTCGTGCAGCCTCTGGCGGCCCCGAGACACAGGAGTCAGCTTCCTTCTGTGTCCCTCCACAACCTCAGAGCTACGGGGTCTGTTAGAGCCACACGGTGTCAGGATCTGAACGAGACACCAGGCTGGCTGCAGATTATCGTTACAAAGTGAGAAAGAGTGAGAGGTCGCTTTGAAAATAGAAGTGCCCGCGGCTGTCTGGTCACTTTTAACATTTCCAGACTGTGTCATCTCTTTCAGTACTGTCTGCAGCATCGTTTCTCAATGGTGACAGTAAATGGATCCTAATACATTTGCTTGTGCTCTTTTAGATGATACTGACTTTTATGCTACACGTGATGACCATATGAGTTATCTGTTAAAAGAAAAGATTGGAGAAACATTCAAGGTTTTATTTTTATGTGCCACAATTTCATTAAGAAAGTCAGCACGATAAAACCCTGAAACTCACTTACAATCTCCATGTTTATACAGAAGTTTAATGTGCTTACATGTAGTGACTCCTGTTAGAATGTTTGCTCATTGATTTTACTCCTGCTTCATAGTATTTAATATATAGTTCATGTTTCCCCAATGCTATTAGTCAAAATATCCGATTTGTTTTTCCAAGTGAATGGGTAGTACTGAGAGTAGAAACTCAAAACTCAGTAAGTGTCAAGCATTGTCTTTGCAAAATCACACGGCCTAATGTTAGATTCCCTTGGTCCCTTTTCCTAAAAAAAAATAAGGCTGATTTTTAAGTTATGTATTATTAAGTTATTCAGTATATATATATTAGCCCTCATGTAAGCAACTCCCTAGGAAAATTCTCGCTATCTTGAGCTACTAGGCAAAACATTCCGATGGGGCAGGTTATCACCACTCTTCTCCTACATGAAAGGACATACAGATGAGGCCCCTAAGCAAACCCAGGACTGAAACTTACATGGGGTGTAGGGCGGGGCTGCAGGAGTGTCATGAAAACTTAGAGAAATCATTTTTCCTTATTATGACAATTTTGTTTTTGCTTTCACTCAACTCAAATTTTTCTTGCAGATAAGCATAAGTATCTTACTTCCCTGAAAATATGATTTAGCAAAAAGCAGGACAATGTACTGTTTTGGTACACGCACCTGTCTGCCTGCAAGGCAGGCCTGTTTCCCTGTGCAACCCCAAGAGACGCAGCTCCGGTGGTAGCCCATGTCAACAGTGTCCACTGGAGTGTCACGAACCATGTAAGGCCTGCACAACCACGTGTAACAACTCTGCCCTGGTTGTGAACACCACTTCTAACTACTCTGAATAAGCCTATTCACTCTGAATTCTCTCCCTTTCAGTTTTGCTGAAGATAGCCAGGTTTTGGACATGAGAGTGGGCTATGGCTTTTGGTCCCTGCTATTTAAGGTTTAGGCAACGTTGCCCAGAGGAAAAAAGACAGTGACAGAGATGTGACCACCGCACATAATAAGTACTCTATAAATGATTCTTGAAAAATAAAAGGATGTTTCCCAATGTACCTTGTGGGACATGGGCACCAATCAAGGCGGGAAGGCACTACACACCCAGTTGAAGTGTTGGAAAAGGCCTGTGCATTTTAGCATCTAAACAGTTTTCATGTTTGAAGATTTTTGATTATTTGATTTTTAATAAGTTCCTAAGACTTATTTCTTTGGTTTAGAAGGAAGGAATCTAACAGCAAGGATTTAACAATGTGGAAGTCTCCAGAGAACAACTCTCTGATACTTCCACAGACAGTGACATCAAAGAACTCTAAGTGGTGAAAAGAGTAACTTTGTGAAGCTGTGGGTTCATTATTTGTGGTCCAGAGAATAAAGCAATAAAGGAGAAAGGGATGGGGATATCTGTTCAATATGTTTCTTGAGAAGCCAGGGAGATGAGCAAAAATCCAATGCTGCTAGTTCTTTTCCCACAGGTCGTACATCCTACTAATAAGCAAAGCTTCCAGAAAGTCAGCTCTTGTGACTTTCCCAGAGAGGGAATAACGTTAGGAAGTAGGATGTGGGGCAATCTTATGAGTTATGTAACCTCAGGTGAGTGACTTGATAATTCTCTGAGCACTTTTATTGCCTGTAAAATGTAAGGGTTAGGTAAGATGGTCTTTTGAAAGAACCAGCGACTTAAGGAAGGTAAGTGCTGTTGAGGATGGAGTTCAAAACTGTCCCAAAGCTAATATTATCATTTCTTAAATATTTTGAATTTATTATAGTTACTGTTTGTCTAATACTGTGTCATTACATCATGGAAGCACATGTTTCATGTTAACTTTTCTCTTAAGAAATAAAAAATCAATTACATAACCACCTCACAACCCTCCCTCCTTATTTCCATGAAGGGATAACTTCTGTGTTTCCTGCACTAAGATGACAAAATCCTGGGGGAGACAAATAAGAATATTTTCTTGGATATCAGGGCTACTGAGAAGCAAAGAGGGAATTCTAGTGATCTGAGGTTGTAGGTTTGAAAGCTGATTTCCCACTTGCCGCTGAGATGGCCCCATGTGGAAAGCAGGTAGCAATGCAATGATAGACCAAAAGAGAAAACATAGGGACAAGTGGGTAAGATATATTTTTTTAGGTGTCAATATAAACAATGACAAACTTTCAGTCTTGCAACTTCAGCTTTTAGAAGATAGTATTGGGTAGGACTGATTTTTATTGCCTTGGAAAGCTCTGCCCCGCCATCTTTTTACTGTACTGGCATTCAGCTGTGTAAGGTTCTCCGGAGTCCTTGATCCAAGGTGTTCCGGCAATAATTACCCATCTGTATTCTAAAGCTATAAGCAGTTCTTTCTCTGTTGGATAGCACATATCACAATGTGACCAAACAAAAGAAGGCTACAAAGACTTTGAAGAGCATTGTTAGGAAGCACTGCATGTAGGTTGGCGTCATGTGAGCCAGTTTTATCCATCATGCGGAATCGTGGATGGAGCTTTCTCACCAGCCAGTGGGGCTTGACACTAAAAGTGTAACTTTTCCTAGTTGAAGAAGGGCACTTGGTTTTAACAGTCTTAAAGTGTATCAAATGTCACTTGGCAACAGTTTCAATGAGAATTGTTCAGGCCTGACCCTCTGGTCTGAAACATGGAACTGTTTGCTGCAAGAAAGCCAACTGGGAAGGCGGAGTGGGCAAAGCACAGGGCTATTAAAATAGCCCTGGACCACACTGAGCACCTTTTTTCTGTTTACCAGTGAGCTCCTTCCAGTGCCCAGGACCATTTCAGTCCAAATTCTTGGAACTGTTAATGGCATCTGTTGAACTTTGCTCAGAAGAGTAACTTTGCATTTGTTCTGCTATGTAATATTAGAAATAAACCTTATTGGAAAGCATTCTACTCTAATAATGCAGAGTTGTAGGAACTTGAAAATCAGTTGCAGAGGATTGAGTCTCAATTGAAATTTACTATGTAGATTTTAATACCCTTCCAAAAATAAGCCAGTCTAGTGCATGCATACCAAGATTTAAATTACATCTTCTTAACAATGGGCAAGTCTGATAAGGTGATGATAATTTCTTGTGTAACTATTATGATCTTCAACCACAAAAACCACATGCTCTGTGCAGGGATGTGGCTTAGGGCTGGAATTGTAATGATCTATGCTTACACCAAATCTCAAACCACTTTGCAAAGAAGAAGAAAATGAATCCCAGGTCAATGACCATATTGCAATTCAAATAATTATACTTGTGGCCACACATTTCTTCTATTTAATCCCTCAATTATGTCATCCGGGATGCAGCTATTCAATTTATCCTGCACACCACATTTCCACCCCCGAGAAGCAAAGGTTCTGCCGAATGGCAGCTCTGCGTGAGGAAGAGTGGGCATAAATCCTAGCACAGAACCCTAGGGAATGTGCAAGGAGAAATCCAAATCAAAATCTTTGGGTGCTGGTTTTTTTCAAAGTAAAAAATATATTTTGAGAGTAATATTAATATTTACCCTTCTATACCATTAAAAAAAATGTTATGGTCCAGATGAAAATATTTAAAAATGAAAGAGTCATGTGGCCTTACAAAGCCCAATGAGTGGCAACTGAGTAAGGCAAGATGTGAAGAGGGCCTTGGTTTTCTATTTTGTCACTGTGGGCTTGGAGCCACTTTGCTTTTGAAAGGGACCCTCTAGGCTGGCCTCAGTGCTGTGGAAAAGTTGCCACGATTCCATCTGTCCTCTGAAGAAGTTAGAGTGTGGAAAGAGAAGTTCGCCAAGGGAAGATAGAAGGTGTCTGAGCCCAGCTACTGCAAGTTCCCGTAAAGTGTGACTGGGAATGAATGCACTCTTGTGTCTGTTCTGATTCTGACTTTGTCGTGCTCAATTATTTAGTATTAATCTAGAATACAACTGCTAGCAAAATATTTAGCTCCTTTTGTGTCATGTTGAGTGTTACAGTCTTTATTGGCATATAAACATGTATAGACACACAGTTATATTTTGAGTGATACATAAACAATGTTTTCGACAGTGACATTTCATGTAAAATGGTGCCGCGTCTCTAGCTGTGAAGCTGAACAGCAAATAATACAGAGTTAAATGGTTGGTTCCAGAAATGGAAGGCTGAGAGAACTGGGTCCTCCAGGGGACTCCAAACAGGCCTCTCACTGCACACACTCTGTGCTCCCTTAGCACTTAACAGAGTGACACATAGAAAGCCCTTCTCAGCTGCGAAAAAAGTGCCAGAGATAGAAATGAGAAAATGAAGAGAATGGGCTCTGGATGGAATGCCCACATTTGTAATGGAGTTTGCTCTCCCAGTGGTACTGTAAATCTCAGTACTTAATAAAAATTTTTGGATTGGATTTTTTTATTTTATTTTATTTTACTTTACTTTTTTTTTTTTGCATGATAAAATAACCAAATTTGATATGTACATATGTATGGGAACCCTGCATACAGGAGAGGCTCAGAGACCCACGTGTAGCAGAGGTTTAGAGGCAGAAAGAGGGATTGCAGTATATGAGACAGTCTGAGCTAGGGATGAGTTAATACACTTTGGGGGCTTCAAAGGGTCCTTGCAGGATGATAAGAAGAGCAGATGTTCAGTGAAATAAAAGTTTGCCCTGCCATATAGATGGGTATAAAAGATTATCCCTGATAATCTCTTACAGGCAAGGCCTCCAATTCAAATTCTTCTAATTCTTCTAGGCAGTTGAAGGAGAGTGGGGGTTGGGAGGGAAGTAGAAGTTTCTCCTGAGCAAGCAGCTGCAGTTGCCTTCAGCTCAAAGCAACCTGCATACCACAGAGGCACATTTGGGGCTGGGATGACTCGCTCTGGATTCCCACAGTTCCTTCCTCTGAAACTTCTTTGTTACGTATTTAAGGGTTAATATTATTGGTGGGTGCAGGGCATTCTATTTATTTACCAGCTCTGGATTTCCAGTCCCTTGGTATCGTGGTTGTTGTACAGGGAGACTTTCATAACAAACAACCTGAGAGTGTCCATGTACGACAGTGCAAATGCTCTCTCACGCATCTTTTCTTGGGAGGGGAGCCAGAGCTGGTTTCCTCTGCCTGTTCATATGAAAGATGTTGTTACTTGGCAGATACATGTTAGAATGCTTGTTCCAGATTGCAGAGAGCTTTGCACACCTGGGTTATTTTCATTCCAAAAGGTTCAATTACATAATATTGTATTTCATTTGCATAATTATTCAATTTAGCTATATGGCAAAGCTTGCAATCTGAATCTTTAAATTAAAAAAAAAATCTGTATGTTAATTAAGAATTTTAAAATTACTGACCGGTTGGTACCTCTAGAGATGATCTGCTAATACACTGATAGAATAAATATAGTATCATTTAAGGAGGATTTGGTGAAAATGAGCATTTAGGAGAACATGAGCCTTTATTTTAATCTCTCAACTTTTTTGCTTAAGAAACCCTATAACTTTTTTGCATAACACACCCTATTGAAAAACTGATAAAGACTACATGCTTCCTCCGCTCCCTCATAAAAATGTTCATGAAAATAAAATATTGTAAAGAAATTCAGGAGATCTTGTCCCTGGATCCCAAGATAAAATTTTAAGTAGACTGCATTACAAATAACACCAAAAGTGATATCTATAAAAATGACTTGTAAATTCTAGAGTTTTATACACATATGAGGCAACTGCACAACAAAAGCAATAAAAGGATTAATTCTAATTACTACTATGACTGATGTTGGAGTTTGGTTCACTGGAATTTAATTCATTTTCTTACTATCTCTAGTTATCTGAGTTAATATAAAAGGCCATTATTAAGAGTCTAGTCTAAAATTTGCCTTCAATGTAAAACATGTTTTATTCTAATACAATGTGGCTAGATATTGTTAAGTTTGATATTCATCAGCACTGGTTAAATGAACCCAACCTCAGGTGCAAATCTAATAGAGCCGAATGTTAATTAATGTGATCCAAACAACTTATCATTTCAGGGTTGCTTCTATTAGGAAAGCTGTGCTATGGCTGTATGCTAATAGAAAAACCTATTAGCTGCATGGATTCCAATTTCCTTTATCTGTATTAGTCACCGAATGGTAGGTTTCTTCTAAGATTAATATTTTTTCATTGTTTCTCTTTAAGTTCAGAGAATTACTTTAGAGCCATAAAACTATGGAGCAAGATTCAGTGGATGTATTTAATATATTTCAATCTGATAGTTTCATTTATAACTTTTAACCTAGGAGAACAAATCCACTTTCCTCTTAAGATTCAATTTTTATGTCCATATGTACAGTGCCAGATAGCATTAATATCAGACATGGAAGACTACTTTATGTTTTCAAATACATTAGAGCCCCACAATAATCCTGTGATGAATGCTGCAGATATTATTTACACCTTAAAGCAAGGTTTCTCAGCCTCATCGCTACTGACATTCTGGGTTGGCTAAGTCTCTATGGTGGGAGCTGTTCCGTGTACCGTAGGGTGTTTAGCAGCACCCCTGGCCTCTACCCACTAGATGTAAATATCATCTCCAAATCGTGACAGTCAAAAATGTCTCTGGGATTGCCAATGTCTCCTGGGACAAAAATCACCCTCAGTTTTGGCTTAAAGGTGAAGAAACTACCTGGCAGAGAATTTAAGGCATCAGCTCAAGGTCATGAAGACACTGAGTAATCGATCCAGGGCCACAGCCCATGTCTCTGACATGTTGTGCTCTCCCCTCTTGCCATGGTCCACAGTGCAGCTTGGGACAGTCTCCATATTATGATTTATTTAGTGTTTCTGTTGATCCATAAATATCATAACACGGACAATATTATACTATCATTAATATATGTAGTATGCGTAATATACTTGTTTAATTCTAAAGTATTATGAAATTTTCACATGAGCATGTGCATGCTAGAGAGAGAGACAGAAGAAGAGAATCCACTTTGAGATAGATATTTGGGGGGAATCACAGAAGACCTGAGAATCCCAGAGCAAGGCAAGCTGGAAACTAGATGGATCTGCCACGGATGTCAAGTCCCCACCTGCAGAACTGATCTTCGGTAGTCATTTAAACACTTAATGCAATCTGGCTACTGTTGGCCTCTTTCCAAAACATTCTTTGAGCTGTTACAGTGGAATTTTGCCAGCAGCCAAATTATCAGTTTATAGTCTCTAGTGATGAGCAGGTACAAACAATGGAAATTCATCCTTGGTGTTTCTAAGGATGACGGAGCTGTGCCTAACTGAAAGAGCTCCATGCTTCAGACATATTAAAATTGAAGCTGGAAAACCCTTATGTTTGATAAAATAAAAATAAAAGCAGATACAACACCCAGAGTCACGGAAACCTGGTATTGAAAGAATCTGTGATTAGATCCTCAGTTGTCAAGACATGAGCTTCCCAGAAGCGTGGATGAAAAGCACAGGACAATCCACACAGCTTGAGCTAACCAGAGGAAGTGCTCTCCCACCATGTGTGTGTTAAACACCACAGCCAGACTCAGGTCTGCGTTACCATTCTGTTGATGACCAGATCTCATGGGAAAAACACTCACTCACTAGCTCTTGAATGGTGAATGCCAAGATTACGTAAAAGAGACACAATTTGTGGAGATAGGTCTGCAGTTGTATTATACTTCAGAGGAACTATTAAGTTTCTTGTCCCTTGGAACAAATGACGTAGCTGGTGAAAAAGCAAGCATTTTTCTTAAAATGCTCTCAACATCCTCAATTTCCTATTGAATCTAGACATTTCCCTCATTTTTCTTTTTCTCACAATTCCCTAGTGGTTCTCTCCCTCTCTCTCTCTCTCTCTCTCTCTCTCTCTCTCTCTCTCTCTCTCATAGGACTCTCGACCCTTAAAGACCTTATATCAACACTTTCCTGAAATGAACTGCAACCTCCTAGGAGTTTATTTGTCAATTTATTATTTGTGTCATCCAAAAAAAGTGAGCTTATTCAACCTGCTTCCCATTTCATCAATCAGTGTGAAAGAAACAAGAGAAAAGACTAAAAATAGGTGGCTTACAGCTGTTCTTAATACCTTGCACCAAATAACACAGGATATTCTAAAGTCGCTTAAATAGTGAACTGAACAAGTTTCCTTTTATGGCGTGAATACGTTAAAAGGTAGGCAATGGAATAAGGTGATTTAATCCATTAAAACCAAATGGAGAGGTTATTTTGCCCCATTTACTCAAATTCTGGTAAATGCAGAGTTTTTATATGAAGTAGACAGGTAGACTGGTTGTTTTCCGCTGTGACATGAGTGGGTCTGGACCACTGAATTAAGACTTCCTTTCCCCAGGTCGGGCGAGTGGCAAGAGCAGGGGTGTGGGAGGACTCTGGGCCTGTGGGCTGTCTCTAACTCCCTGGCTTTGTGTGAAAGGCAACACCCTCCTTCTGAGCACCACTGGCCTCCTTTTCTTGTTAAATAATTACTTACAGGAGGAACACAGTCACATGTCAAGCTACTCTCTTTCTTCTATCACACAACAGTCATACATTTTGGGGTGTACTAAGTATAATTCCGGAAATAAAGGTGCCTCCATTCTACACTTAAAAGACAAAAGCCTTTTGTTCATTTTGTTCATTATCTAGAATCAAGAGACCATGACTCCCAAGCCACTTCTCCAGCTTGAATTCAAACTCCATAGCCAGATAAAGGATTTTACATAAATACAAAACATCCTATTTCCCACCGAAAAAAATGGAACAAACTATTTCTAGATTCTAAACCTATTGTTTGCAAGCTTATTACAAAGTCTCACAAAGTTACAACCAAAGGATGATAGTCATTTTAAAATGATGCCACTTCCCTGGACAAGTCACACCAGAGGCAAATCAACAGTCCTTTGTGTATTGACGATGGTCTTCTCCATCCTTCCCCATCAGGACACTGTGGCAGAACCGGCCATGATGCTCAACACATTTTTTCAGCGTGAATGAACCTCATCACTAGTCTTTCAAATGCTCCAAGTGTGTTGCAGACAGATAAACAAGCTCTGCTTGGAGGAACTGCCTGAATTTGATGCCACCCAGCATATCATCTTCATTCAGGGTGTGTTGTGTGAAGCAATGCATTGTAATGAAGTACAGTCAATGGTACTGCAGATAATGCAGACACCTTCATTTGAAAAAAGAAAGTCATTGAATTCTGTGGCCACGGTAGGCTGGGTGTGTTGATGATAGTGTTACCACAACTCAGCTCTATTCCACTGAAAAAGATGCTTCCTTGCATCTCTTTTAATGAAGAAAACTTTAGGGAAGTCTGTTATCCTATAGAATTACATACAAGCAAATATTTTCATTCAGGAACTAGAACTATGCTTTTATGGAAATACGTATAATGATCATTCTGTGGGCAGTAAAACAACCCATTTATAACCGATTCAGGCTACAACTACTGACCTTAGTGGTTACTGGCTCCCAAATCCATAAAACATGGTATGCTATGTCACTTAACAAATCTAAATGGTAATCAGCAGCCATCTCATAAAGTGCAATGGGCAGCAGAAGTGATGAACTAATAAGCAGAAGGTGAGCCATACACGGGCAATGACAGACATAGAGAAAACCTGCTGCTTCCTAATTGATAGAAAGAACATTTAGGTTCCAACCCAGGACTGGGATGCTGTCAGCAATCCACAATGTGCCTTAGAAAACTACTACACAGAGCATTCAGTGATAGACTTCCTATCATTTCTTTTGCATAAATATTATAATTATTAATAAGTATAATAAACATAATATATGCAATAAATATAAAATATCATTATACAGTTCTAGTACAAAGCATTTTTCTTTTATTCCACCTATAGAAACACAAGCAATTTTTATTGTGGGGCAAGTATTGATAAATCAGAACATGTACAAACCATTTCCTTCAAAATCATTAATCACACTGGGAAATGACTGGCAACTTTAAAATCATATATTCAGTGATTCACTGATATTGACTGTAATGGTGAGATTGGTGGTGAGGGAGAAGGAACATGTTTTCTCTAAAGTGTGGAGCTGTGTAAATTATAAGTAGATCAATATGACATTTCTACTTCCTCACAATCATCATCAACATGCAATTCTTCAGCATAATCCTTTGAAGTAAGATCTGCTTCTTAAAAAAAAAAAAAAAATGTTGTGTTACTAATTCTTTACTGGGCTCTGCACCATGTCAGAACGCCTAGAATTTTCATTCCATCATACATCGTATGACTAGGTTGTATGTGCTTAAAGAAATAGTGCACAATTATACAACGAACTACAAAGAGTCGCCAAAGGCTAAGAAACTGGAAATGGCTTTGCTCAATTCTTCCAGTCTAAGACATACATTTCTGTCACCTTCTCCTTTACTAGAAGGAATTGGTGTACAAAAACACAGATTCACTTTCTTTTTCAGCCAAATTTCCCCCAGCGAATTCATCATTTCACTCGCTTTACCTACGTTCTCCACAAAGCCTCCTCACCGAAGGGTCACTAAACTCACTCTCACATCCATTCACCCACATACGCAGCAGAACGCCAAGGCCTATCCAGGTGAATGTTTTTTCTTTTATACATTGGACAAAACACTGTGAAATACTTACTGCTCCAAAATGAAGCGCTCTCAGGGATGGCTGATTTTCTCCTAATGTCTGAAGCCTATTGCAAGCTCAAATGTTTTTCCCTTCTTTTTTGCCCAGTTACCTCAGTAACTTCCATTTATCCCATGTGCTTCAACGCGGATGTCACTTCCTCAGAGAAAGTTGCCCTGCCCCCACACTGCATGCTCTCCCCTCCCCCCAGCTCCTACGTTGTCGCGTGTCCTGTCACAACATGGGACATAAGCCTTGGTTTCATAGCACTCATCCAAGTCTGTCACCATACATTTATTTGGAGACCACCTGATAATTAAGGACAGTCTCCCTATCTAGCCTGACCGGGGGTCATCTCTGGTTTTGCTCCTCCTTGTATCCCCAACACCTCTCTTAAGACTTAATATACGGGAAACGCTAAGCAAGCAGTTGGTAAGTGGCAATGTCAATGAAAAGTATTCAGGTGGTCAGAAATATTCTTTATTTATCATTGCTCTCTACGCAATGAATACAAAAGAAACCTCAACTTCTTTCCTGATTGATTCCAGTTAATTCTAAAAAAGGGAATCTTAATTCTGGGTTTAAGCACAGGCTATATTTTTCTTCTTCCTCACCAGCCCACTCAGTAGGACTTGAGGAACTTTACTCACTCTCCCAATTCAATACAGCATAAGTGTGGAAGTAACACAAAATAATATATCAGAAAAATGCTTCAAAAATTGCTAAGCTTGCCAATTAAACATAGTGTGTGGTCCTGGACTGACTTGTGATCTAGAAAAAAATAATTCTAAAACACATGTGAATTTGTTTACCATGTCTAAAAACACACTGTACAAAATATAATAAAGAATCATTTCGCCAATCAGTGTGACACAGGACTCTGTGTAATGGCATTTGGCAGTGCCTCCAGAACAAAACAGTTTACTAAACAGATGAAGTCATGACCAGGAAAGGTCCTGAAGCAGATTCTGAAGGTGGCGAGTAAAAAGTGAAATCAGATTTTTCACTGGCCAGAAATACAAATATTTGCATTTGATAGCAGTACCTGACTTTCTGCAAAACCTGGGTTATAAGATTAGAGATAACTTAAGTGCATTATCAATTTCCCATTTCGATCTTTTGGACTGCACACAGATGCTCTCAAATAAGAACATATCTAAAAACATAGAGCAAATTTTTCAAAATCCATTATATGTCAATTAAAATTGTTTTTCTATGTGCAGTACACAGTTTTAACAATTTGATGGGCAGTTTCTGATAAATTCACACACTAGTAAAACTGAAAGAGTGAAAGAAATTGTCCCAGAGAAACAGATCAGAAATCAAAATCTTAGCGAGTTCCTCCCGTCTCGGAAATGTGAGCGTGGGGGCCCCTGCCGGTGCTGGAATGTGGTGTGGGGCTTTTGTCTTTAAACAGCCCTGTTGTTGGAGTGGATCTGCTCCAGGCATCCCATTTGGACCATTTGTTTTACCAGCTGTTTCTAACAATGTGTTCATCATGGAGACCTTTTCGGTCTACCTTCAAAATTGCTTTTGTTGAGGGCTTTTTCCCCCTTGCACAAGGGAAGGGGGATAGTTCTGGAAAACACCATCTGCTGAAAGATCTTGCAGCTTCAGGGAAGGACTGCAGTCATAAGCTTTGAAAAAAGAACTACCAGAAAACCCTGATAAGCTAAATGATGAGGAGACGGCCTCATTCTTTTGCATTAAAGGTAATCAAATGTTTTAATTCGTTAATACTTTCTTGGCAGCGGCAGTGACAGATGTTCCCTACATGGAAGAGAGTCTCAATTAATCTACAGCTGGCTTAATTGTCTGGACATCCTATTAGGGGAGAGAGATGGAAGAAGAACAGGGAGGTAGAGAGAGAGGAATGCGAAGTTTTTAATTACTCATTGGCAACTTGCATTCTTCAATTTATTTATTATATCTAACGAGCAGATGTACAGATGAGGGGTGGGCAGGCAGTGAGGATGTATACAGAACCTAAAGCCTGGGTGAAAGAATCAATCATATTCCCAAGTGTCTGTTGAAGGCCACTTCACATCCCATCTGTGTTCCTGTGTTTCCAAGCAGATTTTAAACTTTCGGGGAATGGGTCATTTGTAGGATACCATGCGCCTGCTGCCTCTATGTGACCACCTGGTGTGTCTATGGACCATTTGTCGGTTGATTAACAGGACTGACCTCAGGGAACCGGTGGGTGCTCAGCTATGCAGTCTTATGTATCATCATCATCACCATCATCACTACCGTCTCTGAATTCCTCCGGCAGCTTTTCTCAAAGGGCCTTTGTTACTTTATGGGTTTAATTCAAACTCATGGGAAGGGAAGGATTCACCAAATTTTTTTTTTTCAAATCACTGATCTGGCTGAGTTTCTACTCCTAAATATTCAGAAGATTTCCCTTGTTGGACTCCTATAGTCTTATACCTTAAAAAATACCTATGCTTTCTTTCCAACTGCAAATGCAATACTCACTCAACATAGAAATTCTGGAGTATAAATAAAATAAAACTCACTCACTGGTCACTACTTAGAGATGATCACTGTGAAGTCTGTTATTAATAATATAATCCTGACCCTGATTCAGGACACCAAACCTCTGATTTTCCAATAAACACTCAGTAAACTGAGCATAGCTTTTTATTAGAATAAATTAAGTGTAATATTTTCAACATTTAGATCATATATTTTCAACACTTAGATAATATATTTCAAGAGGTTATTGGTATAGATTACCTAAGAGACAGAAAAGGTGGGAGGAGATGAGAACTATAGATAAAAATTCTGTTATTGCCTTGAGTATAGATCACATCCTTTCCTTTGGCTGGGACTAAGGATTTTGACCTTCTCATTCACAAGAATGAATTGTGTTATCCATTTACAATTTGTGTAGGCAAAGTCAGCCCACCAAAACAGCTTTTTCTGCTTTTCTATAAGGCTTTAACTGAGATGAAATTCTAGACTTGGATTTGAGTTCTTAGAAGTGTCCATTTTTGTTTAGTTTATTTACATTTATAAACTGATTTTGACCTTCTAATAATATTTATTCTATATTTAAAAAACCTTTTATTTCTATTTTCTTCCCTTAATCTATGTTTTTGTAATGATATTTCAAATACTATCTTAATACTTGATGTCTAAGTCACCTACGCTTAGAATAAGAACTTCTTGGGGCCTCAGTGAAACAAATGGCTTGGTTTTAATATCACTTTGTTCATAATAAAGTTTAACACTTAGATCTGTAGTCTTCAAAATCTATTAAACCTAGGGTTGCATCATAGATTGCATTTAAATCTCTTATTTTTCGTTTTTGGTTTTCCTGTTGATTTATTTGTTTTCACATATCAGTCAATAGTGCAAGAAAAATCTGTGGGAAAGGGGAAACGTATGTTTGCCAACTTTTATTTTGCTAAATAAAGATGCTACAAATGATAACAAAACACAGTTTTTGTAAAAGACATTGATTTTAACCATTATAAAAACCAAAAAACTATATGACCTCAGAATGGAGGGCAGTCCGTAAGTTTAACTTTGTTTCCACAGATTTCTCTATATTGTCCTTACTTACCTCGTTTCACCAGGGATCAGGGAGCTGAGGAGTAGCTTGACCCGGGTTTTGCGTTTGTGCTTGGGGACCACAGCTCTAGTCTGCCTAGTATTCTGTTCTCCGGGTAGAGGGTGATATCACTGAGAATTCATCACTAGACCGTACATCGGCTGTGTCTGTACCACAAGTTGCAGTCCCCACTGACCGCTTCACCATTTGTCCCTAACCTCTTAGTCGGTTCCCTGAGTGACGTATCGAATAGAGTGGTAAATATGACCCCTAAATGGGTCAATGATACATCTTTTCTGTGGTAAATAATGACCAGTAGAAAAAAGATACCAAATTTTTCACACATTCTCTGTTGGATACTATCTCAGCTTAGAATAAAAACATTTAGGCTTAAAAAACAAAACAAAACACCTTGATACACAGTATGAGTACAGTGGTATAAATGGATTTAGGACATTTGGAATTTAATTTCAACTCTAACATAAACTAGTGCTGTGACCTTGAGCAAATCAATTGACCTGTGGAGGCTTTAGTTTTGTCACCTAAAACTGAATCATTTACCATGGACCTTAAAGTTCTGCAAGCTTATAGTCTTGCAGTTATGTAAATTTTAAGGTTGAAGTAAAAGAAGAAAGAGCTTTAGAAAGGGCTTTAACTTTATGGGAGTTTGAGAACAGAACTGCTATGCTTAATTTGATGCTCAGTATCACCAAACGATATCTTAACCAGAAATCTTACAGAGAGCACATTCTTCAAACGTTAAGGTGTTAGATCAAAAGGAATTAAAAAAATAATTAATAGAATTAAAAACACCATGTCTTATTGTTGTAACTTGTTTGACTTTCCTAGGGCCTACTTTTGTATCATTTTTAAAAAGATATTTAATTTGAACGCTGTTAAATGGGCGCATGTTCTCCCCAGTCTGCCAGAGCCCTCCCTGTTGCAGACGGTGAAGCCTGGTGTGTGTCATCCATTCATGTCACTCAGCCGGCCCCTGGGACAGGTTTCCCCTTGGCTTCAGAGGAAAAACTAGTAAGAACTAAGTGTAAATAAATAAAGAAATGAACAAGCAAACAAAAAAGAAATAAATAAGCAAGCCAAACAACCAGACAGGAAAATACCTGGCTGTTCTAAGCACGAGAGAAGCAGAAGCTGAGACTTGACTTTGTTACGCCCCTATCCGGTCATCCACCGTGCTAAATTTACCCCTGTTTTATTCTTGTTTTCTATAATCCCTATAATCTCAGAGGTTTATTAAAACACTCATTCCTGCAAATCCTGCCCCCAAAGTCCCTCCTCTTGGCTCAGATTTCCTTGTTCTCTTGTATTATCTCTCCTAGTTTTTTTTTTTTTTTGTCTTTCAGCCACAGTTCAGAGCCCTACAACTCCAGGCACAACACCACACCAGGGGGCCTCACTAATGGAGAAAGTTCAAAAGGTTATTCCTTAGCATCCTGGCTCCCAAAAGTTAATCTGATGCTCCTTCTGGTGTTGGGATACATTAAGATCTGGCTTCACAATTTACTTGCTATTCATGTATAAGTCTTTTGGAGTTTTTCCAGATTTTTCTAATGTTAAAGAAGCGGAAGGGACTAAGCTTTAATTTATAAAATAACAAATGCCACGTTCACAGTCATACTAGATATGGCTTTGACCCTGCATAGTCATAGCCCGCTCCTGTCTAATCTGCTGCCAGGTGGTAGAACACACTATTCCCCTCAGATCACAGGAGGCTCCTTCCTCTGCCCCACGTTTAATCCTTGACCTCCGCCACTCAGAGGGCTGAGATAGAAATAAATGTGCTCACCCACCCAGGACGGAGTCCTGTGTATTATGCCCCTTCCATTCTGTCCTCCTCATTCATTGACTGTGTCACCAAGAATGTTTTTGTCACTTTCCCCACAAAGCTTATAAAGCTACAAATCAAAAAGTGCAGGCAAAGAAGAGGTTCTTAGCAGGTTGCAAATATCTTATCTCAGTCACTTAGACGTTTGTCAGCTCAGCGACCCACAGCCAGGGCTTGGGAAAGAGTTCCAGGGATGGGACACAGGATGTGGGCTAGAGGTTAGGGAAGTGACTGCCAAAAAGCTCTGGAAGCCAAGAGAAGGCAGCCAGTGCCCCGGCTGAGGCAGGGAGTGAAAAGGATGGGCTTGCAAAAAGGGCAAACATCAAGCTCTTACAAAAATTGCAGGGCACAGCTGGGTGGAAAGGATCCTCGTTTTGTGTGTATTTTTTTAATTACTGTGTTTTATACGTGAGATAACAGCATACTTAAAGTAATGGTGAGAAGGAAGTTTTTCACGTCCTGTCCTATCCTATGGGGTCTCATGTGCTTAGTGGAGTAAATAAAAGTTTATTAAGATTGACTATAAAATGGGCAAAAAGGATTCATCTATTTAAATAAAAAGGACTACAAATTTCCAACCTATCCAATTTCTCTAGATCAGGGCTCAACAAACTAGGGGTGTGGGCCAAATCTAGCCTGATGCCTGCTTTAAAAAGCAAGTTTCATTGAAACAGCCACAATCATTCATTTATGCATTGCCTGTGGCTGGCTGCCTTTGTGTTATAACAGGGAGTACAAGACTCTCAAAATCTAGAATATTTGCTCTCTGGCCATTTCCAAAAGAAAGTTTGCTGACCTTTGCTCTGCAGGATTGATTGAACAAATTTGAACCCTTGGCAATACAATGTCGGCAGCTTCCATGGTCTGTGAATAAAAAGGGGGTCTCTCTTCAAGGCTAAGGTAGAAGCAGAACTTGAAAACAGAGGGTTCTCAGCATTGCTCAATGTGCAGATTTTTCAGTCTAGGATCGAGCTCCGGACTGGTCAGGACTCACATAATTTATACTGAGACCCCCAGACTCTTGGGCCGCTTGCACTTTCCTCGGAAGGATTCTAATGAAAGCAAACATAGCTTTATAAAAATGCTCTTTTTAACTGTGAATGTTAGTCCTTAATAACTCCTTTTAAGGTTCTTTCCTGGCATAGAAAATTCAAGGGCCCTAAAGGATTTTAGTTTGTTTGTTTGTTTGTTTGTTTCAAATTTTTGTTTCTAGCATGAGATATATAAAGCAAGGAAGTAAGAGAAATAAGAGAGAAGATAAACACATGAGTCTGAAATGTCAAGAGCACACAGATGTCAGAAGGGGGATAAGAAATCCATCCTGTCAGGGACATGTTCACTTATTTTGTTGCTTCCTATTAGCTGTAACGTCTGAAACACTGTGTGCGAGGGAACGTAATTATTTCTGAAACAGAGAAGATACAGCATCTTACCAGTATCCTCCCCAGGAGCCTGTTGGAATCCTAGCATCAGTTAGAGGTGGCTGCTGTTCGATCACATTTTCTAAAACAGGAGTACGAGTGAGTAATGAGCTGAAAGCCCCCAGTGCACACCTTGCTACCTGGGTGATGCCAAGAGTGACTAACTTCCCATGAGAGATGGTATTTATCCTAAATAGCCAACCACTCCACCTCCCAGAAAACAAGGGTGAGGCGTAGCCACCACCGCTGTTGGGATCAAATGGAAATGAACAATTTTATAACTCCTATCAGCCAAGGTTTTAGAAGCCTTTGACATGCACAATAATAAATTTATTTAACAAGTATTTCCTGACCTCTTAATATACTCAGTACACAAACATTCTTTTGTTGTTGTCAAGGAGGCAGATAGCAATTTTGTATGTATTGGTTAATGCAGAGTAAGCTACCAACCTAAGAAACAGACAAACACAATGACCACAGCTCAGGAGTCAGTTGGCCTGGGTTCAAATCCAGTTTCTTCTACTTCCTGCTGTGTGACTTTGGACAATGTGTTTAGCTCCTTTGCACCTCAATTTACTCATCTTCGAAATGAAGATGATAATAACAGCCCTGGCTGGTGTGGCTTAGTTGGTTGGAGCGAGCACTTTCCTGTAAACCAAAAAGTCATGGGTTTGATTCCTGGTCAGGGCACATCGTAGGTTGTGGGTCCTGTCTCTGATTGGGGTGCATATGAGAGGCAAACAATGGGTGTTTCTCTCTTACATTGATGTTTCTCTCCTTCTCTCTTTCCCTCTCTCTAAAATCAGTAAGCATGTCCTTAGATGAAGATTTTAAAAAGATAATAATAATAGTCTCTCATGGGATTGATATATGGATTAAAGAAGTTAAGAATGTAAAGTACTTAGGACTATACTTGAGTAGAGTAAGTGCTCAATGAATATTTTCTCAATAAAGGAAAATAAGAAGTAGCAACAGCAGACCTATAGGTGAAGGCCTAGAAATCACTTCAGGAAACTTTATTCGGTATTATGTATGCTGCCATTGAAGGCTGACCACAGGGGCAACTAAACCTGACATCAAATCAAATATTACACTCTCAGAAACTCAACCAGGGAATCTATCATGTCAAATTAGAAGGACTAATAAGATTCAGTGCATTCTTTTCAGTCCCAGATCTCTCAAAGTCTTTCACAAAGTAATGATTAAGTACCTAACAGTAAAACAATTAAAAAAAAAAAGCTGCAGTTTATTTCCTGCAATACAATGGTTCTCATGCTGTTTTAAGTGTTCATAAATCAGTTTACTCTATGAGAAAATGTGGAAGTAAAGTGCATTGATATATTTCACTGTGCAGTTCATTCACTAACATACATCAAATATTGTAACTAAATAAAGTTCACTATATTTTAAAAGTTACAAAACATAAGGGCTGAGTAATGGAATCATGCTGGATATTATAATTATGTACTAAGAAGTGCATCTATTACAGCTTTTTCAAAGGTCAAAAACCAAAATTTGCAAACCTAAGAAATATCCTGTGCATCTTCAGGGTTACTAAAGGAGTATTTGCAACTCTACTTTGAGGAAACAAAATTAGTCAAAGCTCCACAAATGAGCACATAATAGTTGTACAGTTTAGTGCTTTGATATATGTTTAAGCTTGATCCTCTGTGTATACTGCAATAGAAATAAAATGTATCCATTTTACTTCTATGCCAAAATATGCGATCTTGGAAAAGAAAGTTATTTGAGTTCCAATTTTCTCAATTGTAAGACGGCTAATATAGTCCCCCCCCCGCCCCATAACAACTTAAAATGAGATTTAAATAAATACCATGTTTGAAAACACCCAGCACGATGCCTGGGCCAGTTCTCTTCTAGAGCCAGGTATGACAACTCATTGCTACATTTTTAAGAATTTTCAAAAGTTGGTTGCTAAACACAGCTATTATAGAAAATTAAAATAGATAAAATTACAATCAAGTGAAGTATATTAAAAAGAAAGGTAAAAAGTTAACATTTATCATTTTCTAATTATTTTACTGCATTTCCTATTATGTATGCTCTTGAGGTTATTGACCTCTATAGTACCTGTGTGATGAAAATGCTATATGATCAGGTGGCTCATGAGCGTTACTTCCCAATTCTGAGTTTAGTGTTCTCATATCTGTGGCTTGTAATCAACCACAGTGAGAATGTTTTACACTATAGAAACTGGCAGGCACAACAAATTTGGGCCGTGGGTATCTCTGTGTGTGCTGTTCTTAACATTTATCAGCAAACTGCTTTTCCTGGCTCTCCAGGAATAACCCTCCCTCCTGCCTTATTATCACCTTCTCTCTCCTCCTGCCTCTGCCTCTTCCTCCTTCCCTCTCTCCCTTCCTTTTTTCATTAGAAAGTTCTTCTTAGTCCACAGAGCCCATTAATTTCCTCTTTGCTCTTTCAAAGTGTTGGCTTTTTAATGCTTCCATGAATTAAAAAATAAAATAAAATATGTATCATTAGACTCAGAAAGATCAAAAGACAATCTTACCTCAAAATATGTATGAGGTAGAACCAGTGAGTTAAAAAGTTCTTTTTCCGCCTTTAGATGACTTGCCAAGCACATTCATAATTTAGGTTAAAATACGTAAACATTATTGAATTTTTTGATAAAATCATTCAGATTTTCACAAATCTCTTACCGATTCAGGAACAGTCACTGCCCTTACATAGCAGAAATGGTGATGCTCCCTCACCAGCATTTTCTGAAAAAATTTCTATTGATCTGTTCTTAAAGAAAGGTTTAACTAGAAGATTGATAATCTATGAAAAAATAAAAACTCTTTGAAAATTAGCTCTTCCATGAAATCCCTTTAACAGTAAGCCCATTTAATCATGCTAGAGAAATCAACAAGGGTCTCTTATTGTCGACTGGGTTGTTCTCTGGGTACTATCATTAATAGTTTCCCACGATAGGTTTTGCCTCCTTCGCCAGGTGAAAAAGTACAACTTATGACTTCCAGACGCAAACCACAGTTATCAGCCTTAAAATTCGACTGAAAATTTGCTTTGCTTCTTTGTGAAGTTCCCTAGGGGTCAGGTTAAAAGTAGAAACAACAGGGGAGTGAAAAATAAGGGGAGAGGATTTGAAACCACGTGTTGCAAACAGAGAACAGAATCACAGAACGATACCACGACAGTGGACTCCAAGACAAGATGGCAAGACAGATGTGCCGGACAAGAAACACATGCGTGGCGGCTGGGCCAAAGAAAGCGAACACAAGGACAAAACCATACAGAGATGCTGCTGGAGCAGTTCTTGGGCTGCTGTGACTCGATGCAAATAATAACAAAAATAAGAACCCATGGAATTATAACTACAAAGGAAGTTACCCCCAGAACTCATACACTGGACTTGCTGGGTTAGCCTGGATGTAGCCCTTGGATGACACACAAGATGGCATCATTACAACCCATGCATTGGTGATGGAGACCATGGTTAGTTGATTAGCTGCACAACTGTTACTGCATGCCACACAATGATCTTGGGCTTGTCCAGAAATAAAAGGTACGGCAAATACTCTATATCTGCAATAAAATTCTTTTTATGCCATCTGAAATTTGTGGGGAGGGATGTGTTTCTTTGTTTGTTTCTGCATGTTTCTCTCTCTCTCTCTCTCTCTCTCTCTCTCTCTCTCTCTTTTTTTCCCCTGGCTCATTTGTCCTCTTAATTGTCACAAAGGGGAGAGGAAAGACAAGTGGCCTGTGCAGATATGGGGACAACTAAAAAGGGAAAAGGAAGGAAATTAAAAGGAAAAATATACATTGGAGGAAGAAGAGGAAAACACAGTGTTTCATTCTTTTGTACACAACTTTCTTGGATCTTGTTGGGGCTCATTTTTTTTTTTTTTTAAGCATAAATACTGGAGGGATAAGCTGAAGGGGGAAATTCAAGATTAGGATGGCAAGAAAAGATTTTGTTGCCTTGTTTGATTTGCATATCTATATATCTCTCAGTATTTAAAAAATAATGATTATAATTACTCATAAAAGTATAGCAATGAGTTAAAAATAGCCATAATGACCAAAATACTAAATATGAATCAAAATAAAATAAAGTAAATTGAACCACCAAAAAATTCATGCGGCACAAGATGAGGTGAAATGACAAAGAATGTTCTTCAGATATATACAAGGCATATATCTATTTATATATATGTACACAGGAACGTGCATATATGGATAGATATATATGTATAATTTTTTCTGTCTACCCCTCTCAAGGATAACTGGATTATGATATCATCATTGTAATTATGATAAAGGAGAAAAAACTAAAGAAAAATTAGCATGCTTTGTTCACCAAGTTAAAACTGTATCATGCATGTTTATGTTGGCTGATGTAAGAATGATGGAGTGAATTTCCGTGTAAAACACATGACTGATGGCAGGGGCTGTTGTTAATCTCTGTTTACATTAGTCTAATCTCATTTATACTGTGTCTACATATATATGGAATGATAGGCACTATGTATTTAGTATACACATATATAAATATATGTATATATATACACACAGTACATATACTGGGGCTTATGGGAGAAAAAATAAAGAACATAAAGAATAAAAGAAAACCCATAAAACCTCTCCTTTAAAACCCAATCCCTCTTTATATAGTAAATTTTTGCAGGGGTAGGGGTACTTGCTTAATGATTTCATTAAGCTCACTTCTTATCAACTATTTGCTCTGGCATTTGAAATCAGGAAGTTCTCATGAGTTTGGCTTGAAATTCGACAGGCCCATCCTTAACCTATAATCTAAGAAGCCCTGGCCCTAGACCGTACTCTACATATGGAATTCAAGGAAAACTTCATGACTGAACTGTATTAATTCTTCAACTGTAATCGATTGGAAATTCCGCATCCCTAACCTAAGATATACAAACTGGCCTTTGGGGTTACTTGGTTCTTTCACTGGTTGGCATCATCATTTGTGATTTTTCTTGCCTGTCTATGGTCCATGAATGGAGTATGCTATTTGCTGAGTGAAAAACCTCTTTATAAAGTTCTGATAATGTTCTAAGCATTTCCATTGACTATCCACACTGTTTCTTCCTTTCCTATCCATTCTTTCCTTTTATTCTCCTTACTTTGCTGTCTTCCCTAATAGAAAATGAACTCATACTAGTCACTAAAAATGTTTCATAAATAAGTAATGTATTAAACTTTCAAATGAAAGTATTTATACATATACATCAATCTTACTGATTCATCTTCCTTCCCAGCATAGCAGAAAAACTTGGGTAATGGAGATGAAAATAATTTTTTTAAACTTTTATTAGATTTGTTATGGAATCCATGATAGTGGCCAATCCGTGAGACACATGTTTTATGTACACCATGCCTGAGCTATGAATTGCCTAATTGCCTAACAGCCAGTTAGGAGACTTTCCTATAGTTATATTTCCATTGTTACTCTAGTTTTCAAAACATTTTATCATTAGGAATTTAAAGGCACATAGCTTAAAAATTACCTAGGGCTCAGATAGAGTTGGGTTATCAATAAGTGACACAATTTATCATTTAGTGGGTTAAGGAAGACAGAAAGTATAACATTAAATTTAGAATATTAAGCACCCATGAACATATTCTATTAATTTATAGATCAGCAGAGGAAATTAAAGAATTGGTAGGATTTAGCCTAGGCCTAATATGTGAGTAACTGTTTGCTTTTGTACACATTAGAAATATATTATAACTCAAATACAAAAATGACTAATGTCTACAGCCAATAATGATTAATTACACTGGTGAATTTTACATCTATTCACATTACACTTTCTGCAGCTGAATCATTTCTCAGATTACTTCTGTTATCCTTTTACTTGAAGTGTTTTTAAGTGGGCCTGAACTCTCCAAGGTAAAGTTCTGGACACTGTGATACTCAAACATTCCTATGGCATTTATTTAGCATTTACTACTTGACTAATAGCCATTTGACTAGTAACCTTTAAACAAGATTCTATTTACCAGTCATGAGTTTCCACCTGGAAAAATCTTTCTAAAATAAAAAAAATACCTTTTTTTTTTGTAATAAAAACATACAAGTTGCTAACTCTTCAAACTTGCTGGAGACACTAATGAAAAAATATAAGTGTGTTTTTATAAACAGATAAGCTCACAAACATCATATTTAAAGCCAACAATCAGCAATTTACTTCCTTTCCCCCATGGATTCTGGAGAACAAGGCTCTCTTTCTTTTTATCTGCCATTAGAAAAGTATTAATGTCTTAACATTGCAGCTGCATTTCCCACAGTGTTCCAGCATATTAAAACTCAAATTATTTGGCAAGCTTTTAAGCAATTCAATGCCAGATTTTCATATCATAAACAGTCTACTGAGGTATCTCAAACTGGTAAAGGTTAAGAATCCACTTCCACCTGGAGAACACAAATACAGAGAATGCTATTGGTATTTCACTATGTTTCAATTTCACCCACATTGGGCTGATATTGTAGTGAAACTAATAATAACATCAAATACAAATGTGAGGGCTATATGTGATGTGAGGAGTAAAAATACATCCAAGGACCACTCTAGCAATATTAATTACTTTGTGATCTCAGATTACCACCATTAGTTTAAACATTTCCCTCAATCCAACCATTACAAAAGTTGTTTAGCACAGTCTTATTGATTAATGGATGTGTTTCATCTTTACTTCCTTTTACCGTCTGCCCTCTGGTGGAAGTGCGGCTCCTTGATGTTGGATCAAAGAACATTTAACAAAATTGAAAGCAAAAATCCTGGCTAATTGACCACCAGAAAAATACATCCCTGGATAATGGCTAGGTAAATCAATATAGTTGTTAATTATTGCCATTCCCATTTCTCAGGTGTAGAAGGTGTTTCTTTTTCTTTTTCTTTTTTACTCTGCTCTGTGACCCCTGCCCTAGGACTTTTAGAACTTGAGACTATAAATATATAAAATTCAGAGAGTAGATGATTTCTAATTATAAAAAAGCTAATCTAAAATTACATTTGTTTTGATGTTATTTCCTAAAATGGAGACACTGGGGATAGGAACAGTGGGGAGGGAGAGAGAAGAAATGGAAAGTTGATTTCATCAATTTCTCTATATTTAGGAGTGTTTTTAGATCACAAAGGTGAACTTAGTAAAGATTTTAATTGTTATTTGGCTTCTATAGTTTCATGAAAAGAATCTTATTTTCTAGTATTATTTGAATCCTCTCCAGCTCATCTGTAGTTTTGTTATTGTCGAATCCAAAGATATACGAAGCACAGTGAAATAGGAGCTTATTGCATGATTCAACATCAGTGGAGTAGAGTTGCAAAAGAAAAGGTTTCTATGCAAAGTCACAAATCTGAAACATTAAGTAGACACTGACCTCCGACATAATCAGCTCTTATAAATTAGGAAAGTTAAAATCCTGACCCTCAATTCCAGGTAGTTAAGTCCTAATTCAAATCTTCTAAATTTTCATTTGAGGCAGATGGCTTCATTATGATTTCATACTTTAAAGGCTCAATTCTGGGTTCTTAAAGCAAATGTTCAGAAATTGTGATCTTACTTATTACTCATAAAATGCTCTAGTTCCCAGAAAGAGAAGGGGTAGGGAAGGTAGAGAATTCTTCTTGTTGGGGAAATGTGAATGTATTAGGGTGATATTCACTTATCTAAAATTATAGATTTTAAATAACTTACTGGGTTTTATTTAGCTTTTTAAAAGGAGACAAAGTCAGAGTATGAAAAATCTCCAATTTTAATTTAAGATTATGAGGTCCTTTGTGAGTCATACATATTCAATCAATAAATACTAATTGAGCTTTCACTCCGTGTCTTTTTGTCATGGCCTAGGTGATGCTCGTTGTTTTTTAGATCTCATTTACATATTTTTCAGAGCAAATACACAAAGAAAATTTGAGATTCCCTGGACTTACAACGTTTCTAGACCGTCATCAACCAAACCCCTGAAAATGTTACGTTGTCTCCAAATGTGATACGACGACGGTACACAAACCATGTCCTGGGTGCTAAGGTGGAATTTTGGTGTGAAATGCAATGGCTTACCTCTGACTCAAACTCAGCAGCTTTAAAGTTGATTTTGATTTAAAGAAAATTAAATAAGAAAACTGAGTTCATTTAAAATGTGATGCCCACATGAAAAGTTGTTGAATTAGCATATACTGAACTGCCCAAATTTATGAGAAGCAAGAGCTTCTAGTGGACTTCAATTAATCATAAAAGAACTTCTAGAAAATAATTGACTCATAACTGAGACAGCTAGAAAATCAAAAACTTGCTTATATAGTGAGAGAAGACAAGACAAAATGTCAAGTAAAGTAGAAAAAAGCCTGGGTAATAGTCAAATTTAGTGTATTGGCATTGAACATCAGTCCTGGAAAAGATTAACATTTTAGAAACTGAGGTAGCAAATTGGGGTGTCCAAAATCAGAATTTTAATCTCAATATTCACATAGAATCTCAAAATCAAAATTTATGTCAAAGCGATTTAATTGTCTCCCTTACCTGTTGCTGCATGGGCAACGGAAGCCTTCTCTCTAGGCAGCGCAGAACCTAGCCCCCAAAACAGCTGTTCGATTGTTTCCAATTTTTAATCTGGGTTTTTTTTTTTAAATGTGAAGGCTATGGAGTTATTTCCCATTGAATGAAAAAAAGGGCTTGATAGGTCTGCGCCATGTAACCTTCATCAGTGTCAATCTGGTGCCAAGGGCAAAACTTCTGCATCAACAGGAATATTACCTCCTTCCTCTATTAAATATGTCCCTGACATATTTCCCTGTGTAGCTGAATTTTTTACCAGGAATAGTTTATGGGGTAAATATTAGAAAGAAGAAATGCTTATCCTTCAAAAGTAATGAGTTGAATAATCCCAGGCAAGAGATACCAATATCAGCGTCTTAGAGCTATATGTCATCTGCTGCAGGGTAGGCACCCAGTTTATGTATATACCGCTCCCATACTTCCTTGCTGAACAGAGCAGATTGTTTAGAAACTGCTTTAATCCCCCACCCGCTCCATGTAATTACATTACTGAAGAAAATACTGGCATTGAATTTCTGTCCTCTGCCTTTGAATCAGCTGAAACACCTGTGCAACCACTAAAAAGCAAGTGCCATTCAAGTTTGGATCTGTTCATGTTCAATACCAAATGGCAATGTATACCCACAACCCGGGAGATTTAAAACTTGTGAGTGAGGGAAAACCCTCTGCGTTATTAAGGAGGTTGCTATGGAGATGATTATGTGGGAGGAGGTAGTAGGGAAAGATGGTGGTCATATTTTAAAATGGTCAATCCTTAATTTTTACAAGAAGACTAAAATCTAAAGATTCGATGAAACATTATTGTGTATGTATATAAATACAGATATCATTGCTATAAAAGCAATAAAACTAGAGAAAGAATAAACAGGGAATCCAAATTAAAGTCTGGGGATCTTGCCACATTCACATCTAAAACCTTAATACCTAGCACATGCCTACCATACACAAAAGGTGTTTGTTGGGTAGGTAATTTAGATAGTAAAACTCCTGATTCTATTTTTTCTGACAGTTCAGTTATGACTATTATTAGAACAGAAAGGTCTCAAACCTAGAGATACACTGTATGCTGTCTGTTATTATATTAGTATAAACATAATGTAATGCCTAAGTGCTAAGAAATATTTATTGAATGAATGACTGGATGAGTTAATGAATTAAAAACTTGGTGTCCAAGTTCTGGTGTAGATTGGATGCATCTGCCTTATTTTATTTTATTTTATTTTATTTTATTTTATTTTATTATTTTATTTTATTTTAGTATAGTTGATATAAAATATTATGTTTTATTAGTTTCAGGTGTATAATGTAGTGTTTTGACATTTTTATACCTTACGGTGTGATCACCCTACTAATTCAAGTAAACATCCCTTACCCTGCAGACTTACTGCAATATTATTGACTACCATATTTTGCCGTGTAAAATGTGTACCCATGTTTTTGTGCATACTATACACGGAATTCTTATAACCATTATTATGCCTATGGTATGTAATCACTATACACATGTATAATGAACATCCTTATTTTTCCCTCAAAATTTTGGGCTAAAATGCGCTCATTATACACGGCAAAATACAGTATATTCCCCTTCACATTTTACACCCATCCCCCTCCTTTCCCTTGGCCTCTGTTTCTGTAAGTCTGTTTTCATTTTTGTTTCTTTGGTCGGTTGGTTTGGTTTTATATTCCACCTATAAGTGAAGCTTTGTGGTATATTTCTTTCTCTGCCTAACTTCACTTACAATAATACTCTCTCCAGTTAAAACCACACTTAATAATTTGGGATAATTACACAATAATTTGAAAAAAATCTCACTGACTAGGGCACAGTTGCTTTCCTTCCACACAACTGAATTTCCAAAGGAAGAGATCACACTCCAAAGTGAAACAGCCCTCATATATTGTGTCCCTAAGTAACGCTAGGGACGGGAACCCACAGAACTTCCTGGATCCAAAGCCGCTTGCAAGACACCAGCAGCCAGGTTTCCACAAAAGCTGAACGATTGTAAATCACTTTGGGGTAACACCTAGAAAATTTTACTTTTGCTATAGTATTTCTTCATGAAGCTTTAAGTTCTCTAAAATTATCCAAATAAAATGTTGAGTGGCTTGCCTTTTTTTTTTTGAAAGGAAAGGAAAAAATAAAGCAACCCAAAGAATTAACTAGAAAATTCTATGTGTTTTTCTTAATTTTTGCAGAAATAAGATACCAACCCAACTCCAGCTTTAATTCTCTTAAACATACACAGAAATTCAATGATATCTGTTCTCTATTATATATGTATATATAAATATTTATCATATAGCAAGTCTCAAAACAGACAACTTGGGAAAGTTGCTAGAAAACAGTCAGGGACTGCAGTTGCCTGCTGGACATTACATCATACATAGTTCACTGTAAAGAAAGACCATAAATCATCAAAATGTATCTGGGTGCAAACGGGGACACACCGAAGCTTCTAACTGCCGAAGTCCTGTGAACTTCAGCACAGTGCATACACTGTGAAGCATCTCAGCTGTTGACATGGCATGGTTCAGTACTAATTTTGTGTTTGCTCTGTTGCTGCAAAAATTATCTAAGCACCCAATGAACAAAATTAGTATAAATATAATACCATGTTAACTGCTGTTGAAATCCCATGGAAAATGCTTTTGTTGTTGCTTGGGCTTTGGTTTTGTTCTGTTTGCCTTTTGGACTCGGAGCAGCAATTCATGAAGTTGAAATGATCCTTATGACTCCCTTTTGGGTTCATGTTTTTGTGCCATTCCAAAACAGGCCTCTTCAGGCTCCCACCCCACCCTGTCAGCTTCATAGCCACCGCTGGCTACTAAGCATTTACTGTTCCGGTGGTCGATCTGGGTGTTTCATTGCTCCAAGTTAGGTCACATACCATGGATTTTTCTTTAACTTTCAAGGAAATGACTTCCAGTTTCCCTAGGATCCTGTTACTCTTTCCATGGGATTTGATGCTTTAGAATATATTTTAATATTTATATATGTATACTTATACATATATAGATATAGGAAATACACACATTAACACACTATAATATATAAAACACATGTATATTCACATATATGTATGTATTGTTTTTTGCAAATGAAAAAAATAAAGCAAGCAAAACAAGACTGACCTAACCTACCTGTACTCGGTTCACATTCAACAAAGTCTTCGTCATCGCTTGAACATTCAGCAGATGATACAAGGTCATCTGATGTTGGCTGTGGGGGAAGAGAGAGGAGACAGGGGTAAGGAAATCAATGAACAAAAGTGTAAATGACTTATCATTGTGTCCTGCCTCCATCATCATTACTGTTTCTCTTTTCTAAAGAGGGCATGCTGTAGAATGCAGAATTTTTAACTCCTGTGTAGCTGTGAATGGCTCCAGGTCCAGACAATCTGTGTGGGGCTTATGTGAAGCTCAGAGACCCAAAGTGGTTCGCAGGGACTCGTACCTCTGCCATGCCTGATCCTGTGCAGCCTGACCCTCTTCTGACTTTAATTTCAATTTTGAGACTCAGAAGGGCAGGGAAAGGGCTATTACAAACGGTAGGCAATACAAGAGTGCAAGCCAGCCCAGAAATGCACTGCAGCTTTGAGAGGCTTTCAAATGCACATGGCGTGCGGTCTCAAGTGTATGATTTGGTGGTTGTGAATGTATAGGCTGGCATAATTAATGAGCGCTGTGGAATGCAGTCTGCTCAGGAAATGCATAATGGCTTCTCTCACTAGCAGTGATTTCTCCATGTAATTGCTGCAATTAGCTGAATTAGTAATGTGGGCCAGCAGAGAGATACCACACAACAGACTCTGCACACAGGTAAAACTATTTCTGGAGAGCAGAAAAACATTTGTTGCAACAGTAGTGATTCAACTTGAGACTCTTTGTTTTCCAATTGAATCCTACAGAAACTCCCCAGTGCCAGACAATCTGAGGCCAGAAATATAGGGGCTGTGGGCATGGGCAGTGAGAAGAGCCCTTGAGACACAGTAGCTGAGGAGACTGCTTTGTGTACCTGGTACAGAGTGCATGCACAAGAAATACTGCTGAATTAATTAACTAATCTATAGATCTTATGTAAAAAGCAAACTTATGTCCTACTATGTACATAAGGGTATTCAATATGTAGAGTATACACTGGCTTGCTAGTCTTATTATTCATAATGCATTGAAGTCTGAATGTATATTAAAGAGGAAAAGAAATTACAAGCAAGATGCTGTGCTGAACAGGTATACACACTTATTAGTTACAGTTATTGTTAATTAATTCAACAGAATCTCACAACAACCCTCTGGGACAAAGTTAATTATTATACTTTTATTTTTTAATATATTTTTTAAGATTTTATTTATTTATTTACCTTTAGAGGGGAAGGAAGGAGAGAGGGAGAGAAATATCAACGTGTGGTTGCCTCTCGTGCATCCCCTGCCAGGAACTGGCCTGCAACCCAGGCATGTGCCCTAACTGGGAATCGAACCACAATCCCTTGGTTCTCAGGCCCATGCTCAATCCACTGAGCTACACCAGCCAGGGCTAATTATTATACTTTTAAAGAGAACTAAAGTTCAGAGAGGTTAAGTAAGTTGCTGAAGGACACACAGCCAGTGAGAAACATAGCAGGAGTTTGAACAGACACATCTTTGTCAAAGTCTGCATTTGTGGCCCACATAGATTTCTCTATACCTTTCCTTACATGATATTGTGGACTGAATTGTGTCTCCTTAATTTCCTATGTGGACATTGTAATCCCCACACCTCAGAGTGCCTGAGGGCCTGAGATACGGTCTTTAAAGGGATAATAAAGTTAAAATGAATCCATTTGGGTAAATTTAATCCAAATAGGACTGGTGCCCTCATCCAAAAATGAGATTAGGACACAGACACACCGAAAGGGATGACAATGTTTTAACAGCACAGGGGGAAGACAGCCATTTCCAAGCCAAGGAGAGAGGCCTCAAAAGAAAATAACTCGGCTGACACCTTGACCTTGCACTTCTAGATTCCAGAACTATGAGAAAATAAATTTCTGTTGTTTAAGCCACCCAGTCTGTGGCACTTTGTTATGGCCGCCTGAGCAAACTAATGCACATGACAACCCATCTGCTTAGTGTTTCCAGACAACATCCTTTTGAAATAGACATAATAGGCATAGAGTGACTGGACACAGCAATGAGCAGGAGAGACACCATCCTAGGCAATGGATTTCACTTAGAACTGACAGTGGCGGAGAGGTGCCTTAAACCACGTTATTGATCTTTATTCTACATCTGACAGGCAGATACTTCAACACCTGTTCTTCCTTAAAGTTAATGGAAAAAGAATTTTCGAACATACATTTTTTCCAATTAGATACTAGTGAAGTGCACACTTCCTTTCCAGCACCTGAGGCTGGCGGTTGTGCTTTGGAGCCGTTTTTTTCTGTGAGCAAAATGGTGAGCGTACTACCCAGGGGGCTGCTGCTGTGATGGGTCCCCATGCAGGTGCGTCCCTGGTTAATTGGTCAAGGGAGGTGGCGGGGGAATAAATGTTGACTGTACACATGCGGAAGGCAGTTATAAGAGGCGAACACCATTTTTGAAAGAGCCACAGTCACTGTCCAGTCACTGTAGAACAGTAAGGATTGTGTGGGGGGAGGGAGCAGATCTTAGATATTACAAGCATTTATGACCTACCAACAGCCCACAGTACTGAAATGAACCTATAGTATATCTGTGGTATTAAAATTTTATGGGATAAGGGCAATTAGGAAAAAAAATGTCTAAAAATACTCCTTAATGGGTAGTAATGAAAAAGTGGTTGAAAATACACTTCTAAAGTGTAATCAATTAGAAAATTGTTGGTGACTCAATTATAAGGACCTGGCAAAAATGGCCCATATGCTGCTTACCTAGCTTTGGTCCCTAGAAATGCGTGAAACCTGGTGACTTAATGAAAACCTAGTGAGCTCATCTGAGGAACAGAAGGCCAGGCAATAAAAAGGCCATTGAGCAAATGTGTAAAAACAATGCATAACAGCGATAGAAACTCCAAAACACATTGACATAATATTAGTAGAATATTCACCTTAATTCTAAGAAAGTTATCTTAATTTTTGTTGGCCAAAGAAATGATATAAAGTTCGTTTTTGTTTTTTTTTTCCAAGAAAAGTACTACATGCTGAGGTTGAAAGGATATTTACTGTTTTCTTCTTCCTCCACTTCCTAACACTACACGTTTTCTCCCCTGTGCTCTGCGCATAGCTACATTCCCCTTCCTCAGTATCACCTCAACTTCTGTCCCCACAGTGATCCTATCCCCCACTGCAGACCCCATCCATGTGCTCTTCCATGTTCTCACCCCCTTTCTCCCCAGTCCACCGTCCCCAGGCCCAGTTCCCAGAGATTTTTTTTCTGCTGATCTTCTGTACAAATATGGATTAATGCCGAGTTCCTCCCAGGAAACAGAAGCACATTTACCAGTAGCTCTGATAAATGGTGGCTAGACTTGAAGGTTACATGAGAGGCAGACTAGCAGACTGTGGTAAGAGCAAGCCTGAGTCTTTTTACTACACTTTCGTTTGGTAACCTGGGGGAGCAAGTTACCTCCCCTTTCCAAGTCCCAATTTTTCCATCTGTAGATTGAGATACACAGAGAGTCTCCTCACTGGTTGGGTATTGATTTAAATGTAATGTTCACAGTGAAGCTCTGTCCCTGACATATGGTACATGCTCAATAAATACTAGCCAAAACTAACACAATCAATTAATCAATCAATAACAGCAATGCATCTGCCATGAGGGGCGATAAAGACAAACACACTCATGAAGATTCTAAGAGAGCTTGAAAAATAATTGAAATTCAATTTGTTTCCAATGGCTCTGAGTCCAGACATTCTGGGTGGGTCACATGTGAATTCATGTCCTTCTTTTCTTTCCCTCAAACCTCATCATCACCATTTACAGCCACAGCCAATGAAACCCAAAGCAATGACAACCATCTGAAACCCTCCTTGCTCAACACCGAACCAATGTTTGTTTATCTGGAGAACCTGGCTTCCAGCATCGCTGTGCCCATCCCAGTGCACTGCACAGTTTCAGCAAAACTCGCTCTGTCAGAGGCAGCTAGTTTTGATTTGCAGAGGACTCAGGACGAAGAACACTATATATAAGGATTTGTTTATTTATTTATTTTTGTGATCTTTGTCCCTGCCATGTAAAACAACAAAACAAAACAAAAAAAGTATACCTCAACAAGTATAAGCCAAGGTTTTTTTTCAAAGATTTTATTTATTTATTTTTAGAAAGAAGGGAAGAGAGAGAAAAAGAGAGGGAGAGAAACATCGATATGTGAGAGAAACAATTGGTTGTCTCTCGCACGACCCCACTTTGGGACAGGCAACCCAGGCCTGTGGCCTGATCAGGAGTCAAACCAGTGACCTTTTGGTTTACAGGCCAGCACTCAGTCTTCTGAGCCACACCAGCCAGGCCAAGCCAAGGCTTTTTGGATACGCACTTAGGATCATATCCCAAAATAATGATAATATGATTCAAAGTTACCCTCACAACACCCAAGGCTTTATGAGTGCCTTTTAGTATTCCTATTTGTGTCCTTCCTCAACTATATGTAAATAAATGCAGGGTCTGACTCTGGACCTTGGAAGAAAAGGCATGCTTCTTTGACTACTGGTTCCCATGGCTGGTATAGTACTGCAGATACACACAGGCTGAGGATACAATTATTATAAGTAGAACAGAAATACAGATTCTTTGTCTTTAAATAGCATGTAGCAACCCTGCGTTGTGTGCGTGTGTTTTCCTAAAATACAACCATTTTTCATAATTACTCATAGCTCCTTAGAGGAAAAGAGTCATCGGTACTTTTAAGAAGAAAAGAATATTTGAACTATCTAGAAGCATGCCTACTAATCAGATTTAACACTTACTAAACACTTTCTATATTCAGGATTTGTGCTAAGAAGTTAACGCATAAACTCTTTTAGCAGTCATAATAACTAAGGGTGGAGACATTTTTCAGTGACATCTGCTATTTTCAATGGTCCACCATCCATCCATTCTCTGTCAAGATGCAGCATTGCTTTAGGAAACTCTTCTAATTGTATAGTTGTGTCAAGAATGTTCGTCAGGGTACCTTCCATGTCATCTTCACCACATTTTCCCCTCATAACGATTGTCTAAAGCTCTCATAACTCCCAATGGCTAGGCTGAAAGTGTTTACCTGTTATGGTTCCCACACGTCAAAAACCAACTTTGTAAGTCATTCAAGGAAGAATAAAAGACCTATGACTACTCCAAGCCAAATAATTTGATCTAGTGGCTCGGCTACTAGTTCCACTGCCAGTGATGTATGACTACATTACAGTGGTGTTTTGCTTATTCATTCATTCATTCATTCATTCATTCATTCCTTTATTACCTCAATAAATATTTGTTGAACACCTACGTGTCAAGCACTGTAACAGTTATGAGGGATAAAGTGATAGATAAAACACAGTTCCTCTGCTCTGGGAATTCATGGTCCCTGAAGAGGCAGCCAGGTAAACAGGGAAATTTGACATAGTAAGCTGAATGCAATGGCAAGTGTAAACACAAGATGCTAAGGGAGCAAACAGTTAGGGGGAAAGAGAGAGCTCCTGGGCAAAGGGGAAGTGGACAATGAGCCCTCAGGGACAGGCAGCAGAGTAGCTGGGACGCTGAAAGCTATGGGCGGGAGAAGAGCATTCTAGGGGAGAAGAGTCTTGCAAAGGCTCAGAGGTATGAAAAAGCAGAGTTTATTTGTATGATTATGAGTAGTTCGGGCTGACTGGAGTGGAAGGATATATTATGAGAAAGACAGTATGGCAGTTACTTGATTTACCGTGTTATTCGTGAAAATTTGGATAATGATCATGAATTTAATATCTTGCCCTATCAGACTTTTATCCTTCTTCCACTCCCTACATCTCATCACATTATCTGTTGCACTTCCTTTGGAAGCCAATATGTGTGGTTTCGAAACATAGTGCGTGGGTCTGATTACACCCATTTTTCCACGGTGCTGATTAAAGACCTCACTTTGTCTTCTCAAGAGGAGGAAAATATTCTCCTGTCCCCATATATCAGCAAAGTCCTATATTAAAAGTAATAATTCACACTACCCTGTTTTAAAATATGAATTTCATATTTTTAATTCACATGTTGAAATTACTTGGTTCTGAATTAGGAATCATAAAACTAAAGATAGGTATTATAATAACTTTCAATAAAATATCTCTCTGGCAGGATCCCTCTTTATTCCTTTCCTGAAAGAATTTTTATTGCATTTATATTCTTTTTTTCCCTACCAATGTTTATTAAAATTACCTTAGAATAGACTGGGCCAGAAGAGAGCTCAAAATTCTGTCCACCCAAGTAAATTTATAGGTAAATTTATCTTCCAATTCCCTCAGTCTCACAAACCTGGCTTCTCATTTCTCTCCAATGAGTTATTGTTTCTATAATCACCTGCTTCTAATTATTTACTCCGAAGCGCTCGGCCCCATTTCGGCACAGGGCCCGTTCCACAGCATTCTTCGTTGCTATATATCACTTGGTGGTGAGAAAAATGTCTGCACCGTGATCAGAAGAGTTTGAGATAGTTTCAGCAGGTCCCCTCTTTACTGCCCCGGTGTCTACTTGTGACTTCCAGCTCCATCCTTTAGCCCTTTATCTTATACTGAGAATTGGCTAATCATGTTGGGGGATAATCATTTTTCTCCATCCAGCTCCTTGGAAGCATGGTGATTTGACCGAGATTAAGTGCAAGATAAAATAAGTTCTGCCACTGAACAGCTTTATGAAATTATAAATAACACACTCAAGAATGATGATCGCCTTTCTTCCAGTGAAAAAGGGAAAGGGAAAGGCCCATAAATATTCTGAAGTCCCAGAGAAAAAAGCCATATATCTCTGCAGCTGCTTCATGCTAAAAAGAATTAAATTCCTTCAAATGCTGGGTGTTTCCCTTTCCCCCACTCTGTACTTCCATTCTGAGATGGAGTTGGCATTTTAAGCAGCTCATGGGAGGGAGGGTCTCAAGCAGCTTCATTATGAGTTTTCATTCTCTATTTAAATAAAGGATGTCTGAGATGATTTTAATTAAGTAAGAGCCCATTGACTCTAGGTAAATCTCTGAATTTTAATGAGTGTTTAGAAGTTTGACCATCTCAATTTAAATTTATCTATTAAGATTTTCATTATTAAATTCTTGCCATTGAATAGGTCCATCTTTGATCAATGCTAATAGATAACTCCTCCCTCCAACACACACACACACACACACACACACACACACACACACACACACAAACTGTATAATTTTTAGACTGTACCAAAGACAGAAAAACTTAGAACTTGGACAAGCTTGTTAGAAGCAATAATCTCAAACCCCCTGCCCCTACAACCAACACCACCATCTCACGCAACTCAAACCCAATGCAGAAAAAACCTTAAAGTATAGTTAAGAGTTTGTGTGATTGTCTATACCTTATTGTATTCTGAGCATCCCCTTTATAGTCATCTTTAAAAGAAGCCGCTGACACTATTGTGTGAAAAGGACACAATTAACTCATACTCAAGTGTAAAAGGGGTGTATCAAGAGACAGGTTCTGAATGATGGAGACAAAGTTGTAGTCTGGTTAAGAGGCTTTCTGAGCTCTTGCGTCTTACCTCTATCTAAGAATCTTTAATGGAACAACACATTGTGAATTTTAAAACCATCTTTTGGGTTTGCATTTTTTTAAAGATACTATTTTCTTCTTTTCTCTCTACCCACTCCTGGAGATAATCACTTGCCAAGTAAGATCTGACTGCCTATGTATTTTAGTTGGCTCATATTTCCATGGGATGAAAAGGCTTTAAAGAGAAATGCCCTGGGCTAAAGATACTGCATTCAATATCATCAAAATTAGTTAACTGGAATAGAGCTCTGCAAGAAAAATAAATATAAAAAATAAACAAAATTACATCATTCTATCCTTATGATTTAATTTATGCATGCATTTTACTCATTCAATCAGTCTTCCATTAACTGCCTAGGATGTGCCAATCACTGTCCTGAGGGTGAGACAGACCCAGCCCTTGTCCTCAGGCAGTTTACAGAATACTGAGTTTTGAGCCGGGCCAAACTAGAAACCACCGATTAGCTGCTAAATCATGAGCTGCAAAAATGTGAAGTGAGGTTCATAAGTAGTACCCACTCTAACAAAACTTGACTACTTATCCACTGTCATTAAAGATAGCAGTTTATATAGAAACCCAAGCAAATAGCTTCCCATTAAATTCTGCCCACCCTCAATAGCCTCCACATTCTTCCTTTTCTTTTCCATACTGCATATACTGGAGCAAGAGAAAGAATGACATGATTTATTGAAGATAATAAGTTTTGCTGATGAATTAACCTGTAAGGAAATCCCTTTGCAGACTCAGATTTAATTAGCAGTAGAAAAATTGAGTTTAGCTTAGCCAGATTTTGTGCCAAGGATTGGGGCCCTTTATTGCTGGTCTCCGAGGTCTTCCAGGATTATATAAATAAACAGGGTTTGGCATTTTTTTATTTTCTTTGCAGTTTTAAGAATTTTCTTCCATCTGGTCAAAAAAGGAAGGGTGGATCAAGAGAGAGGGGAGGGAGGAGGGAGAAGAGAGGAGGTAGAAGGGGGATTAATCTATCTGTTGTTCAAGGCAGCCTGGCAGAGGGAAGAAGAGTATTGAACCACAGAAGATTAACCAAACTTCAATGTACCTTCCCAAAAGCAGGAGGAATGTAATGCTACGTGGTGTTCCACTGATAAGCAAATCCCTCTAAATCCTTTCAATTTATTTCTTGGCCTGGAGAAATTACATATTATTTAGGAGGCAGGAAGAATAAATAAATAAATAAAGACTGCCTACCGAACCCCTCATCATCTCCAGGAATCTAGATCCGGCGCCTATTGATCGCATACACATAAAGGGCTGGCTTTCTTGGCTGTTTTTCTTATGGGGGCAGTCTTCTCTGGGACAGCTAATCAGAAAGCCTTGGCTCTGTTTCCTCTGTAAACTCTTTTGGTGCTTACCACCAACCTTGTTTTGAGTGTTTATGGTCTGACCCTTATAAAGGAATGCCAACAATTTAGCTGAAGCTCCAAAGGCCACTCTTTCTTTCTTTCTTTCTTTCTTTCTTTCTTTCTTTCTTTCTTTCTTTCTTTCTTTCTTTCTTTCTTTTCCTTCCTTCTTTCTTTTCCTTCCTTCCTTCCTTCCTTCCTTCCTTCCTTCCTTCCTTCCTTCCTTCCTTCCTTCCTTCCATTTTGACTTGGTATTTCTTCTTAAGTGAGTTCTTTATTCCAATATTATTATTAAACCTAAGCTTTAGTTTTTAAAGGGTAAGTGACCAAGGCCAAATATTAATGTGACCCACAAATAGTGGTGAATGTACCAGTTAATGGATGTTAAAAATTCTAAACAAAAGTCTTCATTATGGAAAGCAACAACGTGTATGTGCGTGTGTGTATTTTTTGGCCAGAAATATTCATACGATTCATTTCTCCATGTTCTTTCTTGTTCTATAGTTCAGGGAGAATAGTTGGGTTTTTGAAAAAAGAATAGGAAAAACAAAATCTTATTTCTTTGTGAGATGGTCTTTCTCTTGACTCTCTATTTTGTAGTATAACCTCACCATCCAACACAGAAGGAACAGCCCTTCCTGGCAGGTTAGAAGACTTAATAAGACCCGAATATTAGAAGAAAAAAAGGAGTTGCAGAATAAAGCCAGTCTTGGATATTGGTCAGCAACTCTAAAAACAGATGTAAGGTCAGCCATTCAGTCTAGAGCAAATAGCATTGTTTCTCAATCTTTGGTCTCATAATGAATTAAGGTATGCCAGGTGAGCAGGAGAGAAAGGGGTGGGAGAACAGCAAAATATCGGGAATCAAGCATAACCTGATATTTACTTTGTCTATAGGACACTTTCACTGAAAGAGTGTGTGATGCCTGTGAACATTTGCCAGGTCTGTTGATGTGGACAAGAGTTGAGAACTGCTACCTTCACATCAGCATGACTGAGGTCCCTGCCTAATAAACAAGAAACTAAGAAAGACATGCAAGCTCAGGACATGGTAGAGCAAACACAAGAAAGAAGAGCATGACCTAGAACTTAGTATGTGGCCAAGAAAATGGACCCAGAACAATCAAATGCAAAGAAGGGAATGTCAACTACAACGGATAAAAAGACAAGATTGCCTTTAACTTATCACACTGAAAAGAGTGTTTCCCACTCAGCCATGTAATGTAATATTAGAAAAGTCAGATACAGGTGTCAGAACAGCAGCAGCAGATAAAGGACATTTTACATGATTAAATAAAATATTGAAGGAGTTACAGGTGATCCGTAGTGAAGACTGAGTCAGGACTGTGAGAGGAAAATGAGGGCCAATTGAGCAATGTGATTTCAAACCCCAAGAGAGGGAAAAATACAAAGGATTTCAGCTCTGGAATGAGAATTCATCCCTAGTTACTCCAGTCTGGATGATAATATCAGTCTCCCACAGAGAAACGTTGGGGAGTGAATTCAGATAAAGCTCTTCGATTTGTATAATAAATTCCAAGTGAAAGAAAGTCTTCAGGTAGTATTGCATGGAAATTCAGGAACCCAGATGGACTCAGCCTCCAGATGTCACTTCCTCACTCCCAGGCTGCAACTAGCTAAAGAGATAGTCCTGTTGTGGCTGTAGATTTAGAACAATTTGCAAAAGCAAACACAATAGAACTTCTATGGGGGAAGGGACAAGACTATTTCTCATTTCTGATGGACAGCGGCAACACTAATTTACTGACGAGGTGGGTTCTTGAAATACAGCAGGGGTAATCCTGGGCATGAGAACTATGCAGGGCCTTGTACTTGGTTTAATGGTCTGCTCTCACCATCTTGAAATTCTTAATCATTTTATTTCTGAACTTGTGTTTTGTAAGTGAAGTTCAACGAGACAATGGAGCATGTGCATAAGCAGATGAGACGCATGCAATGTGTGTGTCCACCTGTTCCTGCCAAAACATAACATCTACATAGAGAGTTTCCAATGCTCCATAAGCACAAGATTCCAGGGACCAGCCATGTATGGTAGTAAGATGAGTCAAACAGATACCTTTGAATGTATTCCCCAACCTGTCTTCCAGGAAGGCTGGCACTGTCTTCCAGATGAGAGGGACTAAGAATTAGTTCTCAGTCCAAAGCTGACCTTTACACTTCCCTCTTACAGAGTTTTATGTCATGTCCTTTGAAACGAACACACAGGTAAGTGTGTTACACCTACTGAGTAAGTGGGGACACTGACAGCCCCAATAGGCTATACTTACCCTTTGAATAGAAGTTGCTTAGAAAGCAGAAAGAAGGCAATACATGATCTGAGAAACATGAACAATGAGGGAAACCTATCACATCCTTTCTTATTCTCTGCACTAGCCAACCACTCAAAATAATGGCATAAAAGAAAAAGATGCGGTAATGCGGATATCTTTTCCTGTCAGTACTGCCTTATTCACTGGTAAGCTGAAGTTAGAGGGTGTTTGTAGAGGTGTGTGTATCAAGAAGTGAAATAAAAACATTTGAGTTAGCTTTGTGCAGTGTTTCCAGGCTCCTGGAAAGAAAGAAAAAATACATTTGCATGTATGAGCTATGAAATAGGAGTTCAAAACATAATATCAATTGCGTTACTTCAGCAATTCCACATTTGAGTTAAATGCTCTTCTACTTGCATTTAAAACTGGCCTTGCACAATACAGAGTTGAATGGTAATATTAACACTAATAATTAGAAAATGCAGCTCTTCTTTACTTAAAATGGTTTTAAACAGCAAATAAAAATAACCACTGTGACAAATTGAAAGACAGTGGGAGAAAGGGAAAAGTTTGCTATTTCAGTAACTTCAACATCACTTTTTCCTATTTTATTTTGCACTGGTTCCTACAAATTATGTAGCTGTCCCTGAGAACAATTCTGAAAAATTTTTTGAATAGGCCAAAGGGATCTGACATGGTTTTCAGAAACTCAAGGGATGGCAAATAGTTTGTGCTCCTGAAACTCGGTCTCTTGTGCTTCCCTTTTGGCCTCACACCCATGGGTCTTAACCAGCCTTCTCTCAAGGGCACTTAGAGAGAACAAGCACCACCATCTATCTCTAAACTGGTAGGCCTCTCCCAGTGCCCATGCCCACAGCCTCACTCCCCTCCACATCTGCCTAGAGCGCTGTAAAAGAACATTCTAGAGACTATCCCTCAATGAGGTCCCAGCCCTTGTTTATTCTTACCACCTTCCAATTCTAAGAAGAGTTTTCATGCAACCATTTTAAAAAAGAATTACAACTGCAAATTTTCTGAACAATCTACAATGTCCTTAAACCTACCTAGTGGGAGTGTGGTGGATGGCACAGCCAGAACTGAGAACTGATCATACAGAACCCAGGACCTTTACTAGCATAGACTGTGAGGCAGACTTCCCTCTGAGAACTTGGAGAGCCGGCTGATCTTGGAAAAGTAGACTGTCCTTCCAACTGACCATCTTGGGAGTAAAAATCAGTAATTGCCAATTGTGCTGAGTCAGTGGCATCTTTGAAAACTGTATCAGAAGAATATTTTTAATTTATACTTTGCCTCTTTGAAAGAAATCAATATGTCATTTGCTGAAACTATTTTTTTTTTATCCTAGCATCTTTAGTTAGCTTTTCTGTATTCCCCTCCTCACCCCTCCGCAACCTGTAGTCTTCCAGGGAGCAAAGAAGAAAGTGTTTGTTTGTATTTATATTGATTCAATTACTTTGAGCAAAGAATAAACAACTAAATACAGTGGAGTAGCTTTAACGATGATCTTTTGGGGATCGAGATCTCTAAGCAATGCAGTCTCTCATTCTAGGTGATTGGAAATAAACAGAAGTCAATAAAACAGGATTACCTGGCAATAAACAAGAGAAGCCACATTCATAATTTAAGAAGCTGCTTTTTATGTATTCATTACTGAAGAATGAACTCAAGCGCCATTCTATTTTTGCAGCTCATATATTTCCTCCCAGCATGTAGTCTGTCTCTAGCTTTTTTTTCTGAAAGGTACTGAAAAAGACTCTCTGCCATGTATATCGGGAAGCTTCTACATTCCTAAGGCTGCTCAAAGGAACCAGAGACAGATGAAGGCACGTAGCATACTAGGCAAGAATGGGCTCCTCAAACACATCCTATTCCAGACCCCTCTATGTCTGGCTAAGTGCTAGGTAAGGAGGAGAGCCTGGAATACCACGGGTGTAGAACCTGGAACATGGTCCCTGCCTTCGAAGCGTTTACACTGTAGCAGGAAAGGCAAATGTTGGTGACATTGTTCATATCCATTCTACTCTTCCTCCTTACCAGGGCTGGCATCTTGACTGGCCTAACCAAGCCTCCTTTACAACTAGAGGTGGCCATGTGGCATGAATTTGGACATGATGATGAATCAGGAAGTCTGCTAAAGGTTCTGGAAATACTTATTTTATTCCTGATATTTTTTTAAAAAAGAAGACTTGGCTGGTCCAACTTTCCCTTCTTCCTTGTGTTTGGAGGGGTATTTTGAGCTACAGCAGCTATTTCATGACTATAAGGTGGCAAGTGTGATGGAAAGGCCAAGAAAAGACCCAACAAGCTGACTCTGACATTGCCAAATGTATGATATGAGCCAAAACAAGCAGTTTTCTGCTTTCCAGGCTCCAGAATTCTGGTTAAGTAAGAAGATTTATCCCTTCTTCTGTCACCACAGGTCACGTTCTCTGTTGCACAGACAATGAAGACAATCCTAATGTAGAGAGAGCGATCCACAGAGAGCAGCCAGAGACAGAGATGATGCAAAGCACCAAGTAGTCTGCCTTTGGCACACAGCAGTTCACCAAGCAGCATTCTAGTGCCATCCAAGAGGGACTTGGACAGCTGTCCAGTCACTTTCGTGCTTCATATACCAACTCTGTGGCCCGGGGGAGAATCCAAAAGGAGCTCAAAATGGGATAGATGGTTTTGGAGTGGGGTAAGCAGGGGAAAATATTTTCACCTTCATGAGAAAAATAGTTTCAATTAAACATCTTGTTAGTATTTGCAATGAACACACCCCAGACTGGATGATCACCTCCTGCCACTGCTGTCTGACTTGCTTCTGTCTGTTGCCTCATTACTCTTCAGGAAGAAGCCCAAACCCTCAAAGTCATTCTGAGTCCTGCCTGCTAAACATCACACCTCCAGCCACCAAGCTCACAAAACCCACCTCTAAAATGCTGCCCTGTTTTGCATTTCAACTGGGCTGGTTGTTTACCTGGATGAATCATGAGATTCTCTAACCAGACTCCATGCCTCCACTTACCTCTCTCTCTTCAATGAACCCTAGAAAGAATCCCTAGAATTAAACAAAAAACAAAAAACAACTTCCCATGTGCCACTCTCCTGATCCAAATTTATCCCATCGCCTATCAAATAAGTCTAGACTTCTAAAAAAAAAGTATTTTTAATTCAAGATCCTCCACCTGTGGGTTCTAACGTCACTTTATAGCACTCTCTTTTACTACTCTCTTTGGCCCTATGAGCAAGTCTTCATCCAACTATTTAACAAATGCTTGCCATGCTCTGAACAAGCCTGGTGAACTCTGACAACGTTCTGGCTTCTAGTGCTCCTCACCCAGCTCTACTTGCACATCATTCCATTTATGCCTGTAACATTCTACAGTCTTCCTTAGGGCCCCGCGGAACTACATGTTTCATGCAGCATTTTCCTGACCGCTTTGGCTGAGAAATTACATACTCTGCATGCCCACGTGGTACTTTCTTCAAATCTCACTTGATGCGTTGATTCTATTCTGACTTATAATACATATCTGACTTATATTTCCCTTCCTTGATTGCAACTTGAGGGAGGGAAGGAGGCTTGCCTGGGAAAAAAAGGGTTGTGTTTGGAGTCAGAATGCGTGAGCTCTGTTCCTGGGGTGGGGGCTCAGGGCAATGATCATACGCACTTTGCACTCCTTACTTCTCTTCTGTGAGTTTGAGACAAGGAAGGACATCTACCACGTGCTATTGTTATGTGGGCTGGAATGTATATCAGGATGTAGAAATGTTACCATTCTGTGTTGTTTTGTTAATATGATGACATTATTATTGGTTTGAAATCACCGCAGGACTATGACAGTGCTGGACCAGATCTTGAGCGCACACTGTATATTTAAATGGATACCAGAGACTCTCTCAACATCTGTTGATTTTAAATAAAACTGGGCAAGGCAGGGATGCAGAGCGAAGTACTTTCCATGCTTGTTGGATGATTATTAATTCTGACCTTTGGAGGTGTCAGGAGCAGGAGTACATTTATCAGCTGTTTGTGGAGAATGAGGTGGCTCTGAAAGAGTTTATTTACTTTCAAGATCCAAAACATCTCTTTGGTTCAGACAAGCCCATAAGCAACTTATCTTGCAATTTTACAACCATATACCAGGGAGTCAATTCTTCATTTGCAGGACTATGGATTTAAAGTAAGTCAAAGATTGCGTAGTATTCTGGAAATTGGGACAATTTAACATTTTAATAGACCAGTCTTTCGTAACAAAAGTCCAATACGTCCCGCAAGAAGAGATTTGTGTTTCCCTTCTCATTATTCCCAAAAGCCTTGGCTGGGCAGAGCCCAGGAAAAATCAGCGTATGGTTCTTTGGCAACACTAGCCCTGTCTCACTTAAACCTTTAAGTAGAATTCTCTATATAAAAGAAATCGTAAGTGTAATGACTCTGAATACATGCCCTGTAAAATGACTGTAGCAATTATGCTGTTTGCAAGAACCTCCGAGTCCATTAAGATAAACATCTATCTTTGAATATTTGCATTAATATGCTAGACTGTTCTTCTTAGATAAATCTTACTTGAACATTGTACAGTTAACACAGTCTATCATCCCTCCGCTCCTCTGTTCTTCAATGCACATACTAATGCTTGGGGTGGGGGGGGTACTGAGAGGGGCGGAACATTTAAGTAATCCTCATCTGTAAACATCTTTAAATGCAGAATAAATATACTTTAGGTTTTAAATACCTTCATAGACTGTATACTCAGGAACACTTTGGACTGGGCTCTTAATTTCCTACATAGGTAATATCTTACAGGCAAAGGCAATGAATGCTTGTATTTAAAATAATTTTAATATGCTTCCAATTGCTCAGTACACAGAGGCTCAAATGGAATCAAATTCCTTGGTTACTTCTCTATTGAAGAAGTATATCTCTTTATTTATATCATAGGATATATCTATAGCTATATCCGTGCTTTAAGCTTGGGCCCCAATTTAATTATCTTTTACAGCCAAATTGGGAAAATACTCAAGAATCTCTAGTACTTATTCAGAACACTAGTTTTCTGCTAAGTGAAGGGCAGACATATCCCCTAACCAGTGGGCAGCTTTAACTGTCCCCTGTGGGTGTCACTGGCTATAACAATGATGTTAGCAGTGGTGATATAAAATTTAACAGTCAGTATTTAACAATCAGTGCAGGAGAAGAACTCATTAATCAGAACAGACAGTGACCATAGTATGGGAGCTAGGTTTCAGAACCTTCTGCCATCCCTGACCTCAATCTGCTTTATGGTGTAGCAGACGAGAATCTTGCTGGGAAGGATTCAAGTCACCTGGAAGAAGAAGACACTTGGGGTTCGAGGAAGTGGCTATTTGCTAACATTATTTTAACAGATTTAAGTAGATTGTATAATGATGCTAAAAACTTCAAGGTGAACATTCAATTTTTCTAGGAATTTATTCCTTTCTAGGAATAAATTTGCAGTGAGAAAAATTCTGTTAGGTGGTTTCCAGGAGTATTCCCAGCTGTTCCAAGGAGGATGTCTCACCAGTCTTTTCTGAGCTAATGCTCTGGGGAAGAAAAACAGCATCTGAAGTAACCCCAGTCTTCAAGAAGCTTATAATTAAGTAGGTGACTGTCTGGGATAAATGGCCTTAAACAAGAGTAAAAGGAAAAAAGGCTCTGAGGGAAGAGCAATAACTTTGGACTGAAATGGCAGGGAGGAATTCATGGCAATAATGGTCTTTGGGTTTGGCTTTGAGAGAATAATAGGGTATTAGGAGGCAGAGGTGGAAACCATCCAGGTATATGGAGCAAATTAATACATAGCAACAGGAAGGGAAAAAGGAGAGACTGTGAATGAGAGACTAATTTATTTTCACATGAACATAAAATAAATAGGAAGAAGTTGGGTAGTGGAACAAATATATAAATACATATGTGTATATATATATGTGTGTGTGTGTGTGTGTGAGCTCACACACACACACATTTGTATATATGAGGCCTGTCTGGAAAAAAGTGTAGCCATTATTAATATAATGAGAATGGTTTGCACAACATCGATGTACCCTGGCAGCCAAGGAGAGTGGACTGGAATGCGCATGTGTGAAAAATGATGACTCATTGTACTAGTCAGTGAGGACAGTAGATGCTGTTGAGTGAGCACATGTACTGTGTGGCTGTCACATTCAAAATGACTGAGAGAGTAGAACAATGAGTCACGTCAAATTTTGCATTAAGCTTGAACATTCCTCTGCAGAAGCTATTTGAATGATTCAGAAGCCTGCAGCTATGGGCAACTGGTGATTGGTAGCTTCCTCATGACAATGTGCTGGCTCACATGTCACATCTCATGCAGAGCTTTTTAGCAAAACATCTAATCACCCAGGCAACTCAGGCCCCCTACAGCCCAGATTTGGCACCATGTGACTTCTGGCTTTTCCCAAAACTAAAATCACCTTTGAAAGTGAAGAGATTTCAGACCATCAGTGAGATTCAGGAAAATACGATGGGGCAGTGATGGTGACTAGGAGAACTGTGTGAGGTCCCAAGGTACTACTTTGAAGGGGACTGAGGTGTCATTGTCCTCTATGTACAATGTTTCTTGTGTTTTGTATCTTCTTCAATAAATGTCTCTATTTTTCTTTCTACATGGCTGGATACTGTCTGGACAGACATATAGATATTACACACAAACATATTCACATATTCAGGGGGAGGGAGGAAGAATGACAGCCTGGGAGACAGACTGAAAAAGAGACAGACACAAGAAGCATTGGATGACACCCAGGAAACCTACCTCGGTTACTCGACAAACAAACCAAATCAAATGCACCGCACAGTGACTTTCTTACACAAGTGCCACTACACGTTATTTGTTTAATCCCAGAACAAATGAAGGTTCTGAGCATTTAAAGGAAGACACTGTTGCATCAGTCTAATTTTCAGTGCTAGGGACACAGCTGAATGAGGTCATTCCTGCACACGCTTCAGGGATGAAGGGAACGCCTGTTCCCACCTCTGCTTCAGCAGGGCCTCTGTGAGAAAGTGGGCACCTTACAAAAGATTTCCATCTGTGGGTAAGACTTCTACTGTTTTGAAATTTGCTTGCAGAGTTTTTCTGTCTTCCAAAATGTCTAGCCTCAGAGACAGTTAGTGAAGCCCTGTGGTATTTCTTTCAGGATGTGATTCAATGTCATACATACATTCAGAACGGCCATGCTCACACCTGTCTGTGTGTCCATAAGCCCATGCATGTGCATGTGTGTGCATATGTGTGAGGATATCAAAAACATAAAAGGTACTAAGTGAGTTTTAACACTCCAATGGCTTCTCAGCTGGGGCACACTTTACGAAGAGAAAGTTACATAAGAGAAATTTGGGCAGCTTTAAACACCATCTGGACCACGCTGTGCTCATTTGAGCTTTACCCATTAAAAAAAAAAAAGCAACACAATAAAAAGTACCTACAGATACGACTAGAGAACAGAGTTTCTGATTCTTAGGAGATCAGATGCTCTTGACTTCAAACATTGCTGCGTGTCTCCTATTTGATACAGGGATATATATTTTTCTTTTTTAAGTAGCTAAAAGAGCCTGCTAAAGTTGAGTCCTAATTTTTTTTGAGGGGGGGAGTGTGCAAAAATAAACCCAGTATCTTTTAAATATTATTTAAAGAGCTCTCCAAACAACTCAGTTGCTTTCTCTAGTCTTCGGAGGTATGCATCCCAAGCCCCATAGCTAAAACACTGGTATTTCCAAACTTACAGCATTATTTATCCAAAGAAAGAAAAGCGAAGGCAATAATGCTAAGGTCATAGAACTGAGTCTAGGACTAAAACAACAGGGTGATGGTCATGAGCACACCAGGTCTTCCATTTCTTATTTTTATAGTGAGAGTCAAGGTTGGGATTTTTTAAAAAAAATCCTCACCTCCTCCTTGCCTGAGGATATGTTTATTGATATGATGGGTGGGGGGCGGGGAGAGGAGATGAGCAGAAGAGAGGGAGAAGAGAGAGAGCAAGAGAGACAGAGAGAGACGCATCAATTGATTGACTCCTGTAAGCACCCGATGGGGGGTTGAACCCACTACGTGCACTACCTGTGAACGTGCCCTGACCAGGGATCGAGATTGCAACATTTTGGTGCACTGGACGGTGCTCCAGCCAACTGAACCATCTGGCTAGGGCAGTTGGGATATTTAAGTTCATAAACCATTTTATGGGTAGACATGTTTTTGACTCTTGCTTGGGTTTTTCAGCTGAACCAGATTCCATTTCCATCTTTTACATAAGACATGAACACATTTCAAGGAGAGAGGTTTGGGGAAGGGTTTGATTGTATCCTTTTATTAAAAGGGAGAGTAATATTCTCTCTCAGGAGACAACTGGCATGTGAAGTTTTAATTGCCAAGACTCATAGCACCCTGTCAGATCATTTTTATTTTCTCATTGCATTTAAAGGGCAATGAGGAGATTACTGAATGAATCAGGAAAAGGATCAGGATTCATACTTTCCTCACACAGCAAGGGCCAAGGCTTAATCAGCTAAATTCAATAAAACACAAACAGTTTATGCTAAAGGAAATTCTAAAGATATGTATGCTATTATGAATTTACATAATCACATGTAAGCAATAACTTACTTTTGATCACATTTTCATTGTTTAAAAAAGTTACTCAATGCCTAGTTAATAAACTGTGTGGCAACCAGACAAAATGATTTCCTTTGAAAATTTTAAGAACTGCATTCTTTAGATGGGGTCGAAAAATGCTTTGAAAACTCTTTCTTTTTTTAGCGAATGTCAAAATAGTGAGGTTATAGAGATTAAACAATGAGATTTTGGAAAATTCAGTGCTTGAACCATAAATGCTACCATTTGGTCTTTAAGGGGCAGGAAAAAGTAGCCGTGGCTGGTGTGGCTTAGGGGATGGAGTGTTGGCCTGCAAACCAAAGGTATATGGTCAGGACACATGCTTAGGTTGCAGGCCAGGTCCCCAGTAGGGGGTGTGTGATTGGCAACCACACATTGATGTTTCTCTCCACCTTCCTCCTTCCCTTCCTCTCTCTCTAAAATTAAATAAATAAAGTCTTTTTAAAAAAGAAAGGAGCTATAAACAGGCCCTAACTCCATTGTAATGTGAACTATTTTTGTTGTTGTTGTTGTTGTTGTTATTCTTTTAAATCCTCATTTGATTAATAAAAAAAGCAATTTGGAACATTTAAATTTTTTTTCCCACTTAATAGCAGTAATGACCTTCTGGGTGAAACATTTCCTCCTAGTTAATGATCAGTAAGTTGAAAGGCTGGGTAACAAAGACCTGATGCCTAGTCACTAAGTGCCAATTAACATCTACTTTATCAGTCAGGGCTGTTTAAATATCATAAGACATATGCCAAGCTATCCACAGAGAGCTGGATACCAAAATCATATCATTAAAGACACAGTTCCATCAAGGCAAGGTTCTTGGGATATTTACGCTATCACAGCAGTCATTTTTCTGAAAGGTAGGCAAGTGGCAATGTGTCCCCTTGTTTCAATTCTCAGCAGAGGGACTTTGCCTGGAGAAGACAAATCTCCTTATTTCCCCTGGTCTGTGAACACCGGACACCATGCAGAGGCTTAAAGAGGACACTTCAAGGAGGAGCTGCTGAATCTGAGCACTGTCCTGTGCATGGAGCCATAATCCTTATCTGTGTGGGTCATGGTAGACCACCTACAGTTTTCCTTCCGTATGACAGAATAAATCTCAGAAAAAACTCCAACTCAGATCACTACTCCTATGGGCTTCTCCCTTCAGGCTTAATTAGATTCACTTTCTTAGTTATATCATACAGTCAGCTCTTCAGCACTCCTCGGCGATATTGTGGAAACTGGGAAACTGTTGGCTAAAGGTTTCCAGATGATCATTATTAAGATTTTAGAGCTATTATGTAACAAATGATACAAATCACTATCATATACCAAGTCTGTGTCATTTTTTACTGCCTCCAAGATTCCAACGCATGTTGGAATAAACAAAATGAATGTTGCCCATCATAGTATTCTCTCCACTAGCCCCATCCAATGGGCGACCTTGTTCTAAAGGTTGTCACTGATCACAATAATCACACTTCTCATTCGTATAACTATTTTTACGCTCACAATACTCTTTACCTACGATACTGAATCCTATCACAGGCAGTTAGAGTTTACACTCTGACTTACCTTGACACAGATGGCACCAAACCCAGGTCACATGGCCTCCACCTACTATTTTTGCATCGTGACACTAGACTTAATGGTTCATGGACTTGAATCTGGCTCATGGCTACCACAGAGAAGAGCAAGGGGAACTTAATATCTTCTAAATGTTAGTCATCTTATTATTAAAGCTTCCCTGAGCTTTCCCTTTAAGTGACAGCTTGTTTAAAATATGTCCTTTTAAGAAATAGAAACACACTATTTATAGCAGAGTGCATGATACTTTCAAGGGACAGAAGACTTTTCAAGTTGTGGAATGAGCCCAAAGTTTGGCAGCCACTAGTGGTTATGAATGAGGCAGGTTTGTTTTTATGCAGTGAATGCATCTCCAAGATTCTTCACCTGCATCAAGGCAGGTAAAATCGAAATAGCATTACTTCAAAGCATGTCAGGCAGCATAGAATGAAACTGTGGAACATTTAAGAAGCCTTTTCTCCATCACCTTTGCATTTATGAAATAGACAAGAAAATATGTTTTGATAAGTAGCACCAGTTAAAGGAGAATGGTCTTGAATTCTTGCTATCAGCAGTATAAGCACTTCGGTGGTTAGACGGTGGGGATTAGATGCGTGTAGACAGCTGCTTCCACAGCAGCAAGTTCAATCTGTATCCCGAGTCACACAGAATGGCAAGGGGTATCAATCCTTACGGAACTTTGTTTTGTCCCTCCTCCAGAATGAAAAACAGAATGGGGTCAAGTGAAGTCTAGCCCTTTCTAGTATCCTTAGAATGCTATGTATGGTGAGACAGTAGCTCAGAGTGCTGGAACCCAAAGAAACAAGGGAATAACATACATTCTTCTTGTCCACATACTTCCATGGAGCGTGAACAAGGGATTGAATGCGAAAGTCCGACGTTTCTGCGTGATGACAGATGTCAGCTCATTGTCTTTCTTTCTTGGCTCCTTGTGCCATTCAGCATGTCAGGTATACCACCATTCCTTTTGTCCTACTCTTTTTCCCATATCACACCACCACTGACTTGTCTACCTCATATCTGTTCTTCACAAAATACGTTTTTACTTCCTCAGTCAAAGACCAGCCACTTGAATTGGATCAACCAGCCTAACCAAACATATAGTTTGGTTAGTGATCAGGAGTTAAATAAATAAATGGGTAGAGCAGAAAAACTGGCATCAAGAATGAGAAGAAATAACTCTTCAGCATCTAATAAGATAAAATTATACTAACCTCTAAAGTTATGGGGCTAATTTTTATAACAGAAGCAAATCTTTATTCAGTTTTAAGGGTTTTTAACAACTATTATTTTAAAAGGCAAATTTACCTTCTGAACCAGGAATTTCAATGTGTTTAAGTTGAAAGAGAGAGCTGCATCTTACCCAAAAGTCAAGGTAATGTAGACAGTTCCTAAAAGAAGGATTTTCCACAGGGTTTTTGAGGTGGTAGATGGTACAGATGCAGCTGAATTTACTGTATCTCCACCTTTTTGGGCACTGAAATGACCCTGAGACATGTGAGATCCTGAACTGAAGTTAAGTGACTCTAATGATAATTTTCTAAGATAGAAAATATGTAAAAATGTTTATGCCAGCAGCAGTTTAACAAAGGGTTTCCATTGATCAGGATATTTATAGAGATTGTATTAGGCCCAGCTCAATATATATAGTGAAGATTTTATAATTAGATGATATATTAATATAGATTTGAAGGCAGGATATAAACTAAGACGTATAGAACCTGAGTAGCAATCTCAAAATGGATAGCAAGGAGATAACAAAGAAATAATTACTTCCTTAAAAAGATGTTTGTGAATTGTTTGCTTTTCCCCAAAGTATCTGTGGAGACATTAGTATATGTTAGTACACATTTTAGTTCTTTGGAAATCAATAGGAGTGTAAAATCATGGACCCCATATAAAGATGTTAAAAAGAGAGATAAAATCTAAATTATAGAGGCCAATGAATGCGTGTTGCCCATTAAGTAATAAGAAATACTCTAGCTTATTCTAGACCAGCAGTATTGAACCTTTTTCATCTCATGGCACACATAAACTAATTACTAAAATTCTGTAGCACACCAAAAAACATATGCTTGCTGATCTGACAAAAATACATATACTTTTGATCCATTCACACCAGATGGCTATTGTTGTGTTGCCTGTTGTCTCTCCCCCCCCCCCCTTTTTTAATTTGACAATCTAAGGGAAAAGGAGGTCAGTGACCCTGACAAAATAATTAGGCATTGCAGGATTTAAAAATTCTTGGTGGCATACCTGTTGAAAATCACTTTTTTTTTTAGACCAACAGCTTGGGATGAGACAGACTGCTTGTAGGACTGATGGGTGAGTGGGATAGGGAAGCTTGCCTGAAAATCTATGGTGAGAGTTGATGGGATGGGAGACAGAGAGAGTGCCCAGGAAGCTGGTGACACAGGCCAAAGAAGGTCTCTGCGACCACAGAGAGAAGCTTTTTAGGTGGAAGATATGGCTGCAAAGATTATGTGGTTTTTAAACAAAAGTCCCGAAGTCCAAACAGAAGAGAATCTGATAGTTCCAAAGACACATAGACAAGCGAAAGTCTCTACATAGAAAAAAGAGTTACAGAGTGAATTTATTTAAAGCAAACACAGTAACAAATCAATAAATATAGAATGTTATTTATTAAGTAGTTACTGTGTGCCAAGCACTGTGCTAAATAGTTTATGCATTCTCCCAAAAGATCTGATTTACAGAAGTGGAAACTGAGGTTCAGAGAGCTTCAGAATGCGCAAGCGATAACTGGCAAATCTCCAATTTCTGACCCAGATCTGTCCGATTCCAAAGTCCTTCACTTAACCACTAGACTGCAGTCACAGACAATGCAGGAAGGTCAAGAAGAATGTTGAAGGGGTTATAATCTGAGCAAATCTATGAGAGTGACATGATTTTTATGAGGCTCAGGTATAAAGTAGTATCACTAAATAAAAATGTATAAGCAATTAAATTTCTATTTTGAACTACACAACATAAGGATGGGTATAGACTACGTATAGACCTGAGAATCTATGTGCATACATTTCATTTGAGCATCTTCCCATACATCTCCCCACCCATTTTTTTTTTCTTTTTTTTTTGGAAAGGGCTTCAATAGGTGGTCTACAAAGAACAAAGTAAAATACTTCTCCATTGTTTGATGTAAATAATATACACTGCAGTTGAAATATCTTTCTGATCACCCTAACACTTTCCTGCAGGGCAGTAGAGCCTCAAGCCAATGCATGTCTCACAACACCAGTCTGACATCAATTCAGAGAACTGTATCTGCCACGTTTTCTACATGCAGGATGCTCACTCATTAAAAGGGTGTGTGTATGTGCCAGGCACTAGGAAGGAGGTTTATGGAGAAGTTAGAGCGTGCAGAGAAAGCCTGGATCTGGGGTAGGGTAGTTTTTGAGAAAAGCAGGTAGTTTTTTGAACCATGAAATAGTCATAGTGAATGGTTAAATCACAAGTTTCCTGGGAAGAGAGATATGATTGTGAATACCATCAATCTTGGGATGGAATGTTTTAAAATTTTTCCCATGTTGTCCATTAAAAAAAATTTTCAAATGATTTAGACATTCTGATATTTCCTGGACTAATTAAGGAGACTCTCCATGCCTAAAATTGTGATTTCAGTAGCTTGGGACCATAAACACCATTCTGCTGAGTCAAAAACTTTGGATTTTTTAGTGTTTTTAAATAAACACTCTTCAAAATAGAAATAGATCAAGAAATCTATGTCCATCTATCAATCTCTTCATCCAGCTACACAGTAATTTTTACCTGAGATGCACTCTTCAACTCCATCCTCCACATTATTTTAGGGCTTACATGCCAGGTATTGCTTCCAGCCAAAAATCTTTTTTCTTCATTCCAATACTATGTTTCATTTCTTACACTACTTTTTCAAGGGTATTTTCAATTTCCCATGAAATCTATTTCCCAACACAGACCTGGATTTCAGCCTCACCTAAATCTGTACCCCGGGCTCCTGTTTGAATTATGATTTGTAGAAAATCTTTTTTAAAAGACACTTTGTATCTACAGATACAGGAAAGACAGCTCAAACGCAAGCCAGGAGCAGCAGCCGCCTTGCAGTGCATGTGCGTTTTTTATTCCATGCTTTCAAGAAGGAGACAGAATCATCTGCATCTTTCATCTGGTTAGTTTTCATAAGAGGTTAACAAAAAGCAGATTAAGATAAAGGAATAGCCAAGACAACATGCTATTTATTGTAGGCCATGCGGCAGGAGTCCATATACCACTTCTCCAAAGACTACTCTCTTGTCTTCTGGCTGCACTGCCTTCTGACAAAAACAAACTTGGGGTGAAGGGGTGGGCAGGGAAGGAGAGGGAGAAGGGGCTGGAGAGTGAGAGAACAAAAATGTAATTGCCTGCCTATCAGCTCCACTATCATAATTACTTTCAAACTCTGGCATGAGTTGAATCAGAAGAACAACCAAATCAATTTTTGGAGTTGGCGATCAGTACATTGTTAGCTTATAAATTAAAATGTCACTATTGGAGTACAAAATGATGCCACTTCCGGGTTCCTCAGTGTGTTGGGAAGAAGAGAGGAGCTCCCTTCTTCATGCCTTTCACTCTTTTCTGCTCTTGGCCTCTGACCCCATTCTTTATCTTCTCAGTATGGTCCTAGCATCTGTATCAATGCAGAGGATCTCTTAATACTGCTCATTTAGAATAGAGAGCTCATTTCTGTGCATCACAGAAGTGTATGAACTATGAGGTGATCTGTAAGGTCACAAATAGACAATCTTATATGGTATCTGATATCCAGAAGGTAAAGGGAGAGATAACCTTGTCCACAGAGAACCTGAAGAATTGGAAGAAGAGATGTTGAAATCGAAGAGGTTACTGTTCTGATTTTGCAATGTGACTGTCACATGATCATAAAGCCTTGTGATCTTACTGAAATAAAAGAAGCGTGAGTCTCAAAGCATACTGGTGCTTCAGAAACTTCACAGACTCAGTTTTGTAAATATTTACTGAGTACCCAATCTGTGCCAGATACTATGTACAATACTGTAGGTCCCTATGGTTAAGCATTCCATAGTGTGAGATGCAGAGAGATTCATTGAATGTAATTTTAATATGACTGATATATGTTATTAAAGCAGAATAAATAAATCACCATAGGAACAGAGGAGAGGGGTAATTAACTCTGAGAGCTGTACTAAGATTGCGATTTTTGAGCTGTCAGTTCTCGTCCACACAGTCCCACCCCATCTGTTCCAACATTTTACTCATGAATGCATCCACTCACATTCATTCCATCACTCACTCATTCATTCCTTAACTATTTATAAAGTACCTCCTAATTGGTAGGCTCAATACTAGGACCCAGGCTATAATGATGACTCAGCACCATCAGTTCTAGAACTAGTGATGGATGTGCATCATTTGCTCTCTACTGATTAGCAGTTAGAATTTGGAAATAACTTAAGCTGTGGCTACCATACAAGAATATACTGAATCATCATGCTTGGAATCAGAACCTCAAAACTTAGCCTTTCTTCTGAGGTTCACACTGTGAGACTTTACTGACTTGGTTAGAATGTCTGCTTGGTGCCCAACCGCCCATTCATTTTACCTTCCCTCTGGCCCCTACCATTCTGGCCCCTTCCATTAGTGAGAACACTCAACTCTAACATGAGTACCAAAATATATAAACATTAATTTTATTGTTTTATGTATTAAATATCCTCTAATGACATGTGTATATATACAAAATAGTCTGTACAGAAGGTGTCCAGCCATGCAATATGAAAAACAGAGACATTTATTGAAGAAGATACAAGATACAAGAAACACTGTACACAGGGCAACGACACCTCAGTCCCCTTCAAAGAAGGCACCTTGGGATCTTACACAGTTCTTCCAATCGGCATCAGCTGACCGGCCATATTTTCCTGAATCTCATCAATGGTCTGAAATCCCTTCCCTTTCAAAGGTGATTTTAGTTTTGGGAAAAGCCAGAAGTCCCAAGGCACCAAATCTGAGCTGTAGGAGGGCTGAGTCACCTGGGTGATTTTATGTTTCACAAAAAACTCTACACAAAACATGATATATGAGTGGGCACACTGTTGTGATGAAGCTGCCAATCACCGGTTGCCCATTTCTGTGGCTTTCTGAATCATCCATATAGACTATAGAGGAATGTTCAAGCTTAACGCAAAATTTGATGCAGACTCATTGTTCTATTCTCTCTGTCATTTTGAATGCAATGGCCACACAGTACACATGCTCACCCAATGTTATCTACCACTCCCACTGACATTATTGTTCACACAAGCACATTCCAGTCCACTCTCATTGGCTGCCAGGTTACATTGTTGTCATGTAAACCATTCTTTCTTTTTTAAAGATTTTATTTATTTATTTTTAGAGAGAGGGTAAGGGAAGGAGAAAGAGAGGGAAAGAGCTACAGTGTGTGGTTGCCTCTCATGTGCCCCCTACTGAGGACCCAGCCCACAACCCAGGCATGTGCCCTGACTGGGAATCAAACTGCAACCCTTTGGTTCTCAGCCCACACTCAATCCACTGAGCTACGCCAGCCAGGTAAACCATTCTCATTATATTAACAATGGTGGAACTTTTTTCCGGACAGACCTCATATTTTAATTCACTTCCTGTTCCCCCCTAAGTATCATGACTGCCATCCCATAGTTGCCCTCGGTTATCCTGTAACAAATTCAGAGAGCATAGAGCATCTAGTGAAACTGAAGCATCAGTCATTTAGTTAGCGTTGCTTGAATGCAATTGATAACAGCATAACACATAATATGTATAGAAACCACATGTGCACCATTATTTACACAGAAATAATAACAATTTAGACAGATTTTCCCACCTGATCTCCCAGCAAAGGGTTTGTGAAGGCAAGTCCATTAGGTGACTGAATATGCTCTACCTGAGTCTGATAATGCAAAGGATGGTCTGGCTGTGGGTTTCTGATAATCATCCAGTGTCTAAGGTCCTAAAACTAGTTTTAATCATTGTCCTACCTCCTTCTCTATCTTGAGATCTTTTCAGATTCAAGGGAGAATCTAAACACACACACACACACACACACACACACACACACACACACACACGCAACTGTGTAGTACTTATTTTGCAGAGATGAAAAAGAGGAAGGTAATCTGCTTTTGGGTAAGGAAGACAACCACAGGCTGGCAGAGCCCTGGATGACATCCCCATTGACCTGCTCTCTGTATTTCAAAGTTTTCAAGGAAACCCTTAGCAAATACTGCATAATCACTCAAGATTATAGACATCAGCCTAGAGGATTGCAGGCACTGAACAAACCCAAAAGTCAATATTGGGAAAGGTCACAATGATGGACACATAAACAACGCAACCAACTAATCTCTTTGGCTAACATCTTGTAAGCCTTTCATCACAGATCACATAGAGCACTCCGGGGTCTCTCTTTTCTGAATCTTCTCTAGAATGTGTTCCTGCCAATGAAGGACCTATCATGGTCCTTTTGCACCATGAGCAATTTCCCTCAGTTGAGTTGGGCATATATGGAGTTTTCATTAATTTATTTATTATATTAATTAATTAATTAATTTCCTTATCCATTCATAATTTCAAGAAATATTCATTGAGCAATTACTATGTGTTCAGTTTAGAACTTAGAGGTCAGAAGAAATATAGTAATTAAGACTTAAGGTTCTGATCCAGTCTGCATGGGTTCATATTCATGCTTCATCATCTACTAACTTTGTAACTTTGGGTGAGTTACTTAACTTTTTTATTCCCTCAGTTTGTCATCTGTATAATAGAGTCTGTTATGGGAATTAATGAGTTAACACATCTAAAATGCTTCAGAGAGTGTGAGGCACATGCTAAGCACCCCAAGATGCTGATCATTTATTGATGATCGTGTTACTTCTTAAGAGGAAACCAAAGCTAGTGACATAGTTCTATCCAAATATCACTGATAATTATTCTGCCTATGATTCTGTGAAGAAAAGTATGAGAAAAGATGAAGAAAAGCATGGTGTTATGAGAGCATACAAGTGGGGCATTAGATCCAGTCAGGTAACTCAGGGAAGAGTTTCTTGAATAAAAAACAATTGAGCTGAGGCCTGAGGGATAAGAGGCATAAATAGGCAAGAGTGAGAGGGAGGAAAAGAATGCCATGTAAACAGAATGTGCAGAAGGCCCATTGTCAGGAGGCAGCAATGTGGCCCATGAACAAAGCTCTTGGAAAGTCAGTGTGGCTGGAGAAGAGTGGCAATTGTCAGGAAGAAGGCAAGCCTGGGGAGGAAGACAATGAATGAGGCTGGAGACAGATTGTACCAGACTTTCTAGGCCATATTGAGAACATAGTCTTATCTAAGAGCAATGCGAAGCCACTGACATGAATTTTACAGGTGACAACAAGAATTCACACTGAGGTTCTGGTTCAGTGCTCATTAAAAGACCAAGTGAGCAAGTAGTGTGACAAGTGCCATTGAGATACAAGGGCTTCTGTCTCTGCCACTTTCTGGGATGGTACCCAGCCTCATTTCCCACTAATCCCCAGCTTGCAACCCCCTACAGCAAAGCCAGGCTATTTACTATTCTAGGTGAGCCACATAGGTTGACCACTGCATTTTGTCACGTGACTCCCTCGGCCAGCATTGCTCTTCTTCCTCCAGCCTGCCCTGTAACCGCTACTGGTCCTTTGTGGTGCAACTTCCACATCAGTGATAACATGGTTGGCTACAGTCAGTACTCCAGACATGTTTGCACCAATGAGTCCATCCTTGTTCTGAGATGGGGGCTCTAGACAGGATTGGCTTGCCCAGGGGCTAAGAAACTCTTTGTGAGACCACTTATGCTCACAGCAAGGAAGCCAGCAAGAAGGTTCTACTTTTTCTAGTCCCTTGTTTCAAAAATTATTGTAAAATTAGTTTATTTTAAAACATTAGTCACATTGTACTGCTGTGGTTGGACTCCCTGCTTGCTAGAGTCAGTTCTGTCTTTACTGTATCTGAGGCACTCCTTGTTTTTTTTTCTTTCCTAATTTGATCCAATCCCACAGAACTCAGAGTTGAGGAGACCCTTGCCCAGTGGTCACGTGTATCAGATTAGATGCAATTACTCTCTCTATGAGAAGACTTGGCCTTTGCTCCTGTCTGATCAGAGGATTTCAGCTCAGGAATGGCTTTTTGAAAAGATAAGTGTCTCCCAGGGATGTCAGAGAACTCATTGATAAATAAGATGCAGATGACCTTTGGCACGCTTCGTTAATCGTGTCAACATGAACTCACATTACTCCAGTCACTAGATAATTTGGCAGCCACTACTCTCAGAGGAAAAGCCCATTCCTGGAGGCACAGAGGCAACTCACATCGAATAGCTGCAGTAAAGTGGACACCATATGGGTCCTGTTATCCTGACAACATAATTAGACAAGCACACAGAAAGACTGTACTAGGATACTTGGTGCAGGCCTTTTTTTTTTTTTTCTGATAATAGTATTAATGAGCCCTGGCTGGTGTAGCTCAGTGGATTGACTACCGGTCTGTGAACCAAAGGGTCACCAGTTCAATTCCCAGTCAGGGCACATGCCTGTGTTGGAGGCCAGGTCCCCAGTGGGGGGTGAGCGAGAGGCAACCACACATTAATGTTGCTCTCCCTCTCTTTCTCCCTCCCTTCCCTTCTCTCTAAAAATAAATAAATAAAATCTTTAAAAACATAATAATAATGATGATAATATTAAATAAATCATTAGCAAGAGCCCAAGTAGCCAAAAATAGGGAACTGATTAACCAAGAATGAATGAAAAATAAAAATTGTGCCTGAATATAGATGTGCAAATATGCAGCTTTGTTTAAAATTGGATTTATTATACATGTGTTACTATGAAATCTGTTTTTCCCCGACCTCACATTGCATTGGGCTTTACACACCAATACACATGTGTGGTTATTGAAATCAAACCACAAGACCACATAAACTCTGACGTGTTTACAACTAGAAGTTTATGCAACTTTTTGAACTGAAAATGGGGAATGTAAAAAAAGTATTGGACATTTTTCTTACTTCCTAACTGGTCATGTTGAACGTGCAACCTCATAGTGCAGAGGGGGTGAGTCCCTGGCCAGAAGGATCCTATGTGGGGCTCTCAGGACTTACAAGCAGGGAATCATTTATATGGATGATATTGAATTACCTGGTGCTACACTATATACTGAAGAGATAATACTGAAAGAGATAGTACGATGGGGCAAGCAGCAAATAAAGGAGCCATCTTTATACTGGAGCATGGTGACGGGTTCCGAGGCACACCAGGTTGTATCCGCCCGTCACAGTATCACAGAAGCCACCATAAAGGGGTCAGTACCACACACCAAGGGTTATTGCAGGAGTAATGAGTCAAATCAATTCGAAGCGCCCTCTTTAGTGACTGGAATACAGTAAATGTTCAACAAAGAGTAGAAAGAGAAAAGGAAACAAGCTGTTTGGTTGAAAAAGAAGGAGAACATGTACGAAGGTACTGAGAGTGAAATTTTGGTGTAAAGGTAGAGTTTGCAAGATTTGGATAAGCTACGATGAAATGCTTAGGGATATTTTTTCTACTTTTATGTTCAGCCACAGTTCTTTTTTCATGCCTCCTACTGTATAAATCAGCAGCCCTCCCTGGTAGGTGGGAGCTGAGCTTCCTATGCAGCTAGAAATATGGTATTTCATGCAAGTTTACTTCCGTGTCAGCAGGTTAAAGCATAGACACTCCATTCAACTTGATTAAATGGAAATGCTAAAATGATTTAGACAAGAGTGTTGATCATCACTGACTTACAGTCATGTGTTGTGTGTATAGTGTGTGTGTGTGTGTGTCTGTGAGAATGTTGGAAGAAGATGTAGAAGAGAGGAGGGTAAGACCAACTTACAACACATGTAATTAAAAAATCACAATATTAATACCAAATAGAGAACAAAATAAAATACAGGCACTCCAAAAGTATCAAGGAAAATAAGTTTCCAGACTTTGAAGGATTTCACAGATAAACTAGGATAAATGCTGCCTTAAGAACAAGTTTACATAGATGAATGAATGGCATTGCATGTTTTAATCCCATACTTTTTGGCCAAGATAAAGTCACTCAGCTAATTGTTCTCTTCCGGAGTAGACCTGCAATTCAAAGTGCCACGCAGAGTTCTCTGCATATGGGTAACAGCAAGTGTATAAGGACAGGCTGTATTACTGCCAACTCTCTTGCCTAAAGCTCAGATGAAGGAATGGGGTCTGGAAAAAAGAAAGAAGCAGGATTCGTTAGGTGACTCTAAATGCCATGGTAGTGGATTCTGTCCCGAGAAATCCCTGATTCCAGGGCCTGAGACAAGGCAACGAGCAAGACAAACAAGGGGGTAGCACTCTCGTTCTCTTTTCATACTCTGATAATATTTAGAATGTAATTTTTGCTTTCAGTGATTAAATAATGTTCCCCTTTCCTATTATTGGTTTTCTTTCTGAAGGCTGAGTAATCCTCCAGGGAACACCTTTTTTTCAGTGGATTCCACAGGTTTGCAAAGATACAAAGATTATAAGCATGGCTGCAATTGGTGCTGAAGGCAGAGCATTAAAAATGAGGCAGACGTCCCACAGTTTATTGTTTTCAGGAGTAAAGATAAGACTATAACATTTCTACCAAAAAAAAAAAAAAAAAAAAAGAGTAACCTATTAACGTCTTTCCAGAGGTAAAAAGCTAAGCTATCATCAGACAAGGCAAACTACTGTTTAATAATACCACATTTACAAAAGAGTTTAATTCTCACTTTAGGCGTAACTTCCTGGATCACCGCTAAATGTAGCTAAATATGATTTCTTCATTTTCAAAATGGACGAAGTAGAATAAGGTTCTTATGTGGAAGTAAGGACCCAAATTCACTCCCTCCTGACTTCCATCTTCCCTTCAAACTCACTGTCACCCTCACTATCATTGTGCATGGCATTAAGCAGTGTTAATGCAACTTGTGGCTTACCGCTATTGTTTAAAAAAACAATAAAAAAAAAAAAACCAGTAAATGCCCATTTAACTTTTCCGTAAAAATGTTTGAATGATACCATCACTCTGCATCTCTCTTGACAACTGATGATGATGAGAATATGAAAGACGGCCACTCTCACTCACTGGGTCTTTCTCTGTGTCAGGCACTGATGAATAAATAACGTGACTTCCATGTCTAAACATTTAAGCCTCAAAACAATTCTACAAAGCCATTTCTGTTATCAGATCCTCCTTTTACAAAGGAAGAAATGGAGACAAAGGGAAGATAAATTGATCAAGATAATATGATCTATTAAGTGATGGATAATACGAACTCTTTCTACCTAACATCAGAGCACGAACCCTTAACTCACTGGAAAATTTGCCTTTTCTTAAGAAAAAAAAAAAAAAATCATTCTACTGGGAGTGAGGTGAGACCAGGAAAATTCTAAAAGCTCGGGTCACACCCATGAGTCAGTCATTTCATGCTGCCTTCACATTGCATGCAATCTTTCCTCAGCACAACATTAGGGTCTGAACATTTTCTTCTTTCTACCTACTCACCTATGCAAGTGCAACATTTCACAAGTCAGATTATGTGCAACTCTAATCCATTTGGTGATAAGGAAAGAGTCTGTGCACTAATTTTCTTGCGAGGAGGAAATTGCCAGACTCTGCTTGAGTCAGTCGTGTTAATATTTAGTCTCACGAAGTCACCAGACTAATCCCCCCAGAGAGAGTATGGTGGAAGTGAGAATAATAATGTACTAAGTTACAGAACTCTAAAAAGGCAGTTCCAAGGTACCCACTAACCTTGTTTCCAATATCAAGTCAGCGTTCCCCCAGACACCTTATACAAATTAATCCACACGCAAACTACTGACTCGGTGAATTTATGTAGTCGCACAAGAGTGACTGCTGGAAGCATATGGCTCGCATCAAACGCAGGGCTGGGGGCAGGGACAGGTTGAAGTTCCTCTCAAGTTTTTGGCTTCAAAGAACCTCTTTGGACACAAATGGTGTCTTTTAAACTCTGGCCTTTAGCCCACATTAAAGTTAAAGATTTTCTTTTTGTTATATAAGCTGATCTGGCCACTACAATAATACATATATAGTCAAAATATAAATACTTGATAGAAGACTGAAGATTATTGCTTAATTGGGAAAAATTCTAGTGAGATTAATTCCATAGATACTTTAAGATTTAAATGACATGTATCCCATTTTTGCTTAAGCTTCTATGGTCTGAGGAGAAAGACTTTTGGAGGACAACAGAACACATTTCTATTATCTCTTTCTCAAACAATCTATGTCACATCTGAGGAAGGAACATTCTTCATACCCAGAGATGATGTAGGATAATTGCATTGAACTGAGGACCAAATTCACTGCCTCTTTATCAGATATTATAACATGGAAACCAATGAAAGGTCCATTAAGTGACAAAATACTTCTGGTTAGTTCCTAGTGACTGAAATGCTGGGGTCAGCGACAACAAAAGACAAATATTAAAGGCATGTATATTGAAATATGCCTCTGCTTTTTCCATTAACTCTCACTCTTCTGTTACCTCACCAGAGGGTTCCTGCTTGCTCACTCTTGCTCTCAGCTACACCAACTCCTCATCTCTCATTTATCACCCCAGAAAGTAAAAAGCTTTGTTTTTCTATTGGATACAGCCATTTGCTATTCACATAATTATGGCAAATGGTTATGAAGAGTATTTGGCCTGGGGCCATCATCAGTGACCATGGTGGGCCACTTTAATTAATTAATTAATTAACCAATTATTTAATCAATCCTCACCTGGGGACATTTGTTTAATCACATTTACAGAGAAAGAGGTAGGAGAAAGAGTGAGAGAGAGAGAAACAGTGATTGGATGCCTTCTTGTACACCCTCTCATCAGCAATGGAATCCGTAAACTGAGTACATGCTCTGTCTGGGAATCAAACCTGTCACTTTTTGGTCTGTAGAATGATGCTTCAACCAACTGAGCAACCCAGCCAGGGCTATGGTTGGCCACTTTTAAGCCAAGGCAAATGAGGCAGAGGTGATGCCAGACCACCAATCAAAATTTTGCTGGCATGCCCTCATACATCTCAGCGCTGCTCTGATTTGTGACAGGCGTGCTTTGGCAGTGTGAGAAAAGGTATATCAAGACAGCATGGAAGAGAATGTGTGCCATTGGCCCCTTTGATGCTCTCTTGCCGATAGCAAGTGATCAAAGTCAGCATAAGGAAGGAAACAAACACCCCTAACAAAAACAAAAAACAAAAAAACTGGGAGATTTATCCTTGGCTAATGCCTTGTCTTCACATTTTAAGCAAACTTATTTTTATTTTAAGTACCTTCTTGCTATTTGTGAAATGATATTTTTAGTTGTGCCCTCTCTTTGAATATTTTTTCTCCTTATTTCTTCACACACATTTTTTAAAATCTTTCTGACTTCTTTCTTTTCCTTTAAAGAAACTACTTCAGGCCAAGAAGCTATGTTATATCTCAGCAAGATTTTTAAAAAAGGGTCAAGATATTCAAACTTATACTTGAGGGCTTAAAATTTTAAATAATAATAACTTCTTTTTATCAAATACCTGGGAATAGAACTGATATTCACATTAGAAAGTTTGGGGCCCTTTTTTTTTAAAAAAAAAGTCCGTTAATAGCCCTATATCTAGAGACAAATGTTCTTTGCACAGTTTCCAAATAATTATTACTAGGTCTTTGCTCATCTTGCTTCTTTGTAAAGAGAAGTATTACGCCTGCTTGCCCATCATTAGGTAAGATTGCAATTGACTTTTGCTCTATTAAAAAACTGCCTTTTAAAAAAATACCAGACATGTCTTTTCCATGTGTTAATGTATGCGGTTCCAACATGCCTCTGAGTTATGCAACATGCAGGATTCCTTGTCCCAACCCCATTCTCATGTCAAAGGCTCAAAATTGTTATAAAGGCAGATGCTGCCCTTCCACATGGTCCTATTCAGATGTCATGTGAATATATTTGGGTCTGACTTGCTGTTGCCAGATAAACAGCACAGATTTCCTTTCTTCCATGAAATGAATCTTTCATTTGTGTGTCTTTTTAATCAAGATGCTACATCCATTCTTGAGAATAACTCTTATTCTTTATGGGATAATGTTATTACCTGGCTTGTTAAAACTTTATTTTAGGAATACCAAAGTTTTACTTTAAAGTAAGAGTCCAAATCATTTATCAAATTAAATACTTGATTAGACATATGACGTCAAGTCATTTCCTTGACTGTCACATAATAAAGCAAGTGTGGTGGCATTACAAGTGGAAATAAGACTTCTAGGGGAAACTGGCTTTCCTGGACAAGACTGAAAGAAGAAAACTCCTTTAAATTGTTCTGAATAAGAGACTTTACCAAAACAGAGGGTGTTTTTCTATTAAATCTAAGTACCCCCCAAGCAACAATTTAGAAAATCTATGTTTACCTTTTACCGAGCTAGTTCGTTATTGCAAAAGTGGTGGAGAAGTAAACACTGTCGATAGTAAAAGACAGGGTCTAAGGGTGCACGCAATTCGTTATTTGGCTGCTCGTGAGAATTAGCAGTTGGTCTTCTTAAGCTTTAGCCACTTCTTATTAAGTAAGATGTACCACCCAGTTTATTATAAAGGAGTTTATTACCTGGTTATAACAAGAAGTCTGACTTGAAAGAGTAAAGAGGCCTCCTTAACTTCTTTCTCTCAGAGACTAAGCAAACTACTAGATCATTATGCCAAACCTCAAAGCATTTAATTTTCCTACTGCTTAAAACTCTCACTATTGACAATTTGTTTTCCTTTCAATGCCTTGTTCTCCAAGAGCAGATTTTTGAAATGCCGAAATGTCTAGTAGAATAAGAGAATATTAAGGAAAGGAAGTTGTAAAGATAATAGGGTCCAATTTCTTTCTCCTACAGATGAGAAAGTTGAGTTCTCATAGAGTTTCAATGACTTCCCTAAACAGTTAAAATTGGGAAACCTGTCATAGAAAACTAAATCTTAGAAAGTGTAAAGAGTGTTGAACTATGCCTTGTGGTTGGATTAATACACCTTTAAGGCATCTTCCAACAGTGAGTATGTAAAGTTCATTTCACTTTCAACTTGACTGTTCTATCTCTGGTTCTTTCTGGGTTTTGAACGTAGTATTGGACATTTCCTAAGTGCAACTGGGCATTTGTTGAGATATATAGCAAACATGTACAGTTCATACTTTTTTTGTCCTTTAGGATGCTAAAGAAGAAAAAGGGGAACAAGATTCATCTATAAATCACCAATGACCTAAAATTAAAGGAATTTGCTAAACTTGCTCCATGAAGGTTATCCTATCCTTTTCCATAAAGAATTACATACCTGGGAATAAAATAATGACATACTGAGCAAAATAATGAGCAAGTTTTCTTAATGTCAGTTCCTAATACATTCTACTTTAACTGAGAATGTATACCTAATGGAGAGAAAAGCATATTTCTTATTGCCCTAAGACTTGAAGTCTTTGGTGCAAGGTGGCACCAGCAAAAAATTAACATGGCTGAAAGTTTGTGTCCAAGGTCACACTACTGGTTAGTACTGGACTTGGACAGGAACTCAGGAGTCCTGGCTTCTGGTCCAGTTCTTTCCCCATTGCATCATGTGGTACCTACTTTGAAACTAGGTGGATGACACCAAATGCTTTGTAGACTTTTTAAATTAATGATACAAAAATACACATATGCTTGATATTAAAATGGGAGGAGAAAAAGAGCAAAGCTAATTGAAAGTGCAGGGAGAATTTATGATAAATCAGGCAGATAATATCACCATTAATTTGGCCTGTCCTTCTTAATAATGTCAGGAAATCCATCAATGATCAGACATGGTTATTGCCTTTGTTTGGGACTTTCAGCAAGATGGGACCACCAACAAACCACTGATGAAAGTACCATGGTGGTCTTATTTCATCCACGTTGCTCTGACATCAATGCACAAAAAAGACCAGACATAGTGCATCTCTTGTGTGTCCTTACTTCACAATTGCCTTTGTTTTTGCTTTCCTCTGAATATAATGCTAATTTAAGAGCAACAAATAACTCCCAAAGAAAACTAATTTTCTCACAGCTGCAGCTGACCAGCCAACTTGGAGAGACATGTCTGACCCAAATACCCTAGCAAAATGGAGGGCTTGAGTACCAGTTGGAGTTGGGCCCTGAGCCTGCCTGGTTCAAAGGTGAAGCTGGACCTCAGAGCTCTGGGAATCACAACTGATACAGCATTCCAAATGGGGCTCAGCCTACGGTGGGCATATTTCATATGAACATGAAACAGTTGCTGATTGATCACAAAGCAGAATCATAGGAAAACACGCTAGGCTTCCTTTTTCTTCCCTAATATCTAAACTTCCAGGTTGTCAGTAGGAAAGCCAGTTTCTACATCTGGATTCATTTCCTAACCTCCCATGAGAGTAGACTAGAAAAACTGTGTCAAACAATGACTCCTGCCCTGATTTCCTGGACAGATTATTGTTGCTGGGAGCACCTTGACCACAGATTCTTTTTTGAAATGACCAAGTCCCTTAGGTTTAGCAAAGTTGGGTTGGAAGGTCCCCAGTTCTCATTGACATTTTCTGCTTTGGGCATAGGCCAGAAAACAGCACATTATCTTGGGCAGAATATTAAGATTTAGTTATCTGGTCTGATTCAGTAATGATGTGACAAAGAAAGGAAATCTATAAAAGCAAAGCTCATTTTTCAAATATGTACTTAATGGTAAAAGGATAAGTTAATTTTCATCTTTACACTTAATTCTGATTGATATTTATTTCATTCAGATGTTTCTTCTGGCCCCAGAAGGAGAGATCCTCTCTAAAAGCAAATTAATCACTCTTTTCAGGACAAGAAAAAGAAAACTTTCTTTATAAATGACTCAAAAGCGAAATGACTAATTTCTCACTTATATGATGATCAATCCAGAGTAGGAAAGGGAGAAGGAAAACATACCTAAGTATGTTTGAGAATTAAATTCCAAAATCAGACACTTCTATATTTCATGAGAAAAATCGTGATTTATTGCAATTTTCCAGAAAGTCATCAACAGTTCACTTAACCTGGTTCTGGGTGCCTCATTCCCTAGCATAGGCTCTGCCTGTTTTGCTTTCATAATGAAACACATACAGTATCATTTTTCCAGGGACTACTCTTATTCCTCCAAGAGTATACCAAAATAAAGACAGAGATAAGACATTTTCAGGCACAGAAGCCAGAGAACAAGTGAAAATTAACTAATTTTCAGTTATAAGATTGGGGAATGACCATTAGTAAAGATAGCTAGACAAATAGGCACTGCTTAAGCTGGAAATCTGGATTCATATAGAAGATAAGATAAAGATTTCTTATTTGCTTTGGGAAAAAGTTTATAGTAGGGTTTATTCAGAAAGCAAGTTCTTCCACATCCTTAAGCAACGACTTGATTTTGAGGATTCAATTCTTGCCTACCTCTTCAGAAACCTGTTTGGCATATAGAGCAGGCTGTCCCCAAGCCACACAGGTAAATATGAAAGATGTGGTTAAATGTAGTTGTACTTGTTTCTCTAAGATCATAGGAAAAAATAGCTGGAAAACAATAGAAATGGTGGAAATTTTTTTAAAAATAAGGAATCGAAAATGAGTGGTAGAGAAAGAGAGTAATTTATTTCTGTCAAAAACAAAAATCCTTAGGATCTTTTGTTCATAAAAATGCTAACAAGATATTTCTAGGCTGAGACAGAAATAAAATCCTTTTATCAATCATTGAAGACCAAACAGAAGGTAAGGAGCTTGCACTGTGGAAGAATCTAGCTTATGTTCTAAGGCAATTAATAGTAATAAAAATAAAAATATAATAAAATAATAAAAATAAAAATAAATTATATATACACACATATAGTTTAGGCATACACGAATGGTAGTCTTAGGTAACTGAATAAGAATTTCTAGGTAAGAAGTTAAGATTCTATTCAGAGGGATAACATTAGTATCATAACAAGTACATCATATTCTCAGGCCTTTCTCCAGGAGGAAAAGATTTGGTGTTCTATCTAAGATCCTTCATGGTCACCCTGATATCTTTTAAAAAGATGTATTCTTTTTACAAATATATATTATCAGAAGTTGTAAATAACATTAATGACAAAGTCAAAGATGGCTTATGAGGAACAGTCCCTCTGGCTCCACAGAAGTACTTAAGGACCCTGACTTTGCAGAATGAGAGATGGATGACTCAATCAATAAGATAAAATGGTATGAAATTCTATAACCTGTCCTGAAGAGAGGGGTTGAAAGAATGGATTAGGGGAAGCTCTGTCTTAGTGAATAGAAAAATCAGGATCATTGGGTTCTACTCCCAGGTCTCATGTTAACTTAGTTTCTGTGACCTTCATCAAACAGATTTGGTTACGAGCAAATTTGCAAGATATGCCAGGAGTAGGCTAGATAATTATAAAGACAACTTGCTGAAAGTATAAACTCACACAGAATAAGGACAAAAAGAAATTCAAGTTCAAAGGCAAAGACAGAGAAGTCTATATCCACAGTATAGTCTATTGGCGAGAGTGCAAATATATAGATATAGTCAAGTTTACCAATTATTTAAAAAGTGATAACTAGTAAGGATTTAATGTGTAAAAGGAATTTGTAATGATTTTCCCTGTTGATCGTTCCTGATTCATCATCCAGACTCACCCTGAATGTGCCCAGTACATACTTTTACATTTGCACAGAGTCCTTACCCGCTCTCAACCCTGAGTACTAATCAGAAAAAGACATATAGAGCTTGTTCTAATCTAGCCCCTCTCTGCTGCCAACCCACCCTCAACTGATCAATTGTAAGGACTGGGAATGCCACAGCCTGTTAAGAACAATCATGCAGAATGAGTAAACTAAAAAGCATGAAATACGTCATCAAAATCATCAGAAACTGAGTGATTTTTGACATGTTAGCATCTTGGGCTCTAAAACAACCTCTGTCCCTGCAAACCATAGTTATGCAATTATTTTGGTAATTAGTTTATCATCAATCTGCTACATACCATAAATGCCTTTCAATTCTGGGATCAACAGAACTTCACAGAATGTATGAGCTACTAAGAAATATATTCAGATATATAAGCAAGAAATTAGGTGCATTAAGTGCTTTGAATGGGAAATCAAGGAGCTAGTAAAACATAGGGGGTACCTCTAACCTCAAGGTCAGGAGAGATAAGAAAGTGGTCCTAGATTGGTGACATCTAATCTGATACCTCAGGAAAAGGGTGAAGCCAGTGTTGATGACAGTACAAGATTGGTTCAGTTGAGGGAACGGTGTGTTCAAAGGCCTGGGAGCAGAGGCCAGTGAGGAGGATAGTCACAATTGGGTTGTTTTTTTTTTTTAAAAACTGTTTATCTGTTTGACATAACTTATCTAGCACCAATACTACTAACAGGCACCATCTGGATGCAGGTATGGATTTTTTTGGTTCTGAAGGGTACCAGAGTGTGCAGCCCCAGAATATTCTTCTTTGGCAGATGAATCATTTTGAGCAAAATGTGATTGAGAACTCTTCACAACTCTTTTCAATGGAGAGGACACTGACTTAAATCCACATCACAAGCCTTACTAAATAACCCTCAAATACTATTTTTCCTGGTAACTATTCCATAACTTGCTTCCTCCACCCGAATCCAATATACCCTTTTCCTTAAGATTAGCCTGAGATGATATGCAAGACCAAGTTCTAACCCTTTGGGTTACTCATCACTGGGTGCTCCCATGTGCACCTGCATAGTGCACATGTTAATGAACTTGTGTTTCTTTTTCTCTTGTGAATTTGTCTCTTGCCTGTCTAATTAACAGGGCCCAGACAGAGAAACTAATAGGGATAAAGAAAATATTTTTTTCCTCCTCTGAAGTTCTCATGCACAAACAGCCCCATGTCCAAAGACAAATGTGGACACACACTCTTTCTATACTCACCCACTGTAGTGCAAAATGGACAACCATCAGATACCTGACAATCTCCTAACAGTGCTAGAGATGATTAACTTCTCAAGGCTGAGAGCAGGAAGGATTCTGCTGGGCTGGATGAGAACTTTCAAGCACACTCCAGACAGCTCAATTAAATCAACAGAAAAGCCTCCTGAAGCAGTTCAACAGATTCACTGCACAGCATTTTCCCTCTCTTCACAATAAAAAAAAAAAAAAAATCATTGGCTTCTTCCACCCTGGAGTTGAAAGTTTGCCCCCGCCTGTTTCAGTGCCTCCCTTTCAATTTAGCCTGCTTTCCTTTTTAATCTGCTGCCGTCACAATGTCTTCAAACTCTTCAGTGCACAGCATATTTACAGGGAGGACAGGCTCCTTCTCTCTGACTTGGCTCTAGGAAACATTCCGAGTCACTGTGTATTTACACATTTGACGATAGCTCTAAGACAAGAAAGGGGGTGAAAGGGCAAGAACACCAGTTCCAGGCATGGAGAGCACAGAGGAGAGAAAAACAGGAAAATGAAAAGATGAGTAAACCTGCCACCACCCTCTTCTTTATCGAGCTCTGGTGTGGTTATTAGGTACATGTGGGAAACACAGAGTAAATATATGTCTTCCAACACATCGTCTGTAATTTAGCACTGGGTAGCAGGCAAGCAACTCTTCATGTAGTTGTCAGAAAGGGGTAATAAATACTCTGTTTTATTGGGGGGAAATGGACCGAAAGGATGGAGAGTAGACATTTAGATGGCTGTGTGGAGCATCTCTCACTCCTTATTCTTCTATTTTCAACACTTATCATCTACACTTACACTTTTTCCTATCTAAATCTTTTGCTTAATAATATGAATAAAATTATCAGTTTATTAATAAAACAGTCACTACAACACTCACTCACTACAAGCTTATAGAGTGCACGATCCTGGCCCTTTTCATTGGTAATCTCAGGTGGAGTTCACAGCAATCCTACCAGGTAAACGCTACTATTCTCATTTTATAGGTGAGGTAACTCAGACAGTCTTTTTTGTTTAATAACCCACCCATGCCATGAAGCAAGGGCCTAGCAGAGCCACCTGAGTTTGACTCCAGGGCCCAAGTTTTTATCCACTGTACATAATTGATAATAAACATCAGTGACTCAACATTAAACATATGATTACTTATGTGAGAGTCATTCAGTTTTGTCTTGTTTTTAACAAGGCATTTATTACCATCTGATGTTAGCAGCAATATGATGTTAGGCTTATTGCATTTTAATACATCAATTGGCTGAGTTTTACAAACTCCAATATTTACTACATGACTGTAACAGATCAATCCTTGTGCATCGCTGAAGTGAGGAGGCAACTAACCTGAACCTGTGGAATTCCACAGAATGCTTTGGATTGGGGAACAGTGCAGAAAATAAGCCACATTTTAGGAGTCTGCGGTCCTCCTGTATTATTTTTCTGGTGAAGTTGTGAAATACCTTCTAGCTTTTTCTTGCCAATTCCAACCAATCCACTTTCTCCCAAGAGCTGTCATGATTTTTAGAAGTAAAACTTTGTCATGTCACTGTCTGGTTTAAAAGCCTTCAGTGGCCTCTTATTGCACTGAAAATAAAATTCTAGTGGCAAAGTTCTCAGGAAAACAATGTCCCAGTTCCTCCATGTTGCAGTTTCTATAAACTACCTGCCTTTTGATCAGTTATATATGCAGCTTTTTTGACTCAAGTTCGGCTCGTAGAAAGCTTTGAAGTCTCATTTCATCCCTGGCTGACTTTGGTATAAACTGCTGAGAGTCAAATGACCCATTTGGTACCTGAGGGATGATAGAGGGAAGTGCAGGGGCAGAGAGCTTTTGTTTCAGCCCTGCCGAAGGGAGGGGAGCAGAGGAAGTCCGCTCCAACAGACTTAGCTGCTCTGAGGGAACACAGAGTAGATTTAGAGGTTCCTAATGAAGAACCAAAACCAACAAATGACCCAAACATAAAGAATTAAGGGGATAGGGAAGAAGATGCTTTTTAATACTCGCAAAACCAAATGGAGGACAGCTACCAGTGCTGCCTTTTGTTCCTTTTAAGGACAAGGACAGAAGAATACGGGTTTAACCCTGGGAATAGATAAAGAGAGTAAAGGAGAGTGGGCTGGAGGATGCCAGATTCTTTAATTCACTATTAGCAGAATGGAAAGAATGTATGTTCTGAGATCAGACCTAGTTCCAATTGCGGCTCCACTCTTACTTAACCTCGGTTTTTCCAAGTACACAATGGAATGACAAGATCAGATGCTCAGGACTGATGTGATGGTTAAATGAGATGACATATACAAAATGTCTTGCACAGCCAGAAATAACATGGCAGCAGCTGAATAAGTGCTAGACCCCCTAACTCCATGTTTTCCAAATTTATTTGATCATGAAACTGAATCAGGGTTCTTGTCAAAAGCAGATTTCCAGGCGTCTTCCAAAGAGATACTGATTCAGTATGTCTATGGTAAGTCCAAGAATCTGTATCTTCACTAAGGGCCTCTGGTGAGCATGATGCTTCAGGAAGTTTGGAGAATAGTGCTCTAGCTCACCAGGCTAAACCCCATTGATTTGAGTCTAGACTAGATTGAACTAGAAAGGTCTGGAAGAGCCTATTGTTATGGGTTGAACTTTGCCCATCCTATAAAGGACATGCTGAAGCCCTAGGCCCAGTACCTTACTATGCGAACTTGCTTGGAAATATTGAGGTTGCAGATGTAATTAGTTCAGTTAGATGAAATCATATTGGAGCAAAGTGGGGCCCTATTTCAATATGACTGGTGTCCTTATAAGAAGACAACCATGTGATGACAGGGACACTCGGGGAGAGGGCCATGTCATAAGGAATTCAGAGATTAGAGTTATGTAGCTGTAGATCAGGTGCTATGGACTGAATGTTTCTCATCCCTGATATTCATATATAAAAATGTTAATCCCTAACGCGGTGGTTTTTGGAGGTGGGGCCTTGGGAGGATAATTGGGTCATGAGGGCAAAACCCTCACTAATGAAATGAGTACTGTTATAAAAAAGACTCCAAAGAGATCTCTGTCCCTTTTGCCAAGTGAGAACCCAGAGAAAAGACAACCATCTATGAACCATAGAGCGAGCTCTTGCCAGACACCTAATCTGTGAGTGCCTTGACATTAGACTTCTCAGGCTCCAGAACTGTGAGAGATAAAGTCCTGTTGTTTACAAGCCACACAATTTATAGTATCTTGTTGTAGCAACCCAAACAAACTAAAACACCAAGGAACCCCAGAGACTGGGGACAAACATCAGAAGATAGGAAAAGGCAAGAAAGAATCCCCTTACAGGTTTCAGAGAGCATGGCTCTGCTGATAACCTTAATGTTTGACTTGTAGCCCTCAGAACTGTGAGACATGAATTTCTGTTAACTCACCCTGTTTGTGATGCCTTGTTACAGCAGCCCTAGGAAATTATTATGCCTACTAAAAGATCTCTTCCAATCCCAAATTTAGGACCACATTACAGCAGACCAGTCATGGCTGTGTGGATTGAGAATGAGATATGAAATCTGCCCCTTGCCCCCATTTTCTACTGGTTGAGTAAATTTGCATTTGACTCTCCATTTTGGTATAATCTATCCACATCATTCCTTCTCCTTTAGTGATTTAAGAATGAACAAGTGAGTCAATCCTGACGAATAAGATGTCAGGGGAAGTAGGGGATAATGGTGTTGGAAAAGTTTCCCTCGCACCTAAGAGCTGATTTTTTCTCCTGCATGTTGTCATTTATGGATCTGACATCCAGAAGAGCTATAGACATCTTACATGGAGGATCCCTAGTCTAAGGGCAAACTGACACATTGAGGATGGCAGAGAGAAAGAACCTGGTCCATGATGGCATCACTGAGACACTGCATCAACAACTGTAGAGCCTACTCTATGTTTATACTTCTTGCTCCTTAACTTTTCCTCTTGTACTACATCATTCAATTCTTTGTTCTGTCCTCAGATTCATGTTTTTAGCCCTGTACTTTTTCTTGAGGTAACTAAGAAGAGTTATTCTTCCCACCAGTTGTTTTCCTGCTTGGATAGGTTTTATATTCAACTTTTTATTTAAAGTGCTCTTGGATAGTAAATTTGTCTTCTGTGCAAACCTGGTCTGAGACCCTGTCTAAGCAAGCTTTTCCCGCATCTCCTCATAGGCCTGAATTGGGTCCATTAGGGGTTGTCCAGACCATCCCAGATACTCCAGGACAATGGGTACAGAGACTCTCGGTCACCTCACTCATAGAACCCACTCTACCCTTTCTGCAGCATCAGTTGTCCTTAACACAACCTGCTGCATCACTCGTTAGAACTAAGGAACTAGCTAGAACTAGTTACAACTGGGGAATTCTCCAGCTTATATACAAGTAAATGCAGAAACAAAATGCAGAAAGCTATTGTGTTCCTGGGGAAAGAGTCTTCTTAAAACACCCAATGCACTTAGCTACTCCATTTTTAAGAACTTACTATCTTTCCTTCCCAGAAGCAAGCTTTGACATTGGCAGTAGGAACAAAACTACTGAATTAAAAATTTCTTCTAATAAAATATTTTGCTTCTGAGGCATTCACCTGAGTTCGTATTTGTGTCACTCATATCACTTTACATGCCACCCGTAACTTACAACACAGTCATAGATAGGACAGGCTAGCTCTCCCAGTGAGATTCACACTCCAACGGTCGTGGGGCAGAGTTAGGTTATATTCTTTGACTGAGACTCAGTTATAATTTATTTAATACCTTTACTCAGTAGTAATTTTTAAAAAATAAATGAAGTATTAAACACATTTATAGGACATCACAGTGATTTCTGAGCTCAGAAAAGCTTTGAGAATGAGAAAAAGCACAAAGGACAAAGCCAGCCGGTGCAAACTGTTCACTATCACTGTTAACACAGATGAGTTAGTATTTCTATATACTCAGCACTCATTACGACATGTTAACATCTCATGATTCTTCCCCTTATAAAAGCCATATGGAATTAGTCGGAGTCACAAGTTTGTTTCATAAAGTCATTTTTTTTTCCTAGGGTAGGAAACTTGTAAGTGGATGGAGGGGAAGAAAAGAAGATATCAAGTCAAAACCTTGACTGCTTTTCAGCTTTATTTACATTGTCCTCTCTCCAAAAAAGTAGTTTGGGGCCAAAAAGCTATTATATTTTCTAGGTTTGGGAGGAGTTATAACAAAAGCTTGTGGTTTAAAAGTAGCGAGGGCCAGTAGAACTTTTTGACCCATATTTATGGCCCCTTATTGGAGGCAGACATTTATCACAATATTATTTTTTGACATTCACATCTAACCTTGTTCACCAGGCAAAGAAGCTTGGTGATCAACAACAGTAGTCACCTAATTCCTTCCTTCTGGAGCATATAGGTCTTTGTTTAAAAACAGGTGGAAGAAAAAGAAGAATCTCATTAATCTCAATTTATTAATCTATCTGGCAGAAGCCGCATAAAGAATAAAACTCCATGCAAATGAAATATTGGGAAGCAACACTAAAGACAATATATTAAAATAATTTATCTGTTTTAAACAGTCAGTGTATAATTGATAGGCTAAATTTAATCGGAAAATTATTTTCCCCCAACAGGAACTCTGGCTTTTTAATATACATTTGTTTATATAGAATTGACTATTTTTCTTAGTAATAGCCCACAGGTCTCAGATATGAAATCTAATTAAACCAGAATGTGTTTCTACCTTGCTTCATGACTCAAAGCAAGAATCTTAGCATCACTTTCTTGACCATTATATACTTGCAATGTATATATAATGGATATTGTACAAAATAGAAAGCAGAAAACAATAATGCTCATGCAACACCATGGGTTATTAAATTTGGAAGAGACCTTGGGGATGATTTATAAACATGTTTCTCAATGTGTATCTTGTGGACCCCATTAGAATTACATAGGGGCTTTTTAAAAATGTGTATTCTCCTAACCCATCCTAGACCCAGTAGAGTGTTGTGGGGGAGGGTCTTAAGTCACTCTCTGTTACCTACCAGTCTGTGTGCATCAAAGAAATGGTGGTATCAAAGTAACTTGACAAGGTGTTTGGAAATACTCATTCCCCTCTATCTTCTAAACACAAACATAATTCAGGGTTGTGAGTGAAATTTTAAAAAGTTCTCCAGCTACTTTCACCTTCTTTGGAACCAGTGAGCTCATCTGCTGCCTTCATTTTACTGACAGAAAAATGAAGTCAAGGAAGCTGTGACTCATCTCCAGTCATGCAGTGTAGGCTACCAGCAGAGCCAGGACTCTAACCTGGGCCCATGACACGTGTCACATGACAGGCACCTGATGACATTCTTTTAAACACCTTTTTATTAGAGAAAATGTCAAACATATGCACAATTCATCAATGTCACTTGATGAACCTTCAGGTATCTATCACTCAGGTTACTGCAGCAATGATCAATTCATGGCTGACTTCGTTCATCTCTATCCAGAACCACCCTCCTACCCTGGCCCCTGTTTGTTTTGAGGCAACTCAAGAATCATATCATTTTTTACCTATAAATATTTGCTTGATTGGATTAATATAAGGAAGAACCCACAAAATATTGTTTAGCTTCTTTGTGCTTCAGTTTTTGTCATCTAAAAAAAAACCTGTCCAATATCCAGCTTGTAAAAGCAGTTGACATACTTCCCTCTTATCCTGGAATTAAGAAGTATTTACAAAGCATACTTTGGTTTGATTACCAGACCAATTCCATAATTATTTAATTTCAGTGTAGAAGAAACTGTGGTAATACAGACTCTGAAATATTGACTCATGATGGGCAATTTAGGGACAAATGAACTTAGAAATAAAAATACCAAATGATGTACCAGGTTGTGGATTTCTTTTAATAAACCCAGACATAATTATTTAGATAAGATTAATAAGAAAAATAGTAACCAATCACCTAGGAATTTGAAAATATTGGCTTTTTACTTTTATTTGGGTATTTTGATTGACATAGTAATATAAAGAAAAGCCTCTATAACAAATCCTGTCAGATTGTATTGTATGTAAAATTCTTACTTACAGTAAATAGGAGGAGGAAAGGAGGAGGGAGAAGGAGAAGGAGAGGAAGAGGAAGATGATAAGAATGAAAGAAGGAGACTAAGCCATAAACATTTTACCCTATTCAGTACATAGAGTTAATTACATTTACGGTAAATTACCACAGTGTATGAATTGAAGTAATCATAGGGCAATCCTCTCTCAATCCAATTAAAAAGAGGTGTAACATGTTGCAATGTTTTTATGCAATGTTTTAGAATGTTTTTTTCTATCACTACCTAATGGTTAAAATGTCCAAAAAAAGGAGCTTTTGGAGAGTAATGTTAGTGTCATCTCTTGTTCTAACAACAACAGTATTGAAATTCTAAACCAAAAGAATTAATCTTGTATATTGCTCAATCTGCAATGATATATCAGAAGGGGATAGAAACAAAATGGAACAGTGTACAATGGCGACAATAATACATTAGGGTCCCCCACTTAGATTTTAAGAAAAATAGTGGTTGAGAAATGTATGTGAGGATCTTGATATGAGATAAGCTTGTGAATTTGAGTTTTCTAAAAATATTAGTGTAATGCTCTTATAATGGCTAGAAAACAAATCTACATGTATATATGTGTACATGTGTGTATATATATTATACATCTGCCTATATACAAATATATATGTATGTATATGTATATATACATACTTAGTGTACCTATATATAATATAAGTTTTTACTTATTACAGGAAAAACATTGTCTGACATATTTCTTAAAATTCCGAGAGGCAAGTGGAATACTGAATTATATTAAATAATGCCTTTCATATTGCTTTCAGAAGGCTTGCAGTTGATACTAAGTTTTTTTGTTTTTGTCCTTTGATTTGGGATTCTTGGTGCTTTTAGATTAGCATGAAAACAAATGCTGTGATTCATTCATCAGCGAATCTCTACATTTAAGGAATGACAGTGTGATGCATTTCGCAATATAATGAAGTAAATCTCATGGATGATAAATAATTTGTCTCAGGTCAGAAAGCTAATTATTTGAAGAGCTTTGTATTTAAATTTTGCTACGAAGATATGTCAGCTGAATCATCTAACAAGTATTTTTTGTCTAATATATTGAAGAGTATGTTAGAGTTCAGTATAGGACATGGTCCCTAACCTTGAGCCGGTTAAAGTCTAATTTGGGAGATAAGATACTGGAACAAGAACTAATTTTTAAAATGGTATTAAATTATGTAGTACACATTTATAACATTTTGGAGCTGAGATAAAGAAAAACAGCATCAATCAATACAGGTAACATGGCATTCAAGCTTGGCTTTAGCGGATGAAGACCTGCATTTTAACCTCCGGGAATCTGCAGTCTAGTGTTGAGGAACGGAGAAGATAGGCATGGAAATAATGACTTAGGTTAAAAAGCCGATGTCCTATTATACAACTAAAAGCAAAGTCCAGTATAAACACAGTGGTTAATAAGTGTTAGCAGAGAACAACAGAAGCAAGAGGGTTCATAGAGCTGTTGGACTCAGAGGGACAGATAGGTGTATCAAAGAACGTGGGGTGCAGAGGAGAACACCCCAACGGCAATATAAGTAGATTCAGGGAGATGAGAAAAGTGGCAGGCATGTTGCTGTCCTGCAGAAATTATCAGAAAGACAAACTGAGGCTGGGTTGTGAAGAGCTGTGAGCTCATGCCCAGAAATGGAAGTCTCTTCCTGCAGGACTCAGGAGTTACCGTAAGTCTCCTAATAGACTGACAATTGTTAGGATGTTTCAGAAAGGTAACTCAGGAGACAAGGGGGGTTGGACCACTGAGCAACTAGAAGCAAAGAGGCCAGTTGGGAGGTTGTGATTATCTTTCAAAAGAGAAGTTAGGGCCCAAAGTAGGACAGTGACAAAAGAAATAAATAAGAAAATAAAAAAAAAATAGTGGTACCGACAGTTGACTGAATATGAATTGTAAGAGCAGAGATAAAGATGATTCCCTGGATTCAGCCTAAGGGCTGAAGCTCAGTGGAGAGGAGAGTGATCCACTAACTCAGATAAGGAAAAGGGAGAGGGGAGGTTCTTGTCACTAAAACAACGAGACAGTTTTATCCAGTGAGTATGAGGTTGCAGCCAGCATCCTCTGGACATATTAATGTGACCGTTCTCAACTGGAGCTCAGGAGAAAGACAGATTGAAAAGAAAAGTGGCCAAGCATTCACTCCAATGATATGACAGCATGAAAAAAGGTGCAGAATTGAGAATATGTTTGTTTGAGGCATAATTAAGATGGTACTCTCCAAAACAGGTTTTATTGGGGAATTAGTGGTAAACAACGTAAGATGCACAAAGTTGGGGCTGCCCCTTCCAGAATGCCCTTTGCAGCAGCTGGCGCTGCCCCTCACAGTGTGTGCTGAAACGCAAGAGGCAAGAGGGCCCGCTATCCCATCTCTCCATGTGAGGGCAGAGTTCTGAAAGGCTCTCCCACACTTGCACTTTGGACCTCATCCAGTGTGTTTTTTTTTTTTAACAGCCTCAGGTCCCTAACTTTACTCCTTTATCCTTGTCCTTCATATTTTATTTATTCACATTATTTGCTCCAGGCTGCGACTGAATTCTTCCATTTCTGGTTCTCCATCAGAGAATACACCCTCATTGCAACCCAACCCATAGGTAGCGATGCCGTCAGGATTTATTAAATGAGAGCTAAAGATTGCCACTGTACTTGGAAGGGAGTGCAGGAGACTTACTTTGTGACTTCAGTTTTCATACTTAGACCTTTTTTTTACATTGCATGTTAGAGTGATAGGATGTTCTAAAAATGTATCTGTTCACACTTCACATACTTTGTCTTTTTTTTGGCCATTATTGCTGTTGCTATCCTTTAAGGTGTCTGATGTATTAGTTTCCTATGGCTGCTGTAACAAATTTAATACAGACTGGATGGTTTCAAAGACAAATTCTCTCACAGTTCTGCAGGCCAGAAGACTACATCAGCATCACGAGCTGAAATCAAGGCATCAACAGGGTTGCACTCTCTCTGGAGGCTTCGAGGGAGAACCTATTCTTTGTCTCTTCCAGCTTCTGGAGGCTGCCGGCCTTCCTTGGATTTGGGCTGCTTCTTTCCAATCTCTGTCTCTGTTTTCCTATCACTTTCTCCCCTTTGCATACAGAGAATCTCCCTCTACTTCTCTGTTATAAGTACATTTGTGATGATATTTAGGGCCCATCCAGATAATCCAGAATTATCTCATCTTACTATCCCTAATTTATACTTGCAAAGACCCCATATAAGACAAACTAGACAGGTCCTAGGCATTTGGACCTGATACCTTTGGGGACATTTTTCAGCCTTCTAATACACGTGGGCTAATACATTCTCTCGAGCCACTCCTTGGTGACATTCCCAGATAGTCCTTCCGTGTGGGATCCTGCATGTCAAGGTATGAATTAGATCTAATCTAACATTAGATATAGATTAGATTTGAATTATGATCTGAAAGGGATCTAGCCTTTGATATAAATGTTGGTCTCTACCCATTCATGCTGGTCTTCGAAACAGTGGTACCATGTGATGGACTCCACATGAAGCCCAACATTTTTTTCAAGTACTCTCCACTTTGGTTTTAAGTATTACAATACTTTCATAAGAATATTGGACAATGATGTAGCATATAGATTTCATGAATATTATGTCAGGCCTAAGATCATCAATTTGTACTGGTGACATTAAGATGAAATCAATGGTGTAGGCCACAAAATACGTGACCTGACAAAAAGTGACAGCACTTATAAAATTGTTAAAGTCAAATGCAATATAAATTCCATACGGAGACACAATATATGTGGCAGAAGTAAAGATTTATATAGTGACATACGAGCTGCTGATAGTAATAAAATACTACTGTAGTCAACATTTTTAATCATTTTACTAAAAAGGGGGTCAGTACCATAGGAGATCTAACAGTGGGTAACTCAATATTTAATTGCATTAGGATGTCAAATTTTCCACTATTTAGACGAAGCAATGTTAGAATAATATTAATACTACATTGCACCTGTTAAAGATATTCTAAGTTATTGTGGGGTAACTGGTGAGTGACTTGAAGCCAAAGAGAGCCAATATTTCTCAACATCCAAACCACAAGGTAGAGAGCCCGTGGGCCAATAACTGAGCTCTCCATGAATCTGAAATGATGTTACTATACTGTTACCAGATAGAGAATCCAAACTCTATATGGTCTTTGAGGAAAGGAATAATATATGCAAGTGTAAAGCATCTAAATAAACATAAAGTAATTGCAGCTTGGATGTTTTGAACATGTGGGAGTTTAATTCATCAACTAGCTGAGAAAGTTAACTGAAACTTTATTTTTTAATCTGCTAGGTTTCAAGTCATGTGGACATAGCTAATGATTTATTTTAGAGGGACGATGCATTAGCCATCTCAAGTTCATGAAGAAGTTACATCTTTCCTCTCACCCATGATCAGGCCTTGTGGTTGTATAAACCCTGTTAAAACACATTTATATATACATTGCTATACATGTCATTGATAGGCCTGTGCATTCAGCAGAGCAAGCTTTCATTTATTTTGCTGAACATATAAGTGAACAGGTTTGAGCATTTGTAAAGTTCCTTCTGCATTTCTGCAAGTCTAACTCAAATTCTAAAAGGATACTTGACCAGGCCAGGGAAATGAAGAAATACTTCAACCTAATATTTCAAAATATGTATCCTGATAATTCATCTATGTTAGGTTTTAGATACTCACCCTCCTAAACACTCTTGGAAATTGCATTGATGGTATCTCTGTTTCAGAACTTCCTAAAAAATTTCCCACAATTTTGTTGTTATAATTTATTGTATTCTTAAAATTAATTTCATTTGTTTCTTTTTAATTTTTTATTGTAGCTGCTAGGAAATACAAGCTAGACTGTCTCTAGGTGAAGAGGAGTATTAATAAATATCTTAGATCAATGGGACAAAATGGGACCCCAGTAACTATAATCCTCATCTGCTAAGAGAAGCAGAGGTGTTCCCTTCAAGAAAAGTAAGTGACTGAAGTATTGAGCTCCAGAAATCCAAGAGAAACCAGGAGCAAGACTGAGCCAAAGCTCCTCCCTGCTCCAGAATAACATGGCCCCACATCAAGAGCAGGGATGAATCTACTGGTGAGAGTCATCAATAGCCCTCCAAAAAGATAACAGGGTAATAGCACAAGGAACTGAGCATGTCATCCTAGAGCGAACCAGCAATAACTTAAGAGTAATAGAAAGACTTCCCCCTCAAAGACCCTATTAGATCAGAGAACAGAATGCACCTTCAACTCTACAGCTGTTCAGGATCCTCACATAGGAAGTATTCATTACTATGATCTTCCCCTGTCAGTTCCTTCTGATTTACACGCAACTATTCTGAGGGCAACAACTATGTATGAAGCTTAAAGTTTGAAAGTTTACTTGCTTTTGAGTTATACATACAAAAATGACCTCTGAACAATATGGAAAACTCATTTTTTCCCGGTTTCATAACACATGGGACACTGAACATATTTTTCTAAAATTTTCCATTCTACCAATGATGAGGTTAAGACAACATCAAGCCCAGGAAGTATGAGGCTTCAAAGTCTAAAATTTTAAGACGTATTTCTCTTCCACTAGAATTTCCTTCCAAAAATGTTATCAATATAGCTAGCTCTACCTGTTACTATGGAAAACAATTATTCTCATGTAACAATTAGCAATTGATGTATTCATATAAAATAAGGTACATAATGACCAGCTTTACATCTTTTCCAAAATGTGCGTATAAAAAGCACTGAAGTGGTAATAGATTCAACTTTTGCCTTTAAACCACAATGTCTTGGACTTGAACTGTTAAAGCTATGAAAAAGACTGTGTAACAGACTGGAAGAGGGACTCACTAAGCCTTAATATACTATAATTACAAGGTGCTCTCTCAGGAATACAGGATTCAAAGGGTGGAACTCAAGAACAGGAGTTGCCAAATACATTGCATTTCCCCCCAAGTACTCTTTAAACTATATAAAATGAATCAACTTCGCAAATTAGATTTTTTTCCAAACTTTGGGCTATTTGCTTTGGTACCACATAGGTTTAATCAGAATTCTTTAACTAAGGTTTTAGAGCCTGATGTCCAATCTTCTCAAAAGGCCATTGGGGATTCGGTCCAATCATTTACTCAGAAGGGGATCAAAGAGTGGGCTTGCTTGCACTTTGTGATCAAAGCCAAGAACAAGGGAGAAGGTGGAGGAAATGAGGAGATGTTAGTCAAAGAATATAAACTTTTATTTGTAAGTTCTAGGTGTCTAATGAATATATAGCATGGTGATTATAGGTAACAATACTGAACTATACATTGGAAAATTGCTGAGAGTAGTAAATATTAAATGTTATTACCACAAAAAAAGAAGTGTTAACTATGTAACATGATGGAGGTGTTAGCTAATCCAATCACTTTCCAATATACACCATATACCATGTATAATGTGCACTTTTGCCCAAAATTTTTAGGGAAAAATAGGGATATACATTGTACATAGATAGCACTAATTCCTATAATGCAAGTTATACATGGGAATTAGCTCAAAAACATGGGTATGCATTATACATGGCCAAATACAGTATACGTATCAAATCAACATGTTGTATACTTTAAACTTACACAATGATACATGCCAATTATATTTTAATATGGCTGGGGACTTTTTAAAAAATAAGGTATTCAGAAGACTGTGGGATTCTGTTTTCATTTCTGCCACTACCAGCTGGGTGATCCTAGAAATCATTTAACCCTCCTGGGCCTCAATTCCTTCATGCTTTAATGTAGGAGTTTAAATTTAAAGGAAAGAGTAAAAAATAAACTGTATATTTACCTTCATGGAGATATATTAAAAATAAGGGTTGTGAGTAATTTTTGTTATCTTATGTATGTTATTTCCAATAAGTACATTTTTTTTCAAAAAAGTGCAATACAATGACATGACTTAATTTTTAAAACATTGTATAGGTGAGGTGGTTTCTCATTTATCTTTCAGTGCTGGGGTCCCAAGTGTCAAATATACAAAAAATATCACATGAGACTGCTTGGACATCTGCCATCTAATTATCAGCCAAGCTGCTCGTCTCCCAGCTTGCCCTGACATCTGGATTGTAAATGTCATGACATTTCAGTAATTCAGCATTACCAAATTGGTATGCCCTACATCACGCTTTTAACCAGAATTCCAGAATATGTACAGAATTGCATCCTTTTTACCAACAGCAGCAAAGAGTTACTTTATAAATTATAAGGGGCTATTGGAGAGGTGGCTGGCTGGGCAAAGAATGAAGAGGAGAAATGAATCTGTTCAGAAGTGCACACGGTTAGAGAAAGTAAAGACCATCAGCAGTCAAGACAAATTTTTACCATCCCTAATGAAAGATATTTGGTAAAAGGTGTGGTATCTTCAGTGACTGCAACTCAGTGAGTATTAAATGATCCAAAAAATGCAATGGCAGGAGTGTACTGCACTTAGCTAGAATCACGTTAATGGTATTAATTAATTGTATCAGCATTGGGACAGCTTCTGGCACATTCTCAGAGCAAGCAAGGCAATGGGATACCCATGGTTCCTGCCATGGCAGGAACATGTCTGAGCTGAAAATCAGAAGGAAATAAGGACATACATATGAATATAAACAGATATTTTCCTTTTTTGCTGACCCTTCTTACATATTGTAATAAAAACTAACACATGGTACAATAACATGTTCTCCTATAGGTTTTACTCCCTCTTATTCCATTAAGATATAATCACAATAATAAAAAACAAACCAACAAACCAAATTTCAGCTTCACTAGTTGAGATAGGAATCTGTGAATTCAGCAATTTTGTACAGCTTGAGAAACTGCCTGTTTTCACACCTTGGCTCATGTTGAGTGATAAAGAATTGTTGCAATCCTGCACAGAAATGGACCAATTTCATTATCATACACAGTAAAGGTTTTAGTGGCGCATTTTCTCTTTGCCTGAGGAGAGGGAAACAAAAAAAAATGAAACTTCTGATAACTAAAGAACATTAGTAAAACCAGTTTCCCAAAGAGTTTAATGATAACTAAATTATTTCATGTTAAGAAAACCAAATTGTGAATCCAGTTATGCATATTATGTTTTTAAAATTTTAAAATTATATTTTATTGATTGTGTTATTACAGTTGTCCTAATTTTTCCCTTTCTGCCCCCCACCACAGCACCCCCCAATCCCTCAGGCAACCCTCCACCATTGTTCATGTCTATGGGTCGTGTGTATAAAGTTCCTTGGCTACTCTGTTTCCTATAATGTACTTTACATTGTCATGGCAAAAAAGTGCATATTACAGACTTCCGGCCAAGATGGAGGTATAGCTGGACATGCTGTGCCTCCTCTCACAACCAAGATTAAGGACAACAAAAATATAGAACCAAAAAAAGAAAACCCAACCAGGAAAGAGAGAAAATTGAATTGTACAGGAGTCCGACAACAACAATTCACCCAGACCTGTAAGAGGAGTGGAGTCAGCGGCTGGTGGAGTCGGATTGCGTTGGGATAAGCCAGTGGTGGTCCCGGCTATGCAGTCACTCCAGGCACACTGCGGCGGTGCTGCTGAATGCAAAGAGGCCAAGCGGGGTGCGCAAGGTGGCGGACCGTGGACACACATTCCCACACAGATAAACTAGGCGAAAATATGCAGCAAGGAGCAAGCGCCATTGTTCCCTCTCAGACCCCACCCTCACATCCAGCATCACAACCCAGCAACTGGGCTGCCCTGCCCTGGTGAATGCCTAAGGCTCCGCCCCTTGCTACCTAACAGCCAGGGCCAGACCAAAAAAACAAACAACAACAAAAAAAATGGGTCAAATGGAAGAACAGATCAAAGCCCCAGAGTCAATTCTTCTGAGAGAACAAGAGATAGCCAACCTATCAGATGTACAGTTCAAAGCCCTGGTGAACAGGATGCTCACAGAATTGGTTGATTTTACTCACAAATTAGGTGAACAAATGTAGGCTACAATAAGTGAAATGAAGAAAAATGCACAGGGAACCAATAGTGATGGGAGGAAAATTGGGACTCAAATCAATGGAGTGGACCAGAAGGAAGAAAGAAACAACCAAACAGAAAAGAAGGAAGAAACAAGAATTGAAAAAAAAAAAAAAATGAGGAGAGGCTTAGGAACCTCCAGGACATCTTTAAATATCCCAACATCTGAATTATAGAGGTACCAGAAGGGGAAGAAGAAGAGCAACAAGTGGAAAATTTATTTGAACAAATAATAAAGGAGAACTTCCCCAATCTGGCAAAGGAAATAGACTTCCAGGAAGTCCAGGAAGCTCAGAGAACCCCAAAGAAGTTGGACCCAAGGAGGAACACACCAAGGCACATCATAATTACATTAGCCAAGATTAAAATGAAGGAGAGAATTCTAGAAGCAGCAAGAGATAAGCGCACAGTCACCTACAAAGGAGTTCCCATCAGACTGTCAGCTGATTTCTCAAAAGAGACCTTCCAGGCAAGAAGGGGATGGAAAGAAGGATTCCAAGTCATGAAAGTCAAGGACCTACACCCAAGATTGCTCTATCCAGTGAAGCTGTCATTTGGAATGGAAGGGGAGATAAAGCGCTTCTCAGATAAGGTTAAGTTCAAGGAGTTCATCATCACCAAGCCCTTATTATATGAAATGTTAAAGGGACTTATCTAAGAAAAAGAAGATAAAAAATAGGACAGTAAAAAGACAGCAAACTCACAGAGATTAACAACCACACCTAAAACAAAAGCCAACTAAGCAAACAGCTAGAACAGCAACAGAATCACAGAAATGGAGATCACATGGAGGGTTTGCAACAGGGGAGTGGGAGGAGGAGAGAGGGAGAAAAGGTACAGAGAATAAGTAGCATAGACAGTGGGTAGAAAATAGACAGGGGGAGGGCAAGAATAGTGTGGGAAAAGTAGAAGCTAAAGAACTTATGGACATGAACTAAAGCAGGGAATGTGGGTGCGAGGGGGTGTTAAGGGTGGAGGGGAATGATGGGAGAGAAATGGGACGACTGTAATAGCATAATCAATAAAACATAATTTTTAAAAAGTGCATATTACATATTACATTACATATGACACAGTAAAGTTTTCATATTGCTGGTTGTCAAGTGACAGGTGAATTTTATTTTTATTGTGAAATTCTTAGACCAGTGGAGGGCAGGTATTTAAAACACATTTTTATTTTAAAATGAATTCTGATGGCTTTTATGAATCCTGAGTCTGTCACTTCTGTCTTCCTTTCATCCCCCGCCTCCAGTTTTTGTGACTGCTGTTGCTGGAAGTAACATCTGGATTTCATTATTCATCCACTGACTATTTTATAATTTGGTCACAGCAGTAGATTCATGAGAAAGATTTCATTTTATCCAAGGCTAAGACCCTGACTTGTAACACTTATTTAACCGTTGATCCTGCAGATATTAAAAACAGCAAATATGGGTTTGAGCAGTTTCTTTTGAGCCTTAAAGAGTCATTGCTCTTTTCATCAAATCACATTAATAGAGTATAAATACTGATTAAGAGTCTATGGGTTCAAATCCCGTCTCCAAAGTGCACTAGATATATGAACTGAGAGAAGCTTCTTAACTTTTTTATTTCTCATTTTTTTTCATACATAAAATGGAGACAAGAGAATGTAGTTCATAGGGGTATTGTGGGAAGTAAGTGAGTTAATAAATGTAAAAGTATATTAAAGAGTCCTTGGCTCAAGTTAACACATGTAGCTATTCTTACGGTGTCATTATGAATGAAACTCACAAAAGACCCAGTTTTAAATCTAGGTAAGTTCCGTGTTCTATTATCTTAGATGATTTCAATTCCCACATGATACCTTAATTTATCCTTTAATAAAATAGGTTGCAAATTAAATTTCCTCTTGCCTAACAGACAAGGTTGGCCTTACATAGGAGCAGATGGGATACAAGCCCGAGCGGCACAGTTTAAACGTCCCGATAGGATGGCTCACATGAAATACACCTTTTCTTTTACAGCCCCCCCCCCATATACCTCCTCATCCATATACACAAGGACTTACAATATTTGATTACATGAACTAAGTTAGTAGATAGAATTTAGGATAAACATTAAGATGATTGGTTTTAATGACCTTTACCAGGCATGTAGTGGGATCCTGAGGAAATGGTATATAGGACAGATCCATTATAGTAAAACAGAGTTTAGGACAAGGTGAGTAGGGCCTGGTGTACTACTTGGTCTCAGAAAAAGAAGTTTACCAGGAAACGGAAGCAGAAATAGAGATAAAGGGCCACAGCAGGCAAAAAAAATATAACCCAATTCATTTAATTTATATTCTTATTCCTGTAGGTAGAATTTATTGGGGGAGGTGTGAGAGAGAGGAACAGAGGGGTTATATTCAACTAATGCCAAATATTTCAAGTACTGCAGAGAAGCCACAAAAGCAGATAGTTTAGAATTGGGCTACAATAAATGAATTAATGGAGAGGATAATCTAGGTAATGATGGTTTAAAAGGGGTGGGGATCAGATAGTTTAAAATTTTAATTAAAAAAAGAAGTAGAAAAATGGGTCATTTAGAGAAGCTTTCTGGGTAGAAATATGAGTTCAGGTCTGTTTTCTTAGTAAAGACTTTTGTGTTTAAATGACAGTTTTCAATTTATGGCAGTGTTCAAGAATGAGTAAGAACACATCACCTGAAAGAAATGGATGTTAAATCGAAAAATGTAATGATGTGTGGTTTAAACATGCATATTTTATTTATTTATTTATTCATTCATTCATTTATTTATTTTACCATTTTGCAGGATGCTTCTATGAAATTTTTTGTATAAAAATCTGAGGAAATGACTGAAACATAGAATCACCATTCAGAATAAAGGTGAATCTTCAACCTTGAGCTGTGTCTGCTTAACAATTTACGAGGCATCCCCGTCGAAGTTAATAGGCGCCTTGGCATGGTTGTAATTTGGGAAATTTCTGGAGAAGCCAACCGGACGCCAGCAGAGCATGTGTCTGTGGCTTCTCTGTTCATTTGATCTACTCCATAAAGTCGAGTCGGGAACTCAGCAAACAGCGCTGTTTTTCTCAACTCCAACCACAGAAACCACGCTCTGCTGCAGCCCCCACTCTGTCTTCCTGTGGTGGTAGATTTTCATTCAGTGCTTTTCTGAGCTGTGGGGTGTTCCAAAGTGACCACCAAGTCCACTGGCAGAGGAGACACCGAGGTCACTCGGTTAATGCCCCCTCCCCACTGACACTCATTTTACAGTGCAGAAATCAATCAGACTTTCCTTTACAGAGAAATGAGATATCTGCCTAAGGCTAAACAGTTAGCCTCCTGACTTTGTCAAAGCTAATATTTAGGTTGTGGGTGATGACTGGTCACTTTATTAAATAATTAGCAGTAAGTTGCCTTTAAATGTTTTTTCTAATGTAGCCCATTCAAAAAGTATCCGTACACCTGAAACTAATGTCATATTGAATGTCAACTGTAATTGAAAAAATGTTTGAAATTAAAAATAATAGATTTTTTAAAAAATCCACTTATTAAATTCTAACTTATAAATAACTTGTTCGAGAGCATATTTTTGAAATTAAATAGTTACTCTCTAGAACTCACTTCTTGTTCATAAAATACCACCAGCAGGGTAAGAGGACACTGGGAAAAAAATGTAGTTGCTGCATAAATCTTCCTTAATTATTATAATGAACCTCTTTCCACAATTCACCTTACAGAGGAAATGGAAATGTCAGAACTGATTTGCCTATGCATCTCGATAAAGACAGTCTATTTAAATCACCTCAGTGACCAGCTGAGCTTGCTCCCAAGGGACTAGCCTGATTCATTCGGATTGGTGGGCTCCATCAAGTGCTTTGCCCTCTGTTCTAATCACGGTGCACACAGAAGTGAAGGAGAGGGAGAAGGCCCATGTGAGTGGAGGGGACTTGCCCAGGACTATGACGACTTCAGGACCCACTTAGCCACCTGGTGTGGTTCACCAGTGTTCCAAAGGCACAATCTGGGAAGCTATGGCCTACATTTCCTGGCTCTTGAAAGAAACACTATCCTGGCAGTAGTAAAAACAGGAGAAACCATTCACCACTCGCTCTGCAGTAGCATAATTTGGCTGCTTGCGCTGGTCCATTACAATGCTTTTCTCCCTAGACCAGGGTCCCCCCCTTCATCCTGAGGAAGCATTGACCTCTCTACAGCAGAGGGCTTCCCGGTAACCCACCATGGTCTGAAGTCTAGTATCTTCCTTCTGTCTCATGTGGATCACACATCTGGCCCGGTCAATAGAGCATCACAGCCTCAAAGGAAGAGGATTACGGCCTTGACTCTCTCCACAAATTGCTCCTTACATCCATACCCTGCTCTCATCTGAATCCAGTGTTGGGTCAACATCTGATGTTTCCAAATAAAAGAAACCGGCTCAAAACAAAATTCTCAGCACAGAGTCCATCGCTGTGCCTCCCGTATGGCAGAACCTAGGGATGCAGTTGCTGCTCCAGCTGTGACTTTGACTTTGGAACTCAAGTGGACTATACAGCTCACGTCTTTCAATTTCCTCATTTAAGAAGCGAGTCGCTGGAAATCCAGAGAAGTAAAAAGGGATTTAATCAATACCTCTGTGGCAGAGATCACTTATTGTCCCCAAACAGCTTGGTTCCCTTGGTTCTTTCAGAAAGAGAACTCCCCAACCAGTTTTAAGCAAGGCCAGTGGCTGCATTGTCTAGCCTTTCTTGCTTTGCCGACAGAGGTGGCCTTACAGTGGTGAGTGCTGCTTCAGGGTCTTACCCATAAACATGATAAGGCAGGTTCCTTCCCCTTTTCTCTTCTCACTTGCTTGAAAATAGGAAAGACTTTAACCCAGAGACTTCAAGCCTACTTGTTGAAAGTGCCAGAACATCAGTTTAGTCCTAGACCACTAACCTCTGGACTGTAACCTTATTAAGCCCCACTGCATTGGTGGTGGGGGAGGGGAGGTTCTTTGTTTTAGAAGTTGAATCTTTACAACGTCTAGTGCAGACACTCTGAAATGTAGTTCTTCTTAGGTGATGCTACAGGCATCACCAGAGCAGCCTTGGATCTTTTGTAAAGGTGACAAGCAATTAGAAATAATATATGATCCCCAAGAGAGACTATGAGCTACCAGAGCAAGGATCGCCAGTATCCCTAGCACTTGGCACATAGTAGGAGCTCAATCAAGGCTGTGCAATTTGGCACACCCCCTTCTCCTTTCTCATTGTCTCATCCACTTTTCCTGTCAATGCAGTGCTAATTTCTCGGGAGACAAACGAGGAACTTACTTCCCCAGTGCGAGATTAATTATTCCATGCCACTGCTAACTCCCGGCCATATCAGTCTTTGACAGTGTGCAAAGATAAATAGTGAGGCAGCCATTTGAAAGGAAATCATTATGGCACCTCTCCGCTCTGTGTTATCACATTCATATCAGCATGGGAGATAACTTTGAAACTGCTTGTACTGCACTGAGAACCAATGTTCCAGCTGGGGCCTGTGAAGATGAAAAAGTCTCTCCCCGCTTTCAAAGTCTTTTGTTGCAGTTTGCCTTTCAAAGGCATGGACTGCTTGTAGAAAGGGCTGCCCCCGAAGCAGTGGGCACCAATGACCTTCTGCTCATGAGAGAAAGCAGTTGGGGAAGAAAGAGAGCTGTTTCCTGGCAGGGGAGAGATTTTTGGCAGATGTGACCGGGACAGGCCCTGCGGACCTACAGTGCCAGCCTGGTCCTGCGCTGAAGCTCCACCCCCGTGCTCGCCACAGGCTCCCCTCAGGCAGCATGAAGGAATAGGGGGCTCCATGGGCCACCGACTGACTGGTCTGAATTTCAAACGTACCAAGACTCTGCTATTCCATGTAGTCATTTTTGCTTTTAATTTTCTACTCAATTTAAAGATGTAGCAGAAACACCTACTCAGTTAACATACTGTAGGACTATTCTAGCTCTAAAATGTTTTAGCCTGAAGCAGTGGTTGAGCTGTGTAAAGCTTCAAAGAAATACTACTACTTGGCTTCAGGGAGAAGGTGGCTCTCAGCTGAGGCCAGCAATTTGAGAGGCAATGGTCCATTTTTCCTGCAAAAGGGGGCCCTGAAGAACGGCAGCATTTACTTCTCATTCTATGAAATAACTTGCTTCCCCCACAAAGGACTCTGGGGAGGTGACAGCAGGACCCTGGCTTTAGGTCAGGGGCTGATATAAGAGTTGCTCATAATTCAATCCTTTTCTTTAAGATTTGAGTGAATACAATTGATCCAGGATATCTCTTGTGGCAGCTTCTCTCCAGGCCAAAGAGACAAGTATAATATTTGCACATTGGATGGTCTATTTTTTATTGTCATAAAACAGCAACAAGAAAATAAGGGTCATTCACAGCAGATGAAGTAAAGCAAAACAGAATAGAAGTGAGACATCGACCAAAGTAATTTCCTGGCCTCAAAGGTTAGGCCAGCCGCCGTTTTCCTTACACTAACCACCTGCGTGCATACATGGGGCTGCGACCTGAAACGAGTAAGTCCTGTGGGCTGTGCCCTTCTCCATTTATTATTCTGGGACCGACATGCACATTTCCCTGCTACCTTGTGATTGCAGTCACTGTCCCTTGCTCTCTGCTGGAAAATAAAAGTGAAGTCAAGTAGCATTTCAGGCACTTCCTGGGGGTCTTAGAATGTATATCTTATGGGTAAGGGGGGAACTACTGTGTATTTAACTTTTTGTATTCTACAAGCCTCGGATTTTTTCAACAAGGGGTTATGCAAAAGGCACTTATCCCCCTAGACTTTCAACACATTTTGTGATGTACACTTGGACTTCGTTATCTATAAACTGAGGGAATAATGGTACTGTGCACACAAGCTCTCAGCTTCATGCGTGGCACCTGGTAGCACTGTACTCAAGGAAGAGATAGTCATACTGAATAGATAATGCAGATTAAGTCATTACCAAACTCTTCACTAACACTGAGCAGCTAACCTGCACTAGTTAATTAAAAGAGCAACTTTGTACACTTCAGGTTCAACATATTAGTTCTTTCCTTGAACTAATATATTGTGGTCAGTATACCAAGAGTTGCAAATGGAGCATTGAAAATAAATTCTGCTACTTGAATTATTATAATGGAATTAAATTCTGTGGAAGCAGTTCTATCATCAAAATTAAATATTATCTGGACAGAGCATGTCAATTTTATGAAGGAAAAAACGACAGGAAGACCTCCAAGGCACCTCTCGCTCAGGTGCGGAAACCAGAGAGAGGCATGTTAAAGCAAATTCTTGCTGAAACCCTCCACTTAAGAAAGTCTCTAAATCATGTGACTGACTTTTCATTAAAATTTACTTTTTAAAGCAACACATTAGACAACAAGAGAAGCAGAAAACTTTGGTCTCCGTCTCTGGTTTCGGAGCTGTAATGGCAAAGAGAAGGCTGGCAAAAATGCTGCAGGAGGCTTTCCCATGAAAAGACAGTCAAAATTTCCCCTAGAACGTGTCTTAACTCTACTCCCATAAGCTCCCTTGGACTCAGATTTGTCACTGTGGGAACCGTCTGACAGTTTCTGTAAGTGCCTCTGGGTAGAGATAGGAGTCACATTAGCTTCCTGCCTTGGAATAATTTTCCTCTGGGCCATCCCCACATGCAAAAGCACACCCAGATGTTAGCGTACAAGTGCGCTGTCATTTTTCCCCTTCTAGAAGCCCTGTCAAGAAACATTGTTGAGTTATGACCTTAAAAATATGCTGTAAATGAGATCCAGTGACAAAAAATGGGTGTTGTTTATTCATAAGGTATACCAAACCATTAGCGAGAACATAAGGCTGCTGGCATTGCTTATTTCAACATTTTGCTGAAAGATCACAAAACATGTCTCGCCTATGTCATATTTTCTCTAACCTCTTGGCATGGAACAGGAAAGTCAATGGAGGGAATCAGTGTGCAACGTTAGAGCGGAACATGAGCTAGCCCAGCCCAACCTCTAGAGTTGAATATCGCCTAGCCCAGCCCAACCTCTACATTGGCAGTTCCGCCCAGTGCCATTCGGCTAGTAGTGGAGAGTAAGAAATGGAATTCAAGCCGCCACTGTAATCCCATAGTCATGTTGCAAAGTCACACTCACATCCATTGCCAAGGGGAGTCAGAGCTGAAGGAGCACAGTCAGGGATGTGCCTGATCAAGGGAAAGAAGCAAGTCATGCCCTGATTACAAGGCTCCTGAAGAAACTCCTGTGGTGGTCTACGTCTAAAATCCCACTTCTGCTCATCTGAAGCAAAGGGAGCACCAAAGACTGTCTCCCAAGCCCGTGTATCATTTCTGTGTTGTGTTGTTTTCGCAAAATGGAAATTCTGACATGTGTCAATCTTAAATTACATCAGGACTTCTGAATTTCTTGGCCCACATCTTATGTTTACCAATTTTTCAAGACACAAAACAGTTATTCCAATGAGCAGTCCTGAAAAGATTTGAAAACCAGTTAGACATTTCCTCTGATGTCCCCAAGAGTCTCCAACTTTTGCAGGTGGCCCTTGCCAGGCGATGCTGGAAGGTTTGACAGTGAGTGTAGGTAGGCCACAGGCTTCCCTTCCTCAGCCCAGGCTCTCTACCCTTCCCTCCTCCACACATCCAACACAATCAGTTGCGTCTGTCTGCTGCCTCATTCATTTATCTCTGGATTCTGGTCAAGTCCGCCTTTCTCCATTAAATCTTCTTAGACCTTTACAGTCTTCACTATATCATCAAATTCAGTGCTGAATTTAAGCACAACTGATGTCATTTAATGTTGGTACATTTGTTTTAGTGTCTTACAAGATTTTCAGTTTCTCCAACATACTATAAGCCCTTCAAGGACACAGCCATGCCATTGGTTTGCAGTTACCATACAGTTTTACACCCAGTATAGTCAGAGCTAAAAACAAACGTTGGTTGTTTCTCTCTAATACTCGGAGGATGGAAGTCATAGCTTATACTGTCTAAGAATCTCCCATAGTACAGCAGGCTAGATTTACTTGATTTACATATTCCAACATAGGTGTACATTACAGGATGTATAATCCTAAACTGTAGTCTCTACTCACTAGATCCCAGTGGTACCTCCACAAACTTCCCTACCCCAATGTGACAACCAAAAATGTTTCCAGACATTGCCAAAAACCCCTGGGAGGGAGTGGGGGAGTGAAAATCATCCCTGATTGTGAACCACTGACTATATTATATTTATAGCAATAATACAGGCACTGGTTACAAAGAGCATATTGTCACCTTTCTGCATTTCTGTAGCCAGAGATAGGATATAAATAAAAGTGTAGCACAAAGAGGGGTGAAATTCATTTTCAACACGGGCCCTTCAGAGCCATCTTTTGGGCAGACTGAGGCAATGTATATCTGAAGATTGGTTAAGGACCGGCTCACCTCTGCATGTGAGCATTACGTGTGGAAACCTCAGCAGGTTTAGTAACATTTGTAAAGAGGTGCATGAGAAATAGCTCACTTTCTTTCAGCTCTTGAACACAGCAATTGCGCAGAGAGAGAAGTGCTTTTCTAAAAGAATATTCCTCCTTCCTGGAGCCTGGGGGATCTAGTTTGGAGTAAATTTCACAGATTTTTAAAATCTCAGAGCCAAAAGAAAAGAGAAATGAGTCTATTAAAAGGCAACTGAGATGGTGTGGCCTGGGTCTGCACTAAATTCACACGCCAGAGCCCAGCCGGGAGGCACCCTTGCTCCCTGCTGGCTCCACTGATTGGTGGTCTCGTCTTGCAGCAAGCTCCTGAGATGGGAAGCGGCAGTTTGCCTCTTTCTTAGGAGTTCACCAGTGAACCAGTAAAGAGACAAAAATGAGTAAACACTTCCTGAAAAGGTAACAATTAATTCTAAAGATGGCAATTTATCACACTGCTGCAAAGGGACGCAGAAGACCCTGAGGTGTACTTTTAGGTGGCGATTCATTGCTGTGTCTGAAATTTCATTCATTTCCCTTACACACAGATACACAAAAGAGTGAGAATGGAGACTTGGTGAAGGAGCAAACAAAGGGGAAGGAGGAAGGAGAGCCCTGTTCGGGTTATTAATGGAGTGGACTCGAATTTCATGAATCTTAACATTCTGCTCTTGGCATGGGCAATCGATCATCTAGGATGCTACAATGCACCAAACAATTAGGGCAAACTCTAGACAAGGGGGTGGGGGTGGCCATGTGCATTAGGGTTATGTAGCTGGGTTACGGGCAAGCACCAGAGAGGGAGAAGAAATGTGTAAAATGAAAAGTATGCTTTTTATCTTTCTCTTCCCCATGCCTGCTTAAGTCCCCATTTCAGTCCCTTTTGTCCTCATTTCCATCTCCCTTTAATCAGAGTTCACAAAAAGGCATCTAGTTGTAAAAATGAAGATATATATATATATTCATATAAAATATTAGGGTACTTTTAAGTATTGCCACAAGGCTACTCTACTGACATATTTTTCTCTGCTATGTGCCCACGCATATCCCAGGTCTCCTCCACTCCTGCTGCTCCTCCTAGACTACAGTATCTTCCCAACATCGTAGATGGAATCAAATGGTATAAATATAAATACACATAAATAATTGAGTAAAACTCATTTGAGACCATGGTTGTTAGAGACAACCAAGTGCATTTCTTAAGTTTAACATTGCAAAAGAGAACTGGCATTAATTGGTGTCTCCTGTATCCCAGGTATTTTGCTACACTCCACTCATCCTTCCATCTGTTTATCCATCCATCAATCCATTATTTTTGCTCAAAAAAATATGTCAAGTGCCTACTACGTAGCAGGCACTAATTTAGGTGTCTGCTCCAATGAAGCCTAAAATCTATTAGAAGAGGCAGATGTGAAAAGACAATTATAATATAGTAAAATAAATAGTAGGATAACAATAAGCTCTGTTGCTATGAAAATACACAGGAGAGGCCCATGGATCCTAAACAGGGTATCGGAAAAGAGGTAAAATCTGGACTGGGCTTACTGGAAAGAGTATAAGCAAGACAGAAGAGAAAGAAGGAGAGATTGGAGTGGAGAGTAGGTTCTCAGCAGAGAAACCAGCATGTTTATGGCATAAAAGAGGAAATTAATTTTAGAATTCATGCTGATAAGCAAGTCAGCATGGCTAGAGCATTATTGGGAGGGGTGGAATAATATGAGTTGGAACTAGAAAGAAGGCAGATGCTAGCATGAAGTATGTCATCCTAAGGAGATCATACTGTATCATGAAGGCAAGGGGATCCTTTGGAGGATTTAAGCTAGGAGATGGCTTAATCAGATGTGCACTATAAATGTGATTCTGACAGCATTGTGGAAACTACTGAAGATGGACAAGACTGAAGTCCAGGAAACCATTTAGGAAACTCCTAAAGTAAACAAGACAACAGCAGTGATGATGGAGAGAAGTGGATTTAATAGCTATTAAGTAGGTAAAAGGTGCCAAGATGACTTATGTAAACATCACAGCAATCCTGTAAGGTAGATATCAATACCCACTTTTTGGATGTGTCTGAGCAAGGTTAAGTAACTTGCTCAAGGTCATACACTCATAAACCAGCAGAGACATAAAATCTTTGATGTATTTTTTTCTCACTAAACTGAGAGAGCAGGCTGACAGCTCAGGGGTAGGGGTGTGAGGGATTGAGCAAAAAAAGAAAAGAAAGAACTCAAAAAATAAAATGAGCATGATTTATATGTCTATGGAGTTCTTCTAATGTATAAATCCTAGGGGTTAAAAATGGGTAAGAAGTATTTTCTGGCAATAAGTTGCTCAGCATTGACTGAACTATTAGGAACTTCAAGCTACCATACCCTGTCTCTTGCCTCAATTCAGCACTTTTCAATCATTTTTATCTCATGGCACAGATAAACTAATTACTAAAATTCTGTGGTACACCAACACACACACATACACACACACTGTTGACTTGACAAAAAATAGATACAATGTTGATTCGTTCACTTGAGACAGCTGTTGTTGTGTTGGCTGTTGCCATTTTTTTTTTTTTTTTTGACAGTCGAAGGGAAAAGAGGTCAGTGTCTCTGACTAGTCAGGAATCGCATATTTTAAAAATTCTTGCAGCACACCAGTTGCAAATCGCTGCTTTGATCCAAACAGTACATTCTGGGATAGCTCTTTTATGAACTGATTAGTCTCATGATCAAGAGAAGAGTCCAGATATTGAGTTTATCATTTTCTTTTCCTTGTTTTCATCCCATTACCTAAGTAATCTCTGCTCCGATTATAGCTGGCCACTTTCAGATTTCTGCAGTCCATAATGCCATTTTCCTGGAGTTGTCACTTAGCCAAACTATACATATTTAGCTCCTTTAACTTTTCTTCATAAGCCATTCCCTCAATTCCCCTAATCCTGTTGCTCCTGTTTGGCTGACCCTCAATTTATCTACACTTTGAAAGATCTATGGAAGCAAAACATACAGGGCTCTTAATAATAATTCTGCTTATGCATCATATATTCTCACCATTTTCAAGCCCTTTTTTATTACTTGGGAAATTTTTCATTAAAATAACATTATATCTCTTGAGAAGCCTGTCTACTCCAACTGTTCATTTCCCCAAGGAGATTCACATACCACCCACCTTTTCTATCCCAAAGCATAATGATGTTGAAGGAGAAGGAATGATAAGCATGATTAACATACTACTAGGCAGTAATGATCTGTTTCTAGAATTAGTTAGTAGTAAGATTATTTTTGTTGTTGTTCTTTTAAGGCAACAGGAGGATATAGGAAGAATAAAAATAAAATTTATCTGCAAGTTGTTTCTAAATGGAATGCATTTATGACATTCTTATAGGGCTTATTTGCAGCTATTTAAAAATAATTGACTATCTAATTAGAGAGAGAGATCAAATCAGTATAGAACACATATACAGATAAATCCTGCCTTTTTATAGCCTCTCCTATCATAGATATAGAAACATACACACAGAGTGAAACTCACTGAATGCTTTAACTCTTAGGTTATCTCTTTTCTATACATATTTCCCACTATGGTGTTTCAAATGTGCTTGAAAAGCTCCCTACTTTTACCACTTATTCAAATATTCTTCTCTAATCTCTAAAGACAGAAGTTTCCCACGATACACACATACACTACACACACACAAAGGGAACACTGTTTTGAAGAATTTCCCTCTACTTGGTTGAAATACCCTGATAACATTGAGAAGAGTATAATGAGTTTAATTTTCCTTATCTTTAGGCAACTTATTTATGGCCCATTCATATCTGCTTGAAGTATCTCAATGGGAAGAAAGACTTGGGAATGGCCTAGGAACCTAATTAAGAAGTCATTACAGACTCACACAGCAGCACAGATGGCTTCTCTAGAGATCCAAGTGCCAAACAGGGACTCAGCCATTGCTTGGTTTGAAACATGGCTGAAGTCCTTAAATTCCCTACCTCAATCGACCTGTCTGCGAAATATGAAGAGGTCCGATATGAAGTATGCACTCTTGTTCACCACCACAAGTAAACCACCTGCGGAGGCCCTGAAAAAAGGGCACTGACTGGAGCCTGGCAGAGTGAGAGATTGGGTGATAGACAAGGCGGGTAACTCACCATGGAGGCAGACTTCGAACTAAGTCTTGAACTTGTTTTTCCAGACAAAGAAAGTGGGTGGAAAAGGAAGAACAACAATAATAGTAGTTAACATTTACTGAGTGCTTACTATGCACAGGTACTAGTCTAACCATTTGGAATAAATGAACACATTTTTCTCCTCAATTACCCTGTAGAAATGTTGATATTTTTAATATTGTTATTTTATTTATGAAGAAGCATGCTCTTCTGCTTGTTCTATGTTCCCAGGTTGAAAGAACGACATGTCTATAGTCATATTAGGGTGTGAATAGAATGTTAAGAGGGAGACGAGGGAGAAAAAGAAGGCAGGGTTGGGAACCCATGGGACCTTGTAAGTATGATTCTTCCTGAAAGGTGAGACCGTGGCTGAATTCATTCAACTGTGATTTTTCTGCAATAATAGTGTTACTTATTTAGAAAAACGCTGATGGGAGTGTACAACTCAGGAAAATTTGAGTGTGAAGAAAAGAGAGTACCCTCCTTTGAGCACAATAGAGAGCTAAAGAAAGGGGTAGAGCAGAGTTTCACAGAAGGTTGCTTTTCATTGTTTTGACTTTGCCCTTAATATGGGAAAGCCCTGGATATGTTAATAAGCTAAAAGGGATGATATCAATGGCACCAGTGGAAAATGAAGGCCATGAATGGTGTCAAAAATCTTGGGAAGAGGCCAGGGTGGAGGGATGATGGGCACAGGGTTTTGAAAAATGGGATGAAAAGATACTCCTAAAGTGAGTGCTGATGTGGGTAAACTTAGAGGTGAAGGAACTGGAAAAAATGCACAATTGATGAACATTTCCTTTTGAAAGAAAGTAGCATTTGAGACCCAGTGGTGCAGAGGTGGAGAAAGGGAGCTGAACCAAAAGGTTGAAACAATGCTGATCAAAACGGTGAGTGGTGAAGAGGCTACTGATCAAGGAAAGGAAAGGAAAGGCTTCTAAGACCAGGGTAAAGGCATTATTCCAGTTGGGCAAAGGATAGAAACTATTTGGAATAATCGAAAAGAAATACAACAGAGGTAAAACAGAGTTGGGGTGATAATGAGAGGCAATTTATAGACTAATGGGAACTAGCTGAGGCAGGAAAGCAATGGAACTTAAGTGTGAGAACTGACATATTAGGGTTTAAGGTGTCAGATTTAGCAAAGACACAGGGCGAGGCCAGCAAGCTCAGTTGTTGTGTATGGGGGTCTGGTTGCTATCAGAGTTCAAGCCATTATCCTCTCTTACCTGAACTGATGCCGTAGTCACAAAATTTGTTATCTATGACTTGTCTTTTGCTCCTTTACAACATTGTCTAACATGGCAGCCAAAGTGATCTTTCAAAAGCATATACATCACGTCACTCCACTAACTAGTACCTTCTAGTATTTTGCCATTAAACTTAATAACATCTCACTTCTTTTACATAGCTAACAGGCCATGTGTGGTCCAGAGCCTGGCCACCGTTCAGACCGCGCCTCCTACCATATCTCCTCTTTCTCCAGCCACATTCCTCTCCTTTCAAGCTCCCTCAATGTGTTTCACCCTAAGGGCCTTCACACTAGCCATCCCCTTTGTCATAAATGTCCTTTTCTCAGACTTTATGTGCCTGAGTCTTCTTATCATTCAGGTTCCAGCTTAAATGCTTCCTCCTTAGAGAGACTGTCTGCAAAGCAGCTACCTATCCTCCACCAACCTTGTGTAACGTTCCCCTGCTTTATTTTCTTGATAGCATTTGTCAGCGTATACTGTATTTTCTTGCTAATTTATTTACTGGCAGTCTCCCCTCACCCAGCCCTGCTCCCAGAATGCATGTTCTGTGAGAACTAGAACCGCGATTATGATTTTCTGTTCTGTTTTTGTTGCAGCATCAGAGTCTAGAAGAGTGTTCGGTCCATGGGGGAACTCATCCCGTCAGCCCACCCTCCCTACCCATGTCTGTTGAATGATTCAGCTGAGAGGCTGGGCCTTTAAAAGATGGTTCACTCTGGGATTCTGAGCCAAATCCTTCATTTCATATGCAAAGGTGTAATGGGATAAGAGGCTCTGATTCAAGATGAGGAGGATTAGGAAATTATATCAGTGAGCCACAGTGAGGAAACAAAACAAAGATGAGAAAGGGTGCTACAGTAGCTTGGGCACCTTAAACCTGGTGCTAAGCCATTATAATTTTCTCTCAGAAAGTCCACAGAATGATATTTGCAGAGACTGTATTATTGAGAGGCATTTATAATTTAAAGTGCAAACATTTTACATACTCGGAATTAAATTGCATTGCTTTCCTCTGGTTTGCTAAAAAGATCAAGTGCAAGGTAATAAAATAAAAGCCTTGACTTTCCGTGAAGCCTCTCTCTGATCTGTTTTCCTGAGGCTCTCTGGGTGATCTTACTACAAATGTAGTTTTAAGCATGAAAGACATTTCGAGATTTAAGTCTGGGAAGGAGGTTTGCAAAAATTAACATGTTGCTGAGGGGCCCATGTCATTTTTAAGTTGGTTGCCCCGTGATGCTGTTCTACGAGTGATGGTGATGGGGGCACCTTCATCAAAAAGGCGCAACAATAAGTCTTCCTGTTGGAGTCAGCTTGGGAGTCAAGTCACGTGTGCTTTTGAGGATGAGGACCTGGGGCCTAACTAAGGAAAAGAATGGACAGCTAATAGATGCCCTTTGTCAGTTCAAATACTTCTTCAAATACCCATTACCAAAGAAACCTCCACTGATAGCCACTAGCTAGTAAATACTACCCAGGGAAAATACGCCACTTCCCCACACCAAGAAAAATCTTCTAAGAAAGTCTCTGTCTTCTGGAAGATCTAAAATAGATCATTTAAATGCAACACAGGAAACTGAACACTCCATACCATTAAAGAAAAAGGAATCACCTGGGTGAAACACTAAAACAGGCTAAGACTGGAGTCCACGACTGTGAAAACTATTCATCCAGGTCTGGGTGGAGATGCTCATTGTTATTAACGAATAATTAGAACAATGATAGTAAATGAATTTTATCCTAAAGCAGGGGGCATAATTGACAGCATACGCATGAAAGTCTTATAATAACTCAAGCCTCAGCTGCGCCTGGGCAGTGGGAGTGGGAGGAACTAGGGAAAAGAATTACAATTAAAAAGAAATTGACACGTATGAATTGAATCGGGCACATTATCTCTGGCTTCTGGTTCAAAGTTTTTATTAGAATTAAATAGGGAGGCTAATTAGACTGTAGTAAAACTACTGAACTCCACAATTTCCACCAAGCAAGGAAAAAAAGAAGCAAGGCCAATGTGTGAGAAAATCAGAAGCAGCAGCAGTTTTCCAACGACTGGTTTCCGGTCACCAGTATGCTACTGAAGAAGCAAGCGGGAGAAACAGGATGGCTGCAAAGTCTGGAAACCGAGACGCATGGACACAATTAATGGTTTCTTGATATTACAGTATATGGCAGTTTCTGTGACATTAGTGACATGACACCCATGACAACTGTACGATCTGCTCAATGAGCACGGTCACTCTCCAGCAAACATAGTTGAAATTGTGATAAACACAGTGCGTTAGTGCATTTCCATCAATTCTTTCACATGTGTCTCTGAGGCTCTGCCTGAAATCATCCATCTCTGATTTCCCCTGAGGAAGCCTGTGCCTCCCCAAGGGCGTTTACAGCAGGAGGACCTGAAGCCCATTTTACGTGGTCATGACGTTCAGTCTAGCTTTGGACACTTTCATTCAACCAGTTCCACATCACTCTGGGTCTGGATGGAGATGCTCATTATTATTACTAATAATTAGAACAATGATAACAAATGAATTTAATCCTGAGTAATTGTATGATGAACAGGACAGTCATAATAATGGGACAGTGCTTCATCATGTTGGAAACCCTTTGTGTGGACTCCTGCTAGCGCTTAAATTGTGGGCATTGACCGGCCACTTAACATGGTCAATCTGATCAGCTGTTAGCTCCAAACTGCGGACCGAAGACTGAGAAACATGATACTGTATGGTTTTTATAGGAAGGCCTTTGCATAGGCTGCTCACTTTGCCTGGAACACTTTCCTTTGTCCTCTTTTGCCTACCTAACTTCTCATCCTGAGCAGCACGGCTCCTAGGGAAAAGAATTACTGCACCCTCAGAAAGTATCTTCCTAGATCAGAACATCAGCTCAGGTCATCTTCTGCTTTCTTAGAAGCCTGTCCTCCTCCATTGTACTTGACATGATTGTGATTAAATAATCATTTCTGAAATTGGTTGTTTTGTGCCTTCTTCCCGTGTTGTAGCTCCATGAAGACAGGAAGCATAACTCTGTCTTATTCACCCTTCTGTCTCCTTTCAGATCCTTCTAGGCAATAGGCAGTAGCCATTAACTGTTTACTGGGCAAGTAATCACCCCCCTTTAATGCCTACCACCATCTTAAATTCAATTAAATGCAGGAAAAGACTACAAAGACCCATTTTGCTAATGTTGCTTCTGACTCACAAACAAAATAAACAATATAGATTTGCCAGAATCTCCATAGTCCTTTAAAGGAAAAGTAAGTCCACCCACCACCTGGATCTCTCTCTCTTCCCAGGGAATTTTGGGGGAAAGCTGAGAGATTTGACAAATGAACAAGAGGCCTTGTTCATTTGTCAAATCTTTACTTTGGCCTCATTTACAGAGCTCTTTAGGACACAACACGACTTAACTGCACCAGACGACAAAGCCATCTCTGATATTTTCTAACATAATCTCTTTTTATTGTACATTGCAAAGGAAAACGTCTCTTGAATTTGAAAAGGATGCTGAGATGGGAAAAATGTTTGCAAGAGAATAAAGAAGAAAACTCTCTTACAAAAATACCCAATATGGTCAGGAAGAAAACAGAAGAATTTAGCTCGTGGAAAATGAAGGAGGGAAGGAGGAAGGGAAGGAGGGAGAGAGAGAGACCTTAATTTTCCTTCTATCCCTGACACGATTGACATTGCTTTATGTATGTGATTTCCATGTCCCTCTAATGACTGTGCATATTACTGATTAAAACAAAAAATTAAGTTGTCTAGACATTCACACCACCTCCTGAAATAAAAACATGAATCTCCCAATAGCTATTGGAGTCAAAAGAATACTTCATAGGTGCTTTCTGTGTGGCTTTGAGAGTAAATTCTGCTGTTTATCCTCTTTCTTCTTCAAATATTTTGATCTACTGAAGAGCCTCCAGCAATCTTTGTTTTCTGATTAGAAATGTTGATAGAAATAATTCCCTATAGAAAACACCTTGGGGACATCCTCACCAGCTCCACTCAAATTTCCCCTGAAAACTCCTATTTCTGATTTACTCACACTGGCTTTCAATCATCTCTTCTCCAATAGGTACAACCTTTGGCTCATACTTAGTGTGATTACTAAAACAAGTTGTAATTCTAGTATAAATATCCATATATCCAATATTAATTCACTGACTTTTTTTGGTGGAGGCCCATCTGTGTTCTTAAAATGTATAATTGGACAGTAAGTATGTGGGGGGTAATTATTTTCCTACAGCACCTACCAAGGAGCACATGTACAGTGAAATCAATAAATATATTCCAGTGATAAAGCTGAAGGCAGTTGAGAGCCAAGTGAACAGACTTCATCGCCAAACACTGTATGACAAAACTCAATGGCATGCAAACCCACTGACGTCTCACAGCATAAAAACTTGACAGCGACAATTCCAATCTAAGCTTTGCCCCAGTCAAAAATATAAGTATCTGGCATGAAGCAAAAGACTGTGCTATGTTCATTTCTGGAAGCAAAATATTCAAAGCACTTATACATATTATTTAATTCATACTCTTTTTTGAGGTATTTAGAGAATGTGTATTAGCGTACAAGTAACAAAACAAAACAAAACACCCCACAAACATAGAGGCCTCTGAGGGAAACAAAAAAAGAAGTAAACATTTTACTTCAGTATACAGAAAGAGTCAGTAATACAATAATTCTTACTGGAATTTTGCATTGATAGTTTTACATACGCACACATATAATACTCAAAGCTCCACATACCATGTGCTACTCTCAAAACTCCATGCTTTCCTGTATTAATTGTTCATTTTTTTTTTTTTTTTTTTTTGCGTGTTTGTGTGTGTGTATAAGCTTGGTGATAGCTTGACAGAACAAATCACATCACAATCAGGATGCCAACATAGGGCAGCTGCAGTAACAACAAAGGTACAAAAGGCACCTGCGGGTGAGACTTAGAGGGCAGTAGCGTATGGTTCTGGAGACCCAAGTTGTAAGTGCTACTGTAAGGTCTATTGATAAGGAGTTCAGATTCCAGAGGAAAGAAAGAAAACAAAACAACAGCACGTGTATTGTAAGAACCAGGTGTCAAACGGTTACCTCAACAAGTGCCACATTGGATGTCTAAAGATAGTGGACAAAGGACTTCTAGAAGGACCTAGAAGTCCTTCCCAGGCTGATTACTCATCAAGGATGAGGGTGCATAAAACATTCTTCGGACAAAGTCTCAGTGGTTGTATTTTGCATCCACCATACTCAGGAAACTGCAGGAAGATTTAACAGTGAATCCTGAGATTTCCCAGAATGAGGAGCAAGGGACATCTGGGATGACAGCTACAAGGCAGGCCCACAGAGCACCCAGGTCAGATGGAGCAGGACAGAAGATTCTGGCAGGGGGATCTCGAAGAACAAACAGGAAATGATAGACTCCCTGCGTGTTTATGTTGAGGGGAGTTTTCAGCTATGACACTGATAGGTGGTAAGAAGAACAAACTAATGAGATAATGTGGGCATTTATTAACAAGTAGTTGCAGGAGAAAGGTAGTATCATGTCAGGGGCAGGCATTCAATCCACTTTTCTCACTGTTGTGCTCTCAGTCTCTAGAATACTGTCTAGCATATTCTCAGTGAAGATTGGTGGCATATACGAGTGCATGCATGATCTTGCATTTTTCTCAACAGATGGAAATCATAATAATGTAAATTCAAAATACTGATTCAATCAAAATGTGACAGAATTTTATTGGGAAACTGAAGGTGAGGAAGTGTGCATGTATCAGGAGATAGAGGGGTTGAGAAAAGTCAATCCTTTTCTTGCAGAGTCAGAAGTCATGAGTTAATATGCGAAACTGCCAAGTTAGGAAATGAAGCACGTCATTAGAAACACGGAGGGAAATGTCTGAAAAAGCATCTGGAGGGGTACGGGTGAGGAGCAACTCTACAAGGCATGGCGAGGCGGGGACAGAGGCTTCTCCACTTCTGTTGATGTCTGCTTGTTTTCTCTTAGGCCTATAGATACTGTCTTATGTTGGGTTTCTCAGGGAACAAACGCTGAGATCTGGTTTTGTGTATGGGAAGTTTTGGGGGCAGTGCCAATCAGATTTCAGGAAGAGGAGGAGTGGCAACATAACAAAGAGCTCAGCTGACCCCAACCCCCACAGGGAGCTATTGAGCTGGGAGGCCCTTCCCAGTCATCCAGTCAAGGGACTGGGCCTTTATACATCCCCCCAGCCCATCCACTACTCATCAGACATGGGCCACCAGCAGGAATGCACTAGACCTTGGATAAGGTGGCTTCTTCACTCAGGGGCAGGTCAGCTAATACTCTCAGCAGCTGACATAACTATCCCTCTCCCCCAAAGGTGGATCTGGGTACTATGTGAGGTTTTAAGCTATGCTAATGTATTATTTAGGTGAAAATAAATTAAAACATGAAATTAACACGTGCATATTGTTTACATTTAAAAAGACCAGTAAGGAGGAGAGAGAAGATGGCGGCACAGTAAGATGATGCACATCCCTCTTCCCCCTTCACACAGGTGAAAAACCGGGTCAATTTTCAATGGAGCACAGCAAACAGACACCAGAAACACAGCATATTTGAAAACAGGAGATTGAAAATTGCAGTGGACATTGAAAAACCAGATGGTAAGGAGAGTACTCCAGTAGCGCGGAGACCAGGGTGGGGGCTGAGATACAGGGCCAGTGCTGGCCGTAAGACTCTAGGGAGGGAGCTGGGTCAGCTACTCCCTGATCAGCCAAAGAAGGTCTTGGCAGCACCGGGATAAACCTGGTTGCTTGAAATCTCACAGAGAGGAGTTAAGATCTCATAGCCCTGGGAGGACTGAGCTTTGGAGCTCGCACTTCTGTCTACACCCACACACCATTGTAAAGAGCTATGCGTGGATCCAGTAGCACCAGGGCGCCACTGAGGGACCCGTGGTGCAGTCGTTGGGTGCCTCTACCGTCTCTTGGCCCCTGTGCGTGCCAGCAGGGAGGAGCCATACGGTCTCTTGGCACCATTGCGCCATGGGAGACGAGACCTGAGTGGGCTGCTGGGAGATCTTAGACACTGGTGTGCAACCTGCATGGGGGTCGATTCGTGCTCGCAGGACAGTTGGCACCTGTGCATGGAAGGCTGAAAGACCATCAGCGCTTGTGCGCACGTCGCCGTGGTAGGTGCCTGCCGCCAGAGAAGACACACCTGAGGCTCTGTGTGGAGAGGCCTGGGCTAGCTCTGAGGATAGTAGGCCAAAGAAAACTGAGTGCTGAACAAGGAGAAAAACAATACAGTCACCACTTGGCCACTGCAGTCATCAAGGCCAGAAAAACCAGCTTGGCAAGATTGATAAAAGCAAGAGTTGGCGGTTTTGGTGTTTTTCAGTTTTTTTTTTTTGTGTGTGTGGGTTTTTTTCTTTTTCTCTTTTTTTATTATTAATTTTTCATTATTTTAATATTTTTTACCCCTCAACTCCTTTTTGCTTCTCATTACTTCTTTCTTGTTTTATTCCTTCTTCCTTTCTTTCCAAGCTTATCTCTTCTTCCTTTCTTTTTTCTTCTTTGCTTTTTCATTCCGCTTTTCTTTATTCTCTTTTCACTTTTTTTATTTCCTTTTCCTTCTTTTCTTTTTTCCTTTCATTCTCTTTTCTCTTTTTAAACACATATGAGTGAGACAAAAACAAACAAAACAAAATGAAAAAACCTTGGAACTGTGGAAAGACCAGAGTTGATCTCAAAGAGGGGGCATGTCAACAGCTGAGACACTGGAAGCCGTGAACACCAGGATACCCAAAGGAGACAGCACCACTGAATTTCACAGGCATTCTACCACAGAAGTTCACACCATAAACCCAGGGAACCAGAACAAATCAATTTAAGAAACTGAGCCTGACAAGAAGAGCATCACAAACAATGGGAAAACAAAGAAACAATTCCCAAACGAAAGAAAAGGAGGAAGCCCCAGAAAGAATGCTAAATGAAATGGAGGCAACTCAACTATCAGATTTTGAGTTCAAAGCAATGGTTGTCAGGAAGCTCCAAGAGCTCTCAATGAGCTACCAGAAACTACAGAGAAGCTACGAGGAACTCACTGCAAAGTATATCAACATGAAAAAGGAAATAGAAGCTATCAACAAGGGCCAAGAGGAAGTGAAAAATACAATTTCTCAACTGAAGAACACAGTGGAAGGAATGAAAAGCAGAATTGATGAAGCAGAAGATTGGATCAGCTAGTTGGAGGACCAAGTAGAAAAAAGCATCCAGAAAGAGCAAGAAAAAGAAAAGAGGCTCAAAAAAATAAAGAGGAATTAAGAGAAATACAAGACAATATGAAACATAATAATATCCATATAATAGGGATACCAGAGGGAGAAGAAGAAAAGCAAGGGATAGAAAACCTATTTGAAAAAGTAGTGATGGAAAACTTCCCTAATTTGATGAGAGAAAAAGTCACACAAATCCAGGAAACACAGAGAGTCCCAATCAAGAGGAACCCAAAGAGGCCCACTTCAAGGCACAAAATAATTAAAATGGCAAAATTCCAAGACAAAGAGAGAATCTTAAAGGCAGCAAGGGAGAAAAAGGAAGTAACATACAAGGGAGCCCCGATTAGGTTAGCATCCGACTTCTCAATGGAAACACTCCAAGCCAGAAGAGAATGTCAAGAAATATTCTAAGTAATGAGAACCAAAGGCCTGCAACCAAGACTACTTTACCCAGCAAGGCTTTCAATCAGGATAGAAGGCCAAATAAAGAGCTTCCCAGACAAAAGAAGTCTAAAAGAATACACCTCTACCAAACCAGCTCTGCAAGAGATACTAAAGGGCCTGCTTTAAGGAAAGGAAGGAAAGGAGAAAGAGAGGGAGAGGAACACAGGTACAAAAATGGCAACGAATAAGTATCTATCAATAATAACCTTAAACATAAATGGATTAAATGCTCCAATCAAAAGGCATAGAATAGTTGAATGGATAAGAAAGCATGACCCACACATATGCTGCCTACAAGAGACCCACCTCAGGACAAAAGACCTACACAGACTCAAAGTGAAGGGCTGGAAACAAATTTTCCAGGCAAATGGACAGGGGAAAAAAGCCAGGGTAGCAGTACTCATATCAGACAAAATAGACTTCAAAAGAAGAGCCATAAAGAGAGATCCAGAAGGTCACTTCATAATACTCAAGGGAAGAATCTACCAGGAAGACATAACCATTGTAAATATATATATGCACCCAACATAGGAGCACCTAAATACATCAAGAAAATCTTAGAGGACTTCAAGAAAGATATTGACAGCAATACAATTATAGTAGGGGATTTTAACACCCCACTATCAAAAATGGATGGATCTTCTAAACAAAATATCAACAAAGATATTGTGGCATTGAATGACACTCCACATGAAATGGACTTAACTGATATATATAGAGCCCTTCATCCCAAAGAAACTAAATACATATTCTTTTCAAATGCACATGGAACATTCTCAAAGATAGACCACATGATAGGTCATAAAACTAACCCCATCAAATTCAAGAAAATTGAAATCATACCAAGCATCTTCACCAACCACAAGGAACTGAAACTAGAAACCAACCCCAAGGGGAAAAACACAAAGTCCTCAAAATCATGGAGATTGAATAGCATGTTATTAAACAATGAATGGGTCAAGAATGAAATTAGGGAGGAAATCAAAAAGTTTCTGGAAACAAATGAAATGAACTCACAATAACCCAAAACTTATGGGACACAGCAAAGGCAGTCCTCAGAGGAAAGTTCATAGCGATACAGGCCTACCTAAAAAAATAGAAACATCTCAAACAAACAACTTAACTCTATGCCTACAAGGACTTGAGGATCATCAAGAAAGACAGTCCAGAGCAAGTAGAAGGAAGGAAATAACTAAGATCAGAGCAGAATTAAATGACATAGAGACTAAAAGCACAATTCTAAGGATCAATGAATCCAGGAGCTGACTTTTTGAAAAGATAAACAAAATTGACAAGCCATTAAGCAGGCTCATCAGGAAAAAAAGAGAGAGGACCCAAATAAATGCAATCAGAAATGAAAGAGGAGAGATTACAACTGACACCACAGAAATACAAAGGATTGTAAGAAATTACTATGAAGACCTGTATGCCAAGAAATTTGAAAACTTAGGTGAAATGGACAAGTTTCTAGAAAAATATAATCTCCCAAAACTCAATGAAGAAGAAGCAGAAAGCCTGAACCGACCAATAACAGCAGATGAAATAGAAGCAGTAATCAAAAAACTCCCAACACACAAAAGCCCAGGACCAGATGGTTTCACAGGAGAATTTTACAAAGCATTTAAGGAAGAGCTAACCCCTATCCTTCACAAACTTTTCAAAAAAATCCAAAATGATAGAAGACTACCAAACTCTTTTTATGAAGCCAGAATCATTCTAATCCCCAAACCAGATAAAGGCATAACAAAGAAAGAAAACTTTAGGCCCATATCACTGATGAACATAGATGCTAAAATCCTCAACAAAATATTGGCAAACTGCATCCAACAATACATTAAAAAGATCATACATCATGACCAAG
>PVKU01001921.1:111777-260068 GCA_004027475.1 Anoura caudifer | reverse complement strand
AAGCTGCTGCATAAATTGGCCCCTCTGGGGATGCCTCTCGGTTCTGCCTTGGATTGGTGAGTACAGGGGTATGTTCAACCCCAGGCACCAGGCAGGAGGCTGCTTGAGTGGCTGGTTAAAAGTGCATCAGATGCCCTCTGCCTGGCAAAGGTGCAGAGTATCCCAGAAGTGCTGAGTCCCTCACCGCCCCCCGCCCCCCATCCCGTAATGTAAGTCTCAGAGGAAATCCTCATAAGTCAAAATATTCCAAACTGGAAGTGGTTTGGGTTGGCAGTGGGGCAGTGGGTAAAAGGGAAGGGAAATGATTGGGCACTGGACTCTTATTCTATGGCAGACACAGGACTGGGCAATTTATGGACAATGCCTCATCCAACCCCCTAAAACAATGCTGCAAGGTGGTATTGCTCCCATTGCACAGGTGAGGAAACTAAGGGCAGAGAGATTAAGTCACTTGTTCAAGGTTACGTGACCAGAGGTGCTGGAGCTGGTGTTCTACCCAAACTGCGCTCTGGGCCTTTCCTTGAGTGCTGCATTTGGGGCAGGATCAGGGAAGGGGGAGCCACTAGTGAAGCCCTGGTCCTCTGCACACTGGCCGGCATGGTGTCGGGCCTGATCAATCCCAGGGCAGGCAGGGAGTGACGGAGGGCGAAGGGCACCTCCCCAGGGCTCATCCTCTGATCAAAACACACATTTCCAGACTGACAGCCCATCCATCAGCCACTGCCAGTGCCCTGCCACCTCCTGGGTGCCCACTGAACCAGCATCTGTGACTCCCCAGCTGGAGCCAAACTCAAAGGCCTGGGGAGCCAATGGCCCTGGGAGCTGCCTGGACAATGTGAGATTGGAATTGGGGGTGAAAGCTCTAGCTCCCCGTCCCTGGGCGGAATAACTTTGGGGTGCGCCTCACCATCTCCCCAAGTCCCCCAGCAGAGCTGAGCATGGTTGCACGTGGTATTAAACCCACTTGACAGCACACCATCCTACCATCCTCCCTTAGTGGCTTCCTCCCCGCTCTGGCCTCACTTCCCCACCCATCACTGGTGCTTCCTAGGGTCTCGTGCTGCGTGCACTGCTGGCACTCACCACCCCATCTCAGGTCAGCGTTCAGGGGGCCCACCTTAAGGCCTCCTCTGTGCCCTTCCTCCAGCCTGCACCCTTGCCGAGCCTCCTGTCCACCCAGCTCCCATTTATCAGAAGAAAGGCAGTAGGTTTTCTCCTTGAAGAGACATAACTAATAACCAGATCACAAGGGACCAAAGACACAGGATCAGATGTTACACAGCCCAAGCGAGATCGCATCTCCATCTGCAGCACCAGCTTTACGGCTGCAGCTGCACCGCCCGGCCCTCCCATTGATGAAGTGTGTTGTAAGTGCTAAGTAATAATAATACTGTAAAATGCTTCAGTGCTCGAGCATGGGCTTTGGGCTCCAGATAAAATGCCAGACAGATTAGCAGGCGGAGCAAGTGTTCTGGGAGCTGTCTCCCCACACCTCCCGGGGCCTAATAGATAGGTCCAATCAGAGCACTGCAATTACTACTCAGGGACTAATAGCTGAGAGGCTGATGAAACCCCTGCTCCGCGCTGGTGCAGCATCGTGTGCTGTGCAGAGTTGGTGACGGCAGGCTCAGGAGGGGCCGGGCAGGGTGCTGAGAACAGGGAGGAGAGGAGGTGTGCTCTTTTGGGGAGCGAGGTTCCTGCAAGTGGTCTTCCACGCTGATCTGGGAATATCTTCCTGCAGCTCCCCAGTCTGTCCTCACTGAGGCATGCCCAAAGCGCAAGCCCAGCAGATCTGGCACCCTGTGCTGCCCTTCTCAGCCCCCTCTTCTCCTCGGGGCTCCAGGGAGAATCCCCTTCAGCCCCAGGAGAAACTTTCCACTAAGGAAGAGCTGGGTGTCTGTCACTTCTAATGAAGAGAAAGTGAAGGGACTGGACAGGGCCAGAGAAAACCAGGACAGGTGATTGGCTTATGTGGGGGTGGGGTGACAATTGGGGTGCAGGGGGTGGAGGCTTTGCTTCAGTGGAGGGCCATCAGAGCCAGTCTGAGGTGGATGGGGCAGGGGCCATGAGAAGGGGATGGAAGCAGAGGTTCCGGCTCCAGAACGTTGCCTTCCACAGGGAGGGACAGGGGCTGACACCCCTGGGGCCACGCAGGGCAAGTCGTGCCTCAGCCCCAGGGTGTCCCACACCGGCACCCTCAGCCCATCTCCTCCCAAGTAAGAAACATCAGAATTGCCGCTACTGCTGCACACGTTTGAGAACCGAGGGGCAACGCAGCACTTCCCCAAGCAGAAAAGTGCCGTGTGTTTTTCTGAGCTGGAGAATCTTTTTCCATAGAAGGCTGCGGACCATCTACAAATTGTTTGACTCAAGGTACATACCAGGAAAAAAAAAAAAAAAAAGGAGACAGAGGAAGGAGAGAGGAAGGAAGGGGGCAGGGAAAAGGAGGAGGAGAGGGCAGCAAAAACAATTTACACCAAAATCTATACTCGAGCGCTAAAGTAAGAAAACATTTGATTCCTTCAGAGTCCTTTGGGGAACACAGAGGTACGGATGCGGGTTGGGTTTTTTTGTTTGTTTTGTTTTGTATGAAAAACAGAATGTGAAATCATATCCATTGCACACAACAGCTAGTATTTAGATGCTCACCATCAGGTTGGTTGACCCTAAGTGATGGTGGCTCAAGGGGAAGCTGAAGTTGCACCCCATCAGGAAGCCTCTAGGCCCCCAATACAGTGAAGCCAGTGGGATGCACCCCGTGTTTCAGAAGAACACGAAAGTATTCCCACATATGGAAGTGGAATTCATACATTTGAGTTGCTCGTAAGCCGGAGACAAACTGACAGGAAACAGAAGCATGGTGGGCAGTGGGGCTGGGCCCCAGGGGAATATGGAGGGGCAGGGGATTTGACAGGGTGGCCGAGGGGAGAGGAGAGGCCCAAGGCTTGGAGATGAACCAAGGGCAGGAGGAACCAAAATGGGGTCAGTGAGGCCAGCAGTACAAGACAGGGACAGGTGGCTGGAGGACGTGCCATCTAGATAAGAGACCCAGTGGGGATGCATTAGAAACGTGAAGAAAAGACTCCTAGTTGCTCCTTAATCTGGAGGATTGGGGCATGGGGTCCAGGTGTCCCCTTGAGGTGGGGGGCAAAGCAGGCCCTCTCATCTCTAAATTAGTCACATTCTGAGGTACTAGGGGCCAGGCCCTCAAGCCTCCTTCAGTATGTATGAAGGTTGGGGTACTCTCAGCCGTGAAACTCACAACAGAGGTGGCACTTAACAGGGGTTTAACGGGTGGGGCCCAACTGCCCATGCTGAAGTCTGTCCAGGGGACCTTCTTTTAACCCCCCAGTGGTGGCCCACCCAGTGACCTGGGCAGAACTCAGGCAGCCCATCGCCTGAGCAAGCCCCAGCTTATGTCTCATGCTTCTTCCAGTTCTTTCTTTGTCTGCTTGGGCAGGGCCTGCGGAGTCTGTCACCCAAAGCCTCAGGCAGCGTATGGGACAGAGGCCCCAGAATGGGGGACCAGACTGTTGTCATCAACACTCCTGTTCTGCCTTCTCCCAACCTCAGGGCTTCGAGGAGGCTGGAGGGCAAGGGGTCTGGATGGGCTTTAATGAAAATGCACCACTGAGGAGACTGAGGCTGGGCCACTGCTGGTGAAGAGGACAGGGGGAGACAGTGGTCAAGGGCATCCATGTCACTCAAGAGGAGGGAAATAGAATTGATACTAGGCCACACGACAGGCTGTGGGGTACTTCGCATGCAGGATTTCAAACCCACCGTGCCCCTACAAGGAAGGTCTTTGGCCCCATTTACAGATGATCAGACAGAGGCAGAGGCAAGGGACTTTCCAGCACCACAGTTTGCAGGCAGAGGCCCAGGAATTTTCACCCAGGTGGCCGGACTGGCCAGCTCCCTGTCCTTTCCCGCTCACGATGCCAGTTTGATCCCCCAGCTGGAGAGTGAGGCTCCTGGGGTGCAGGCACCGAGGTTTGGAGCCAAGTTTCCCTAAATCTCCAAGGGGCAGGGGGTTATACAGTCACTGCTGGGCATCAGCAGGTCCTGATGAATCCGCTGGAGGCCAAAAACGTGAGCCCCAGGTGGAGCTGGCTTCCCATCCATAAGTCCTCAAGGCTGAAACCTAACATCTCAATGAAACCAAAAGGATTCCTGCACTGAGGTCCCTACCATGTGATTTCTCTGAATTGCAAATGGTAAAGACAATTGGATGTCAGAGATGGTCTGAGTCTCCACTCAGGCCGGTGACTTTTACAGAATTCTGGTGCGACAGCCTCCAGGCTGGGGGGAAATTTCCCCAGTGGCCGAGCTGTGCTCCCAACCTGCCGCTCGCCTCTCAGCCTGCACGCTATTGAGTCCTGTGTGATTGTCTCCGGGGCCCAGAATGGAATTTTATCAGCGATCCTGTAACTGGAGAGCTTATTTGCAGCGTTCTGCCGGCGGCAGCTCCGGATAAAGAATGCAACGTGGGCTCTGGTGTCAGAAACTGTGCCTGGCCACCATCCATCATCCTGTCAAGGCATCACTCCGGACAGCCCTGCTTCAAGCAGAATCAGGTTGGGGTTTTCCTCCCAAGAATGACAAATAGCAGCAAAGTCAGGTTGGGGAGTCTGCTCCCCATCCCTTCATTACGGGGAAATGAATTTAGGGTTTCCTCAGGTTGTCCCTCCTGTCCCCCTTCCATTTCCTTAGGGCCTGGAGAGGCAAGAGTCACCTGCCCTCATTGGGTTCTAGAAGCCTCTCAGTATCACCGTGGGTTTATAGCACAGCAGGGAAAATACAAAGACTGAGATGCTAGAAATGCTTTGCATGTAGAGCGCATTTATAAAATTCAGCCATGGCCCTTATCCCACTGATCTTTACAGCCACTCTGTTAGGGAGGTATTGCAAACCTCTGCTGACAGACGAGCCAAATGAGGCTCAAAGAAGTTAAGTGACTTGTCCAAGGTCATCCAGAGAGTCAGGAGAAGTTAGAGCTTGAAGGTCTCTTGATTTCAAAGCATGCACTCTTTCCACTCCTCATGTTGGAGCTATTCTGCGCCCCCACCCCCAGACTCTTCCTCTCTGCAACCCTCTTCCGTGCAACCTTCAGTTGCTGTCTGCCCTCCAAACCTAATTCCCAAGCACAAGTGCTGCCCTTGGTAGTCTGCAGGAGGGCTTGATCTTCAGCCAGCCTGCCACCCTCCCCTGAGTCACAGGGAGCGAGGGGGCACTGCGCCCAGGGTGTGGCAGTGATGCAGTTACTGTCTACTAGATCCAGGAGCCCAGGCCAGGACCATGCTCTCCAGTGTGGACATGCAGGGAGACAAAGAGGCTGAACCTGGCCCCCTGCCCCTCTCCCCCCGCACAGTGCAGCCATCACCTCCAATGAGGAGAGTCAGCCCCCAGAGGAGACTGCAACTCAGCCGTCTGAAAATGACACTTCTGATGGAGCGATGGCATGGACCAGGGTTTCACCCTGGCTTACTCCAGTGACATGGAGCACGGTTTCCAAACCAGATTGGCATCATTGACACCAAAATGAGGGAGAAGTGTAAAGAATAGGGAAAGGGGAGCAGATCTGCTTCCAACGTCACTGAGCAGAGGATACAGGAGACAGAGGGTGCCAGACACGCACCTGCATCCGTGCCCCTTTAATTGAGAAGCACCCACATAATCCACAGGAGCCAGAGGGGAAGTGGGAGGCAGAATAATGGCTCCCCACGGGATACTCACTTCCTAATCCCTGGAACGGTACCTAAGGTGGTAAAAGAGGGACTTTGCAGATGTGACTAATTAAGTTATTGAGATGAGGACAGACATTATCCTGGATTATCTAGGGTCCCAAAAGCAATCACAAGAATCTGTATAAAGGAAGCAGTGGGAGATGTGACCACAGAGGTGGAGATGGAAATGGTGCAGACACCAGAGAAGGAGTTCGGGCAGCCACCAGAAGGCAGGGAACAGTCTTCCCTGCAGCCTCCAGAGGAGTGTGGTCCTGTCAACACTTTGATTTGGGCTCATTGAAACTGATTGGAACTCCTGGCCTCCAGAATGTGGAAGAATACATTTCTATTCTCTGAAGCCACCCGATTTGTCATAATTTGTTATAGCAGCCACAGGAAACTGATACCAGAGATCAGAACAGCACTGACAGGAACCACTGATGTGGCAGATCTGTGCAGACAGAGCCAGACCCGGGTCCTCAGGAGCGGGGCCCCCCATGCAAAGCAATGGCCTGTGCCTCTGGAAGGGGAGGTGGCAGTGAGCCGGCTGATGGGTCTTCCATTTCCATCCAAATCAAATGTGATCTCCCCTATCTCTCCTACTCACTCTTCTCTGGCCCCCTCTCTCCACCAACCCCGCCTACCTCCCAAAAGGCACTGGCCTTTGTCCTGTGGTTTCCCTGGCATTTACACGGCAGTCTCTCCCTCCCTGGTGAATCTATATCATCCATGTCTGCATCTGTGTCTTAGGGGACCTCATCCTAGAACTGGGGCCCCAACTGTGCATCTTCAAGCCTGACCTGGGTGATAGCTGTCCACCTCACAGCCGCAGCCATGTCCCCTGCGTGGGGAGGAAAGTGTGGCTGGCACATCTGCTCTGTGCAGATGATCCTCCTCTGACGCAGGCCCAGCCCCCAGGGTCTTATGGACACTTCCCCTCACACACTCAAAGGTTAAGAGGCACTACTTGGGGGCCATGTTCCCTCTGGTGGGGTGGTGCCTGGAGTGGGAGAACCAGGAGAGGAGGCGGTGGCAAAGCCATGTAACTAAAGCAGGTATGCAGGTTGGGCTGGGGTTGGGATGGGGGAGGGGACAGGAGAGCATCATGGGGAGGTTTCCAAGGACCCAACTGGAACATGATGGGGGGAGGGAGAAAGGGTGAGTCAGGGTCCCCGGGACAGGAGAGTTAAAACAGAGCAAGAGGCCAACTAGGAGTAAGGATAAGGAGCCCACCTGGTGACAGCCATCTGGAGGAGAAAGGAGGATAAGAGGAAGAGGTGGGCAGGTAGAAACAGAGCAACCTTTGGAAGTGCTGGCAGCAGCCAGCGATGGTGGAGTGCAGTGAGGTGGTAGGACAATAGAAACACTGCACAGAGAAGTCCTTCATTCGTTCACTCACTCACTCCTCACCCCTAGGCCGGACCATGCTCTGCACTGGGCTCCCTCCTCTGGGAAGGCCGGAGGCAGAGTCTCGGCATCCACCCCAAGGAGATCACACAGGAACAGGGCATGAAGCCATGATAGAAACAAGCCAAATGAAAACTGCAACTGCCCCCAAAGAGTTAACTATCAGCACGAGGCTACGAGAGAACAAACCATGTTTCAAGGCAGCACTGTGCATGATTAATTAACAAATAAATTGTACAGGCTAAAATTGTATAAATGTTCAGAGGCCAGAGAAAGCACTTAGGGCGTCCATTGTCAGGGATGGATTTCCCGAGAGGCAGGATTTGACATGGACTTTGAAGAAGGAGGTAGAATTGTACAGAAAGAATGGGGGAAGGGGTGCAGAAAAAGACTGGAGTTCAAGGTGCACGTGAGAGGGTGTGGGCTGGACGTCCGGGCCTGCCAGCGTGGGAGACTAGGGGTCAAGACCTGGAGACCTTGAGAGGGGAACGTGCGGTCTGTGTGTCAGGCCAGCACTCTGGACTTGGTCCTGCCAGTGGCTTGGGCAAGTAGAAGATTCTTAAACAGGGAAAGGATAAACACAAAACACTCTTCCTGTAGTTAACCTGCAGGCTGGTTGGATTCGAGGTGGGACAGAGAGAAGGAGCGAGGCAGGGCCCATCGGAAAGCCATGATAGCCAGGAGGTGATGAACAGCTTTCGAATGCGGTGTTGGCAGCCAGAATGCAAAGAAGGGGGTGGTGAGAAAGAACTTTCTGGAAGACTAGAGGTGGAGGATGGAGGAGTGGGTAGGTGTCAGTTTGGCTTCTGGTAGCTCAAGAGCTAAGACCTTGGAATGGAGAGCCCCCAAAACACCCCCACCTACCCACATGGGGCAACTTTGTTTACTTTGTTTTACCTTATTTTTTATTTTTGCCACTGTATGTAACCAGCAGGGCTAGAAGCCCAGAGCTTTGCTCAGCAGTAGGCACCCAGGATGGTCTGGGGAGGGGCTGGACAGCTCAAGGGGCCCACGAAGAATGCCAGACCCAGGCCCCTCTGCAGGCGACTCCGGTAGAACCACCTGCCCTCACAGCCTGCAGGGCATGACTCCCTGCTCCTTGTCACCTCCCGCACCTTTCCCAATAAATGTACTGAAGCAGTTACAGGAAGAAAGAAACTTATTCCGGTTTCCTGTCCCCGACTTAGAGCTGTATCTTGCCCACAGCCCTATTTCCCAATCTCTCCTCTGGCACGTTTCAATATTTATGGCGGCATGGACAGAATGTGGAGTGTCAGAGTGTGTCAGCCTTGGGAGCAGACTTAGGAGAGCTGTCATCCACCTGAGGACCCACGAATCTACAGGGACATCCCCAGGGCCATTCACAGCAGCTCACCTGAGATAGGCCCTGGTGATTGTCTGGTCACTTCCCTTGTTTTTGCCCAAGGCTCTCCTTGTACCGCAATTCTCTTCCACTTCCCTCATCCCCACCCATCCCACTGCCTGACTGCCAGGACCAATTTCCCTTTCTCCGGTAAATTTTTTCCCATGAATATATGTTATCTCTTGCTACATTTAAAACTCACCACAAAACTTAGTGGCTTAAAAGAATGCATTTATTATCTCAGTTTCTCTGGGTCAGGGATCCGGGCACAGCTTCACCCAGTCCTCTCACCAGCTGCCGTTAAGGTGTCGCCAGGGCTGAGTCTCATCTGAAGGCTTGACTGGAGCAGTATCCATCTCCACACTCACTCCCTGCTGCTGGCAGGATTCAGTTCATCATGGGTTGTTGGGCTGAGGACTTTCCTCATCCAGGATATCAGTGTGTTCTAGGGCCATGGAGTCCTTCACTGCATCATCTGTGCCCAGCTGGGCTGCCTGGGAGGAGGGAGAGTCTTTAAGGCACAGGCCTGGAAGTGGCGGCATCCTTTCTTCTCAGATTGCATGGGTCAGAACTCAGCCACCTGGCCCCTGGTGGCAGGATTATGGAGGAGCCCACACATGTGGGCCCAGGAGGAAGAGGTCAGGGACACTGGGAACAGTTCTCCAGCCTCTGCCCCACACAGAGGATCATAGAACAGAGTGGGACAGTTAGTTTTATGGGTCAACTTGACTGCACCACAGGTGTCCAGAGAGCTGCTTAACCAGTACTTCTGGGTGTGTCTGTGAGTGTGTTTGGGAAGAATTAGCATTTGAATTGGGTGAGCTGAGTAAAGCTGAGGCCCTCCAAAGGGTGAGTGGGCCTCCTCCAATTTCCTGAGGGCCTGAATAGAACAAAAGGCAGAGGAAGGGAGAATTTGTGTTCTGCCAGACTGCGGAGCTGAAACACCGATCTTCCCTGGCCCTCCACATGACTGATTCTCAGGGCCACAGACTGGACCGGAATCTTCACCATCGGCTTTCTGGCTCTCAGGCCTTCAAACTGCACCACTGACCTCCCTCAGTCTGCATCCAGCTTACAGATGGTAGATCAAGGGAAGTCCCATAGCCTCCATAATCAAAGGAGCCAATTCCTTGTAATAAATCTCATTGTATAGAATGATATATATGCACATACATATATATGCACACACATATATGCTATTGCTAATTACGTGTACATACTGCTCATATATCTAGAGATACACGTATGTATTCACACCAGTTCTATCAGTTCTATTTCTCTGAAGAAACTGACTTGGTTGGGGACAGAGCCAGGCCCTTCCCAGCCCAGGACTTCTTCTTGCTCCCTGCTGCCCACCATCTCCTGGTCTCTCTCTCCCCAGCCCCACCCCACCCCCAACACCTGGCCTCACGCCTCTGACCTCCTCCCACTGAGACCGTAGACGACTGTAGATGTAGGTCCCCGGGTTCTAGGATATGGCCCTCTTCCACAGCTGCCTCTCCCCCAGCACTGCACAATCATTCATCTTGTGGAACCTCCCAGACAGACAGTCCGGCTCCTTGTCTCACTGGCAAAATAAATGGAACATTGGGCTTACAGCCCAAAACCTAACTTCAAGTGTTGTCACTGCACCTCTCTCTCCACTTCTAGGTCTTGTGCTATTAAATGGCGGGGGGCCGGAGGGGGGCAAGGGAGAAGGTGAGGGAGAGATCTGAGCTAAACGATCTCTAAATCCCTTCCTCATGTTTCTCACCTTAACTAACTCAAGCTTTGCTTTTCGCCAGATGTTCTCAGGCAGCTGCTTCCTGAGTCCCCATGCCCCCACCCCACTCCCACACTGCTGAGTTCCCACACATCTGTCACTTGCCTACTTGCCATAGACACCCACCCTCCCCTGCCACCCAATGAGGGAAACAGCCATTCGGTGAGAGCTAGGGCTGGTTGGGTCCTCTGTCACACATAGCTGCATGATTAAACAAACACTCGACCCATGCAGCCCAATAGAACTTTCCATGGTGATGGAATTTCTCTATAGTCTGTGCTGCCCAATGTGCAGCCACCAGTTACAAATGTGCCTTGAGTGACTGAGGAGCTAAATTGGTTCATAGTATTATGTTTCCATTGGTTTACATATAACTGTGGGCCGGGGCTCAGCCCTCTGACTTGCCCCTGAGGTTCTTCCTCTTAGTTTCAGGATCCTCACTGGAGCCTCACATGGCTACGGGGCTGAAGAGAACCAAAGCACCGCTTCTCAAACATTCATGGGCAAACCACCCGCCTTATTAAAAAGCAGATCTGGACTCATGAGTCCGGGGCAGGCCAGAGGTTCTCCATTTCTAACAAGGTTCTGGGGGGTGACGATGGACCCCACATTGGATGGTAGCGCATGACTGTCTCCTGCTTTCTTCAATAGGCCAATAGTCCCACTTTTTTCTACCTGTCTCTATTCACCCCATTTTCCATAGCACTACCTTCTGCATTTTTCCATCCTCCCTTCCTCTGGAGGCCCCAGGCTGAAATAATAGGAGAAGGGCCTCTGGGTCCCACACACCAGCTTGGCTCAGTCTTCCCACGTCAGCCGAGCTGTTTGATAATGGTGTCTCACCAGCTCAGCATCAGCTGATTGAGTCCAAGACAGGAGTCCCACAACTTCCTTCTTATAACACACTAGGCAGCCTTCTGGGCATTTCACCAGCTTATCTCAGTCTCACTACTTGCTACGTGGTGGGCACTGCTATCAGCTCCTCTTTTAAATGCAGGAGCTAAGGCCCAGAGAAGTTGAGCATCTGGTCTGAAGTCACACAGCAGAGCCCCAAATCCAACCCAGGCAACCTGACTGACCATTTGCCTGCTACGAGCTGCCTCACCTGTTGAATGGAGGGCCCCAGAGTGACAGCATTACACCCTGCCCAGGAAGATGGAGAAGATCCCAGGACACGAAGTGTAGGAAGCCTTGTGGGGTCTAAGCACTACAGAAATACGGGTTATTGTTGGAGGGGCTTGTTAGGGTGCAGAGGGTGGAGAGGATCCCAGGGAACAAGTGGCCCCCCTTCCCACACATACCCATTGACTCCCATCTGACACCCTCCTGGGGGGAAGGCCTGTCAGTCTTACTTATGTGGCACCCCAGGGTGCTCTCTGAGCAAATCCTCAGGGTTCCCCTATCCACACAAGAGTTCTCCCTTTCTCTCCCCCACAGGCACAATCTTCTCTTGGACACCTCCCTCCAAAAACTACCAGCTCTCTGGCCCACCCAGTTGATTCTGTTTCTTTTAAATGGGCAATGACAGCTCCTTGGGCCACCCAACACGCATTCCTGTTCTTGAGTCTTGGGCAACATCACTCTTACCCCATCTGGTCCATGTGGGGCTTATCCCACCCTCAACTCCTGGAGCTGCAAATTAGTGGGCATAGGATTGTTTTGTGGATCACCTCATGATGCAATTTAGGCCAAAGAGAGTGGCTTGTGTTGCTCAAGGAATAAAATCTCACTCTTTTCCCAAGGCAGAGAGCTGAGACCAACCACCATCTGCCTCAATTGCCTGAGCGTGAAGCCAGCAGGGAAGGAAGCAGAGCTGATGACCACATCCAGGCTCCTGGAGTCAGTCAGGCAACTGTGGGCATTTTGGTGAAAGGAATTAGTAAGTGACCTCTCCACCCTCTAGTTTTTCTGAAGCCATTTGGGGGTGGGTTTTCTGTCACCTTTGGCCAAGAGGCCTGACACAATCTTTTTCTCTCTCCCTGTTCCTCAACCAGCCCCCCAACCCCCAACCCCCAACCCCACACCACGTGGTCCCTGCCCCACACCTGCAGACCCACGCTCTGTGAAGGGAGGGGATGCCACAGTTCCATGGTATGGGAGAGAGTGGGGCCCAGGGGGCTGCCTGCTGTCCTTCCGTTCACTGGGCAGCCACCAGGCTTGGCCACCCTCCTCCACAAAGCTGATTCTGTACTTCTCTACAGAGCGAAAGCAAGGCCTGTGCCCCAGGCAGGGTTGCATACTGCCCACTGTCTGACTTCCTCTGCACTCGATGCCCTGGCCCGGGGGTGCCTAGGCAGAAAGCAGTGACCCCAGGGGCCACCCAGCAGGTTGGTTCTTGCCCCTGGCTGGGACCTTAATGAAGACAGAGCTGCCATATTGATCAAGTGCTGGGACAGCTACAAAAACCCTCCAACTGCTAGTCAATAGCTTGCTGCCTTCTCTGCCCACACTGTCAGGAGCACAGATAAATGTGCAATGCTGACATATGTCCTGAGCCACTGGCCCCTCTGCTTTCCTGTGGCCTGACAAACAAATAACAGCCCTGGGTGAGGAAGGGCACACAGACAGCACCATCACAGGAGCTTTCTTGAAGTCTTCAGGGCTGAAGACCCACTGCCCCAGAAGCTTGTCTAGCCTTACTCTGCCTGAGCGTGACAGATCCAAGGGCCCCCAAATGGTGATAGCAGACTTCCAACACTAGTTTGTCACTTACCAGCTGTCAGACCTTATGAATGAACCTCTCTGGTCCTCAGTGCTCCCATCTGTAGGATGGGGCCACAGCAGTGCCTCCCCAATAAGGTTGAATTTAAGACAGACCAAGGTGATGGGTGGAGGTGTCAGGTGGTTGTAGGAAAATGATGCTCATTTTCACTGCCCTTGTTGCTGTCATTGGGTTGGGCTTCACATTGCCTGTCCCCCAACATGCACCAGCCTTTTACACACACACACACACACACACACGTGCACACACACACACAGTTGTCATCATCATCCACTCCCAGTTTTCCCAAAGCAGATTTCTCCTGAAATCTTAAAACTCGTTGTTGGGTTCTTCTTCCTGGCTCAGCACACGCAGGCTCTGGCCCTCACTCTGCCATAGGCCAGCGGGTTCAGGAAGAGAAATTTGTTGAAAATTGGAATCCTAATGTGTTCCAAATAGGAGTGAATTTTGTGTTATTGGCTGTTTGGGCAGAGCTGCGAGGCCACCTTCTCCACAGTGTGTGTGGGGGCAGCTGGGGGGGCACAGTTATCATTCAGGGTTGGATGCTGCATTTGAGTCTGTCATAGAAACAGTCTAGAATCTCAGAAGAGAGGCGGCTTGCATTACTGGGGCCCCTACAGGGGCGCTAAAAACAGAACCCTAAGCTCAGCTGCTCTAACAATGTCCAGTCCTTTGTCCTGTACCCTATATGGCCAGCAGCAGCAGCATCTGAGTCTCCTCCATCCATGGGGACATTTGCCAGGAGCAGAGTTGAAACAGCCAGCCCCCTCCCAGGGGAAGGCAACTCCCAGGAAGCCTGAGGCCCCAGGAAGCCCCTGCCCCTCTGGGAACTTCAGCTGGGCTCTGAGATCTCAGAAGCCCCTTCCATTGGTGACTGTCTAAATTTTGTCCACACCTGTGTGGCTGCCAAAGCTCCTGCAGCGGGCACATCAGGAGGAAGCTGCTGGAGGGTGCTTCCCTGAGGCCTGTGTGAATGGGGGCCTTCAACTGCTGGACAGACCAACTCCACCAGCTCCCAACTTCCCTCTCCATCACTTCTGAGTGGAAGTGTGAAGAAAGGGAGCTATGCATTCAAGTGGCAACTAAAAGTTAGCCCTTGCTGGCTCTAGGGTTGTGCCAAGAGCTTAGGCAAGGCTTAATTAATTGCTCCAGCCCCTGGGAGCCTTGTCAGCCCAGCTGGGAACTCCATCTATCTGCACTCTCATACCTGAGAGGGCGCTGGCAGCAGAAGCCAGAGGGACACAGGGCCATGGGAGGGACTGAACCCAGGCTAGAGGAGGATGCTTTTTCTCTCACTGCCTCAGAACACAGCTACCCACCACATATACAGACACGCACAGCACACATGTACGCATGCCCATACAAATGGGCAGGGCTTAGGGTCATGGGAATCACCTGCCTGTCTGCCTGGACACCCTCTATTTCTCCCTGTCATTCTGTGTAATTGTTAATAGTGCCCCTCCTAGTTTAGATGCTAACTTACATGGTCACTCACATGAGGGGAGCTCAGGAGAGAGGTGGAAGTAGGCAGAGCAGATAGCAGAGATGCTATGGAGAATGCAGACATCAGTCTTGGCTGCTGTGTGCTCTCTCCAGAACATGTAAGCTGGCCAGGGATCTTGGGCAGGAAGAGGCTCACAAAGACTGCCAGACCCTCCCAACTCAAGCGAGGATAGTCCTCATGCCAAAGGTAGGAGCGTGGATCACAGGATACTATGAGGTAAGATCTCACAGTGGGCAAAAACCTTAAGTTTTAGGCAAGGTGAATGAACGGTCATCTCTGCTATAATTGTCATTAAACATTTTTTGTCAAAGTATCTGCATAGCTATTACATGTTTATCTGTGTCAGTGAATCCATTTAAACTATAAACTCCCAAGACAGACATGGAAAATAAGTTTGATCTTGAATGCCGACTCTGGATCTTTGTGTTCTTCACTGCCCAGGGAAGTGTTAAGAAGGACTCTGAGGCTTTATCCCAGTTGCTATGCTGCATGGGACATAGAGTGGTGAAGTCTAGCCTACTATTTGTTACTCTTGCCCCAGAGGGTGTTAGGAGGTTCAGGGTCTTGTTCTGTACGCAGCCTTCGTCTATTGCTACGTTTGTGTGGCTGCTTGTGAATGACATTGGGGTCCTCTGCAAGGCCTGTGGGGTGGCCTCTCCACCCTGCTGTCTCTCCCACTGCAGTACAGCCTTACTTCAAAGAGGGCTCAGTGTCAGCTGCCTCTCCTCAGGAAGAAAACCAGACAAGTCTGGGAGCAAGAGATAGCTTGGTTGGGCAAGATGCCTGCTCAGATTAGCATCAATTCTCCAGGAAACTTTCTGCCCGAGACCAGGGCCAAGTGGGGCTGTGACACTTCCAGGGTTGATGCTTTCACATCCTCCCCATCCCTCCTCCATCATTCTCCCCCCAGACCCCAGGTCACAGCTTCCCAGGCAGGTCAGCAGAGAGCCTGGCATGAGTCCCTCCCTCCCACTCCCACCCAGCTGCCTACTGAAAAACTGAAACCCTTAGAAAACAGGCAGGGACACAATGACTTCTTGGCTCTACAGACAGGCACTGCTACTTCTGTGGCAGGTGTTTCTTTGAGGTCTGTTCAGTCTCCTGGGTCACAACCACCCACCCAGGACAGGATGTTGTGTGTACGGGGTATCTAAGGAAGTATTTGCAAACAGGCCCATCTGTCCCCATGAGAACCAGGCTCCCCTCCTTCACTGCGAGGTTACAAAGCCTAAGGTACCCGAAGCTCAGTGTGATGGTTTATTATTCGTCCTTTCAACCAACTGCAGATGAGAGCTCGGCTGTGTTTGCTCTGCTGTCAGCCCTTTTACAAACCATGTTGCCCTTTCGGTTGACCCAGAATGGGGTGGTCCTCTATGTCAGCCATTCCTGATAAACTCCATAAAGGATGCACAAGATGGGCTACCGTGGTAAAAAATAAATGATGAGTGTTTGCAAAGTTTGTTCACAAGGGAGTCAAGAACAAGGTGAGCTTCGGGAAGCGGGTGAGGAGTCAAAGGGCTTGGTTCATTTTATAAATGAAAAGGTTGACCTTTGAGATGCTATGACTGAACCGTGGCCAATGTGGAGCTTACCCTGGGAACAGCCACATTAGTTGAACCATGAGGCTAAGGAATTCTGGACCAGACATCCCGCTTCCCTCGTGGTAGCGGCAAAGGAATGCCCAGTGTCCATGTTTCTGGGTGATGAGAAGCCTACAGTTTTCCCCTTTTCCCTTAATGCAATGTTACATGATATCAAACTTAGCAACCAAGATTCAGCCCAAATCTCCAATTCGGAGACTGGAGTTGAAAATGGCTTAGGATTCCAACGAGGAAGCCTGTTCCTGCTTTGCAGGGAGGTGGAGAAGACAGAACCCCTTCCCCCGCGACTGCAGTGTTGCACCTTCTAAAGGGCTGGTTTAGGAGCCTTCCGGACTCCAGTCACATTCCAGGCTGACCCAGAGCAAAACGATTGAGCAGGGAAGTCCTGCTCTCAGTGTGCTCGTCATCTCTGCCCCATGGGATCTCTTCCCTGTCCCGAGGCCCCAGAACCTCGGCAGGCGCTTGGTGCCCGGTTGAACTGCCCTAATAACAACCCATACACCCACAGAGGCTGACATTTGCCATCCTGGTTTCAAGATTTGCCAGACTGGTGTCTCTGCATCACTCCAGCTGAGGGGCATCCATACACCTACCTTCCTTGGTCTGGGTGGAGAGCTGCCCAGGAGAGGGGATTCAAGAGAGCTCCCCTTGCTTCTGGCAAAGCAAACTTTTAAGGACTCAGACAAAGCCCTCAGAGAAAGGAATGGAGCTACTGGCAGGTAGATGGCAATAGGGGACTACTTTATCCAAGGGATACAGTGGGCATTTTGCTGTCTCATCTTGCTTTCCCTCCTGTGTGCCCTGTCCAATGCCAAGAGACACTGGGGACAGAAGGTTTACACAAGGCTTTCTGCTCAGTCCCAGTAGCCCCTGCACCCTCTTCTATGTCCCTTTTCTACTGCCACCTGGACCACAAAAGGCAATATACCCTTCTAGAAATATCTTGGAAGTCCTTAGATCCATGACTCAAATGCAAGTGCCCCTGTGGCTGCAGACAATTAAGAGTGATCACAAAAGGGCCCCTGTGTCCTTCCCTTTCAGGCAGCAGATGTTCCTGTCATGTGGTCTGAAGAAGTCAAGATGTGTTTGCACAGACTACGGAGCCAGGGCCTCCCAGGAACAGGGATGAAAGCGAAGACCCAGCAGCTGGTCCACAAAGGAGGCCGGTGCGCGCTGTGCAGGGCAGGAGCCTGTGCACACCAGGATGGCCGCGCGTTTCTATGGAGAAGGAGCCAGAACAGCAGAGCACAGCCCGGAGGCAGCAGCCCCAGATGCCTGGGCCCCACAGTGGTGCTGGACCGCCTGGCATCTGGGCCCCAGACAGGGGCATGGCTTGGCTTGGAGCTGAAGCACACTGTGCTGGGGTTCACACTGGATGGGGGACCCCAGGCATCTTCCTGCTCATTACATGTGTAACACAGTGCACAGTACAAATGAAACATCAAGGACAGCAGGCAGGCAGGTGCACGGGTGACAGAAAAGACAGTGTGACGCATCACAGCACTGGGTAAGGGACTATGGGGTTGGGGTGGCACTTGGGGACATAGGTGTGGGTTAGAAGTGACATTCCCCCAACTGTTCACCCCAGCTTTCTCCACTCAGTAAACAGCATTTCTGCCCTCCTGATTCTCAAGCAAAAAATCTGAGAACCATCCTCCACACCTCTCTTTCTCTCCTCCTCCTACTCTGAACACTCTGCTTTCAAAGTGGATCTAGAGTCCAGACACTTCCTCTGTCATCACCATGGTCCCAGCTGCCATCAGCTCTGTCTGCACATTAAATAGCTGCCTGTGCCCCACCCTCCCTCGCCCCCTTCTCTGCTCTACATCATCCATTGCCCTTCTCTGCACTGGACACATATTCAAGTGTTTCTTTGGCTGTGGCCTCGGTCTCCCTCTCTTCCCAGTAGAATGGAAGATCCCTGAGTCCTCGGGCTTTGTCTCATTTGGCCTCTTATGCTTCCCAGTGCCTTGGACAGTGTCAGGTACAGAACCAGTAACATTAGCTGAATTAATTCTAGCCAAAGACTCAGAACCCCATAGTCGTCACTCTGCGATGGGTTCACCTTGTCCCCTCCCTCAAGGGTTCTGAAGCCATTCCTGATTGTTTCCCCGTAGGTGGAGGGAGAAAGAAGCAATCTTAACAGAAGAAATGCCTCATGGTGATAAACACAAGGGTACACACACTGGGGCCTCACTTCTGTTGTCCAGTCCCCACGGGAGGAGGTGCAAAGGTGCTCCGGACACTGTTGTTGAAAGGAGTGACCGACATGCCCTCCCCGTGGCCCAGGCTGGCTGCCCCGCCCTCTGGGCTCTCTCAGTTCCCGGAGCTTCTCTCCAAGGTAGTGCATGAGGCAGTGTTAGAACAGGACTCCTAGGGCAGCAGTGCTACTTTAGTCTCTGTGTCCCTAAGTCTACCTCGGATGTTTGGGTGCATGTGTTTGACCCTTGGCAGCTGTCCAATATTGCCAAATGATGGATGCATGAGTGAATGAATGCATGGATGCATGCATGAATGAAGAACAGAAAAATCAGGATGGTGGACCCCACACCAAAGTTGGCTAAGCCTCCTAGTACCAACCGGGCACACACCACCACCCATGGCTGGGTAGGACTGGATGATCCAGGGGAGATGCGTCCCACCCAAGTAACAGGAGAGGCACTTGTGGACACTTCCAACAATCCTATGAGAATGCAGGCATAGCTGCGGCAGCTGCTCAGGGTCCCCCGAGCAGCCCAGGACTCCAGTGGGTGACAGGCATGCCACAGCCACCAGAAAGGCTTCCTGAGCCCTGGCAGGTTGCGTGCAGGTGGAGCCCTAGCTCCGCTTAATTACAATCTGTGTTTATGGGCCCATAATCAAATGGAAACGGGAAGTTTCTCACGAGAATCATCTGTCAGAACTGTGTGGTGTCCAGGCCCCGCGCTGGGAGACGGGGTTATAAATACCGAGCTCCGCTCCAGCTCCGGGTATCTCCAGAGACTCGTGGGTCATTTTTCAACCCAGCACTAATCCAAGGAACCGGATCTTCCATCAAACACTGTGTCTAACAGGCTGGGTATTTGAGACACTGATTGTCCCCCATGGATCGGGGAGGTGAGAGCGATCGCAGGACATGAATCCAGGAGCCAGGCTTGCCTGTGCTTCAGCAGACGGACTCTGCGGCCACCGGTACGCTGGACCTCACAAGTAGCTGCCTTGCTCTGAGACAGATGCCTCCAGGCACCGCCAAGGGCTCTGCCACAGAACCATCTCCTAAAAAAATAAAAATTTTTTATGCTAAAGGGGTTTCCATGCAGCAAACTTGGAAACCCAAAAAGCACAAGGAAAAGAAATACTGCCCATAACTCCATCCCCTGGACAAAAACTCTATACTATTATGGGGGCATAAATTTCCAGACTTCTTTCTCTCTCCCCCCAATATTTCTCTTGATAAAATATACCTAATATTGTACCCACTGTCATCTAACTCGCTTCCCTGGCCCCCGCTGACCGTGATGTTGTGACCACCCGCCCACCACTGCTTTGCCCACAGCCTGATCTTTAATAGCCATGTTAATTGCCTTGGTCAGGCCCTTTCATTGAACATTCGTTGTTGTCACTTCTCCAATCCCATAAAAGATGTCATGAGGAACATCCTGTATGTAGGTCTCTGTGCAAATCTGCTTATTTCCTTGAGTTAAGTTGGTAGGAGCGAAATTATGCTGAATCAAGGAATACATTTTGCCAGTCATTCGATACTTTCTACATTATCTCTCATTGCGTTCCTTGGCTTTAGGAACTGCTAAATGTTTGGGGGGATACTTTTAACCAGTGACCACTGCAGAGGAATAACCAAGCAAGGGAAGTGACTTACCAACTTCCTGTCTGTCACAGAGCTCGAAGAATGGCCCATCTCTCTGCTGACACTGGCTGTTTCCAGAATCACAACTTACTTCCCGTGGCAGCGGTGGATCTGAAGACACAGTTGTGGTTGGGAGGAGTGAGTCCTCTCAGAAAATTAACTCTGAGCCTCCAAACACCTCCTAACTCTGTTGGATCTTTAAAATTTATTCCAAAGGTAAGCCCATACCTTCTCTTTGCTCTTTTAAGACTGACCTGAATGTGGTTTCTTAATTGGATGAATGGGGAGGGCTGGTCTGATCAGGTGTGAAGGTAGTGAGATGAATCAGCCTCGCTGGGGAACACCCCTGGAATGGTTCCGAAGAGCAATTCGATGAGAAAGGGCCTGGACTTTCCAGGGACCTCAGAAAGCACAGAAGCCTCTTGTCTGGTGCTGGGCTGTGTGCAAGCTGTGTGCAAGCAGTGTGCACACACTGCTGATTGAAAGCTTGCGGTCTGCCTGGGTGGCCGATTTAAATGCACCTGAAGAATCAGGGTTGGGGGAAGCAGAGTGGGGTTGGTGACCGCTCCTTGCCCTTTGCTATCTAATAACCGTTCATTCATTCCTTGCATGTGCTTCCCATGCGGAACTTTCCCTTGAGGGTTACATATCATGGCCCCCAGGGGAAGGGCCAACATTCTGAAAAATTGTAAATAGGTCCAAAATTGTTTGGGGGTCCTCCGACCTCCCTGGCCCTTCTCCCCCCCTTGTTGGAGAGCCTCCAGCCAAACCACCAGCTGCCACCCTTGACAGACAGCTGGGGAGGAACACAGGCTCTCAGGCCAGAGAGAGCTATGCCCCAAACCCAGGCTCTCGCTTCACTGTGCAACCTTGGGGAACTTACTAAGCCTTTCTGATCCTCAGTTTACTCATTGGTACAATGGGGAAAAGATGCTTATCTCACTTCTTGCTGCTGTTGCCGGGTTAAATGAAATGCCTACTAAATGCGGAAGTGCCCGATGCACTGCTTGGCACATGAGAGATGCTCATTGGACATTATTTACCATTTTTTTCTATCTCCAAATCCAGGGCTGCCACTCCCAAGAGGCCCCTGAACCCTGTACTAGGGTCCTGGCTCCAGTCTGCTTGCTCTAATCACTTTGGAAATGATCAGATCAGCTACATGATGCTAAATGTTGAAGATCCTTCCAGAAATTCATCTTGAGTAAATAATCATGGATTTCCTACAAAATTGCTCTTGACAACATTGTTTATAATACCTGAGGACCAGATGCAGTCTAAATACAAGATACAGTGGGCCAAATGCAATATAAAACATCTATACTATAAAACACTACTCAATATAAATTTCCTTCAATCTTTGAAGTAAAAAAAAATGGTAATTCCATTCCTGGTACCCACTTACATTTCTTTAATTATTTAATGAATTGCTGAGCATCTTTTTATTTGTTTATTGATTCATTGTGTTTCTTTCCATGTGCACTGCTTACCCATGTTGAAGGTACACCCTTAAGTTGGGTTATTTTCATGCTTTTTTCTCCTGGGTTATCTGAGCATTTTGTACGTTCATAAATTGGCTCCTTGCTCTGTGCTGTAAGTTTTATCCTCTGTTTTTCTCTTGTCTTTTGACCTCAGTCTGTCCTTTGTCTTTATTTTCTCCACATCGAAGTTTTACTTTTTTTGTGTTACATTAATCCATCCTTTGGCTGCTGGCTTTTGTGTCCCGCTTTGAAAACCCATTTCCAAGGCCAAGGTTATAAATATACTCACCCAAATTTTATCTGTAATAAAAAATGTTATCTTGTATTGCTTCTTTTTTTCTCTTTACCATGGAAATCCTTGATCTACCTGGAGTGCAGTTTGGTGTGGGACTGAGGTGAGGATCCAGCTTTACTTCCCCCCAAAGCTTAGCCAGTTATCCCCATACCATTTACTGGGTAGCCCCCCTTTCAGACAAGCCCTTTTACGAGGGGCATCACAGAACCTTTGATGAAAGCTGTGAACCCTCTCCTCAGGAAAAGAAAATGTACATAAAATTCACACTAAATTTCACAAACAATTTCAGCAGAGCCCAGAGACCTCCCAAGGCCCATTCATTGATTCCTGAGGGGTCTGCAATCCCCCATTGAAACCCCCAACTTTAGATAAAAGAAACAGCACTTACATGGTGGGAGCCCAGGCTCCAACACAGGTCAGCAAGGGGCAATTTCGTGGGGGACAGTGTGCTGAAGAATAGTCCAGGGCCTCCTCAGGGTAGAAGTCCTCTCGGCCTCACCTCAGGGCGTGGGACAAGCCCAGCATACCACCATCCCGTGTTCTTGGAATGTAAAACCCTTCTCTTGTCGTTCTTCTGGCTCACAGTATCTGACCAATGCCCTGAACGTCCACGACAGATTAGCCTTCTTTTCTAGAGTGCATGGAGCTCTCTCCTGAACCCAAGGGCAGATACAGGTACAGTGCTTCAAATGACTCGGTTTCCCTTGATTTGACCTAAAGACGTGGCCCGTTTCAGACTCCTTTAGACCTCAAATCTGCCTACTGCTCCAGAAGCCTGCTCTTTAAGGCTGTATGTGCCTTTCTCTCACCCTCACCCTTAATTTTTGCCCACCTGCCAAGGGCCAGAGCTCATCTTTGTCTCTCTGGCCCCTGAGAGGTCAAGGGTTGAATTCAGCTGCCCTTGGTGCACCCTTGACCCCTGACTCAGCAGCAGCTCTGACCTGGTCACAGAGCTCATCTGAGCTGCCTTTCCTCCTGTCACCCTGAGTGCTGCTACCTCAGCCTCCAGAATGTTCTAAGTTCTCACCTAAGAGCTTGTCAGTAATGCAGATCCTCAGGTCCCACACCGAGCCTCTGAATCAGACTTCCAGGGAAGGGACCCAGTGAAGTGGGGTTCACAAGCCCCACAGGCAGAACCAGCTACATCAGTAGCAGGGTGCCCCACAAAATGGAACCACAGAGCGCCTAGGTCAAAAATGATGAAGAATCTCAAGATGGCAACAGCAGAGCTCAAACCGTCTGGGCTACGTGGTCTCTGAGTTCAGGGTCCTGTGTGATTGCTCAATCCCCCTTCTGCCCCTCTGCCCCATGTCAACACTGGTGCACTCTGAAAGCTGAGATGCACTGCCCGAGGTAACCCTGAGTCCGCCGCTCCATGCATTTCATACCCGGCTCAGGAGTGGGTCCAAGGCGCATCCTCTCATGGCCCCCATTGCGGGGACCGCCACTAGTTCTGGGACTCTCCTCCAGCTCCTCCCCTTCTGGCCCTGGCACTGTCAGGCTGCTGTTAACACTCTAGATTGAATTTCTACTGCTAACTATGGGTATCTTGTTCTGGCTTCAGACGGATTAAAGAAAATCTCAGATCCACATTATTTACAGGGCTAAAGGTCTGTCACACACACACACACACACACACACACACACACACACACACACACACACACGGAAGATGAATCAGGCCTGACTAGGGTGAAGCCCAGGCGTCAGCTGCCTGGGGTGCACAGTCCCTCTGCTTGTTCTGGCAGAGCCGGATCCTGGCAGGTAGATGGGAACCGGCACCTGTGGCTGTGAGTCCCCATTCCCCAGACGCTTCATCGGTCGGGTGCCCAGACGTGACATCTGTTCCCAGCTCAGAGGCCTCTGCTGCCCCTGGCAGCCCGCAGCCTCAGGGACAACTTCCAGGTCTGAGCCCAGGGCCTTTTTATCCCCCTCTGTCCCTCCCTCTTCTTCCTGGTCGGCAGACCTCAGGACAGGCATCTGAGCCTTTCGAACAGTGTCCAACTCAGGGGAGGAGAAAGGCAATGTCAACAGAGGGAGCTCTGTGCACGAGGTCCTCTGTCCCTAGCCTTGGTGCTCAGAAAGTCATCTCATTTCAACACATGCTAGTTTAGTATCTACTTAGTTCCAGTGCAGGGCACTTAGTTACTGTGCAGGGCACTGGGGGTAGCCAGTCACTATAGCCCAGTCCCTGATCTTGAACAGCCCACAGTCCAGTTCCTGGAGAGGGTGACAGCTGTCACAGTGACACATTGGAACCTGCTTGTACCAGCTTGCATTGGTTCATACTGGTTCTTACCACCTTGCAAGAAGCAATTGCTAAATTCTCAGGAATAATGTGAGCCCATTATGAAAGCATTGGTAGCATGAAATTGCTACTTTTAGACTATTTACACGAAGCAAATGGGCAAATGTGACAAATTAGACTTTTTTTGGAGGACCACTGCAGCTGTGTGCTGGTGGGCAAGTTATCTATCCTTCTGAGCCCCCACTTTTTGCATCCTTAGGTAGAATCGTAATTGCATCCACCTCACCCACTGTGTGAGGATGAAATGAGATAATCCACGGTAAGTGCCCAACAATTCACAGCTGTTCTTTTTTACATGTAAGGATATTAAGTGATGCTGACACAGTGTGCTCAGCCTTGTGACGGTGTTGCAGGAGCACAGAAGAGAAGCGGTTAACTCTGCTTGGGAACAGCACAGCTGTCAGGAAGCCTGAAAGGTACATCAGAGGTGGCAGGTAGGGCAGGTAGACCAGGAAAGCTGGGGGTGTGGAGAGGCTGGCAGAATGATCTGAAGTGCCCGGCGCAAGGGGCCAGCAGGGGAGAGGCTGGATATAGGGTACCTCAGGGCTCTGTCCTGCACCAGCCTCATGGATGACCTGCTCTGTCCAGAGATGGCAGGAAAAGTCCCCAAGAGTTACTGGCAGATGGAGCAACAGGAGATATCACTGCTGAACCCCAGCACCAATTCTCAAAAGTAGAGGGAGCATCAGCGGCTCCCCAAGATTCTCAAATGCGTCTCCCATTATCCCCCAGGTCCCTATGGCTGGCCCTCATAGCCCCATTCCCCTCCAGCCCTGTTGAGATGAGAGAGGCAGAGGTTTGCTGTTGCATCCTCATCCTCCTCATGTGCACATTTATTCTGTACTTTGCTCTAAAGCCTGGGATGTGTTGATACAGCCACTCAGGGAATGACTGATGATACAAGTCATGATAGATACACTCTCATCAGTCCATTCTCCCCCCATGACCTTCTCTGCCTCTCAGAGCCCAGAAAGTCATCCCTCATTAGCAAGCCCATGTCATTCCTCCACTGACCAGAAGGGGTCACTACTTCCATGTGCCCTAAACCTCCTGGATAATGGGATTTCTGGTATGTTCACCTGCATCCTGCATCTCCCAGTGGAGCAGCAGAGAGCCCAGTCCTCCACCCCCACCAACGGCTGTGTCACCTTCAGAGGCATCAGCCTCAGTGAGCAAAAATGGCTCACAGCAGATGGGCCTTGGCCATTGTCATAGCTATAAAAAACCATGTTTAACTACTCTTAAGTGATCTCTTTAATGCCATCATCATTACCACTTAACACAGGTGGGTGAAATGAAGCCAGCTTGACCTCTCTCCTACACCTTTGTCATTCTAAGGGGTGCCCAAGCCAAGACAGGCCAAAGCCAGCTTCTTTACTTCTGCCAGGGGGACAGGTCAGGGTGAGGGTGTATAAATAAATGGCAAGCATGTCTATGATTCCCAGTCCTGTGCCTGTGGCAGGCATAACTAATGGAGCCCTGATCTCTTCCCCCTCAGTACAGAGGCAGCCTCATCTTTTCAACACGGCACACCTAGAGTCACTACCCATTTCTTTGTGCTAGAATTTGAAATGAAACAAATTTGCCCTGGCTGGTGTGGCTCAGTGGATTGAGTGCTGGCCTGAGAACCAAAGGGTCACTGGTTTGATTCCCAGTCAGGGCATGTGCCTAGATTGTGGGCCAGGCCCCCAGTAGGAGACATACAAGAGGCAGGCACACATTGACCTTTCTCTCCCTCTCTTTCCCCCTCCCTTCCTCTCTCTTTAAAAAATAAATGAATAAAATCTTAAAAAAATAAATTTGCTATCTTGGGTCTAGAGTAATCTTTCAGAGTCTAAAAACAATTGTGAAAAAATGATTTTCCAACCACTCATCTGGGCACACAATACAGAGAAGTACATAATGATCTTGCAGAACACTAAACTATGGAGATACTAGGTTTAGCTATGTAATGTTCTACTAAATCCTATAGCATGTATCTGAGACTCTTGTATTGATGATAGAGTGTCTAAAGACTGAGAAAATTTGGAGAGAAGCCGAACAATTGAAGAAACTATATGTACCAACATATTCTATCTGCAAATTGAGAAAGATAGTCATTATTCTATTTTACCAGCATAAAAAGCATCTCAGTTCAGTGTGGAGAACCTGAGTTTGTTCAGAGTGGAGCCCAGGAACCACAGCATTGAGGAAGGAGCATGAAATTTGGAGTCAGGGGCTAGAATTCTGGTCGAAGCCCTGTTAGGAACAATGCATTGACACCATTGTTGGATTGTGGGCGCAGAGCCCCTGCAGCCACTTTTGCTCACTGAGGTGAGCCTCCCTGAAGGTGGGAGACCTGTTGGTGGGTATGGAGAACTGGGTTCTCTGCTGCTCCACTTGGGCAGGATGCTCAACATTTCTGTGCCTCAGTTTCCTCATCTGGAAAATGGATACCATAACGTCTACTTTGCCTGGCTACTGACCAAATTAAGAGCAACAATGTATGCATAAGTGCTGTCTGACCCCTGAACCACTGCTTCTAGGACCTGGCAGAGATGGAGGCAGTACCCTGAGCTGAAGCAGAAAAGACGGGTCACGTCCAAGTGCAAATGAACAATCCCGGCAGGCGGGCGCTATGGCTATGGAGCACCTGCTCTTGTCTGTGCTTTCTTGGTGGAAGCTGGGGGAGCAAATGACCTGGATGCTCCCCCAGGAGTAGTTGGGTCTATCCAGAGAGGCTCCCGATCATCTTCCTAATTTCTCCATCCTTGCGGACCTTCTCTTTCTTCTCCTTCCTCTACCCCTCTGGTTCCCTCTCCCATCCTCTAAGGACAGCAGAAGCTGCAAGCGGGGTCACCTCAGCGTGTCTGTATGCTCATCTGGGCAAGTGGGGTCCAGGATGGGGGTGGATATCATGGTCTGGGGGCCAGTCACTCAGCCAGGGCAGGGAGGAAACAGATGATGCACTCAGATGGGGCGACTGGGAGACTTTGATAAAGGGTGGACTTCAGGGAGACCCAGAGGGATGATATAGCATCCCAGTGTTCCAGGGCTGAACAGCGCGGGGTGGGAGCAGGTGCCGGAATCTCGGCAAGAGCAGCCATAGCAGGGAGTAGTCCAACAGGAGCTGTGGCCTTGAGTGGAGGGACATGGACAACCCTGGTGGCTACATGGAGGAAGCTGGGGAAACAAATACTCCACCCCTTTCTCCTCTCACCCAGCACAGCCAGGAACTGGAGAAATGTGGAGACATAGCAAGCAGACTCAGGGGTAACCAGGAGGTGAGGAACCAAGAGAATCACAGAGGCTGGAAAAAGGAAAACCTCTTTCAGAGGCTCAGATGGAGCCTGTGGACCACTGTTCACCCTTGCTCAGCACAGGTCACCTTCCAGCCACCTTTACAGCCAGGGCTTGAGCACATGCAACATCTATGGCCAGTGGGACCTGAACAGAACCTTTTGGGGCTTCTGGAAAATGTTTTACTCCCTGATACAATGAGATGTGGGAACAGAGCCTGCTGTTGGATATGGCTGTGTGTGGCCTCGATGCTTGGAGCTATGGCAGCCATTTTGCAACCAGGAGGAGACAATTGTCACGCTGAAAAGGACAGATCATAGAGATGGAAAGAACCTGTGTCTATTATCACTTAATCATTACACGATTCTGGAACCACTTCGCCTCCAGGCTTTCTGTTGGGTGAGAAAATAAATATCCTTGGTTTTTAGGCCACCAGCATCTTGTCTTCTGAGATGCAATTGCCAATATCTCAGCTGATAGGTTAAAGTGGGGGGACTGGCTTGGGCAAATGGGCTCTGCTCTTTTTTGTTCGCCACTGTTCCTGGGACTCAGCAGAATGCCTCACGCACAGTAGGTATTCAATAAACGTGTGTTGAATGAACCAGCGAAGTAACAAGCGGGCGGACACATGAGTGAATGCCAGGTGTCACGGCAGCCTTCGCTCTCTGCCTCTCCTGGTGGCTCGGAGGAACTGCATCTCCCCGAGGAAGGAGAAGGTCGAGGACTGCCGGAGCATCTTCGCGGGGAGCACAGGGAGGCCACCAGGCTCCGCACATACAGATGACTCATAAAGGCATCTTTTTACCCCCCTTCAAATGGTGATGTTCCTGTAATAAAGAATTTAATAACCCGCTGTGCCTGTGCGGAGAAAAAACTCATTTGTTTAATAGGCAGCAGTTTGGCTTTGTCATGTTCATTTAGTTTTTAATGACACACAGTTGTGCCAATATTGATTTTAGCTTATAGGGACTCAAAAAATTTACTGTCTGGATGGATCAAGACGCAGCCATTTCATCTTGCCTGCTCTGAAGACACATTGCCCGCAGCTCCGGCCTGGGAGGGGTCTCACGGTCCAGGGGCTGGCAGTGCTGGTGGAGAATATATAACCTCCTCAATGGCAACACCCTCCCTGTTCCACCACCTCCCAGTCTCACCTCCTGCCCTCATCAGACGGGAGGGAGGCTGCTGCTGTGGGAGGCGACATGTTTTTCATCTTGGAAAGCAGAGCAAGACTGTGTCAAGGAAACGAGAGTTAATCTTCCAGGCACACTCTCAGCCATGAGTTATTTGCGCACGCGTGCATGCGTGCGCCCACTCAAGCTGAAGCCCAAGGCGTGAATCCCACACAGAGCCGGGGCCCTGCTGGTTATTCAAGGAGTAACTTCAGACGTCACATGGACCCACTGGCCTCAGGCACCTCTCTTTAACATTACTTATGGTTTTGCTTTTGTTTTTATTTTTAACTGAGGACTGGGTAAAAATAGCAAAAGGGGTCCCAGAGACCAGACAAGCCTTCCCTGTGTTTTCTGAGCGGCCCATTTAAGCATAAACATGTCTGGCAGACCCTGGGTATTTGTGGGCTTGACGTTTGTAATCTCAACTGCGAGCAGCTTCCGTTATCTGAGGACGGCACTGAAGAATGGCCTGGAATAGCAACTGTCATCATTTATTCAGTGTGTTCCACGTGCCAGGTAGGGCTCATTGCAGTTTACAGGGTTGCCTGATTTGATCTCCACAGCAACCCTGTACAGTGGGCAGAAAAGGATTCTTATCTCCATTTTAGGGGAAATTGCTGTTTGCAGAGGTGAGGTGACAGGCCCAAAGTCACAGAGAGTACATGCCTCCAAAGCCAGTGCTCTGCTGTGCCCTGCATTTTCCATGGTCTGAGTTCAAGTCTTTCTTTTTTAAATCTTTATTAATTTATGTATTTATTTAAGAGAGGGGAAGGAAGGGAAAAAGCAAGGGAGAGAAACATCATGTGAGAGACAAACATCAACCTGTTGCCTCTTATACACACCCCAGCTGGGGAGGCATGAACCCGCAACCTAGGTATGTGCCCTGACCGGGAATTGAACCAGCGACCTTTCGCTTTGTAGGACAATGCCCAACAAGCTGAGCCCCGCTGCTCAGGGCCTGAGTTCAAGTCTTAACCAAGTGCTGTAAACTGGTGTCCAGAGTGTGTCCCTCTCTTGGCAAGTGACCCTAGCTGACCAGGCAGTGTCTGCACCTGGTGGCACAAGTGAGTGGCCAGGCAGGGCCACTGTCATATGTCCAGGCCACGGCCACACACGTAACATTTGTTTCTTTGCTGCAGCTGGTCACAGATGGACTTTCCCCAGGGAGCCATGAGGCATGTGCTCCGTGGCTGCCTTGCCTAACCTGTGTGTTGCCATAAAAATAAGGCAGGCATTAGGGAGAACAGAGATGACTCTGTATATAGCACATTAGGATAATGAATCATATTAGATATAATTTCATGTCATTGGCCTATTTAATCTTCTTATGTAAGTTTTAGCAAGCACTTTCCTTCATGATGGGAGAGTCACTGAGAATTGATTCTTAGATTCACAGAATTTGAAAGGACCTATAAATCATCCATACAGGCCCTGTCCCTGGAGAGGTGAAGTGACCTACCCAAGGTCATGCAATTAAATGGGAAGTTGTGGCCTTTTCTAAGAAAGGTAGGCATCAGACCCTCAACAGGAACACAAGCCTTGCAAGGACCTCAGTGCTATTGGATAATTGGGTTTTGCACGCATCATTTCAACCAGGAGCCCCATTTCCAGGGGAGTTCTCACCACGCTCATTAACCACCCACCTGCCATCCACAGCTGCTGCTCCAATGGCTGCCATGGCCAGTCTCCTGTCACTCTTCTTCCGAATGTCCAGATCCTCAGTATAGCACACAAAGGTGGCCCTGCAGGGTCTGGGCCCTGTGCTCCTCTGGCCTCCCCTTGTTGCCCATCCTGTAGCTTCACAGGCTTGCTTTCAGGATGTGCTTCCTACCCCAGTACCTTTGCTCATGCCAAAACCCACTTCCTCTTACCCCCGTGAAGTTTCCCTTCCCTTCAGAGCTTAGTCAATCACCCCTTCGTTGGGGCCACTTCCCTGACCTCTCCTGGCCAATGCACTTTCAGAGTTTTTCAAGGTAGTACTAACCTCAAACATAATTTTGTGTTAATTTATAAGAAACTTTAACACCCTCCTATCCTACTATTGCCATGTAATAAATCACCCTCAAATTTAGTGGTTTAAATAGCCATTGCATTTTGCTTCTAGTTTTGTGGGTCGGGAACTTGGAGAAGGCTCCACCGGGCAGCTATCACTTGGATCTCTTCTGCAGTGGTAGTCAGATGTCGGGCCAGGCTGTGGTCACCAGAAGGCTCAGCTGGGCTGGACACCCAAGGTGGTGCACTGGCATACCTTGCAGTTAGTTGCTGCTGGCTGGACGCTCAGCCAGAGCATCGCTGCGTGGCCTGCCTAGCATGGTAGTCTCAGGGAGGGTGAACCTCTCATAGCTCCCAAAGTGACCTGCGTGGCTCTTTCTGATCCAGCCGCAGAAGTCACTCGGTGTTACTTGACTTTGGCTACATTCTATAAGTTACAAGCATGAGTCATGGAGCCCAGCTCAGATTCAAGGAGAGGGATGTGGACTCTTCCTCTGGATGGGGGCGTGGTGAGACCACAATGCAGACGAGCGTCTGGGATGGGAGACATTTTTACAGACATTTTTGATAAATGCAGTCTGCCACATAGCAAGTACAATGCCATTTTTCCTCCTTCAATTGAATCCCTAGTAACCAGCACAAGAACTCAAAAAATATTTGGCAAGTAAGTAGACAGACAAATGGATGAATAAATATATATAGTGCTATGGTCTGAATGTTTGTGTCCACTAAGAAATCATATATTACAAACCCAATGCCCATGATGATGGGATTGGAGAAGGGCCTTTGGGAGATGATTAGGTCTCAAGGGCAGAGCCCTCAGGAATGGGTTTAGTGCCCTTATATAAGAGGCTCCAGAGAGTCCTAGCCTCCTCCCCCACGTGGAGATACAATGAGATCTCTATGGCCAGGAAGAGGGCCCCGACCTAACCATGCTAGTGCCTGATCTTGGGCTTCCAGCCTCCAGAACCGTGAGGAATGAATGTTTATTGCTTAGAAGTCACCCGGTCTCAGGCCTTTTGTTGCAGCAACCCTAATGGACTATGACATAGAAACATGAAATCAGAAAGGAAAGGAAGGAGGGAAGAAAGAAAGGAAGGGAGGGAGGAAAGAAGCAGAGAGAAAGGAAGGAAGGAAGGAAGGGAGGGAGGGAGGAAGGGAGGAAGGGAGGAAGGGTAGTTAAGGAAGGAGGTGTGAAGAATCCTGAGCGCAGTGGACACACCTGTGGACCTGCAGGAACAGTAGCCCTTTCTGGAAATGGCCTTTCCATGTTCTCGTCCCAAAGGTGGCTCTTCAGTAGGTCCCACCTGACACATTCAGGGACAATTCCTTGTCAACTTATGGGCATGAACTCAGAAAGGTAAACTGATTTCAATATCATTCAGAGAAAAAGTAAACAAGAAAACAAATCTGCTGTAACACATGCAACAACAGCAATGGAAAAAGAAGCCACACAGGCTTCTAGTGCATTTCGAGGTTCAGAAGAAATATAATTTAACGATCTAAGCATCCTAATTTTGCACCTGTCACAGTTGAGAGGTGGCTGTGTTTTACGCTGCGTCATGCAGCAGGGGAGTTGGAGCAGAGACAACGTATATGTTCCTAAGGCCAGCAGTTCAATAACGTGGACTTCTTTGATTTACTCCCCCCAGTGGGTGGCAGGTTAATAAACCTTCAGTCAGCTTGGTAAATCGCCACCTGCCCTGGCTGTCCTGACAGGGCGGAGCTCACGCGGAAATCCTCAATGCGGCCTCATACCAACAGAGTGGCTCCCTGGGCCTGCCACATCAGCCCCAGCACCTGCCCAGGCCTTGGGTGCTGGTAGTCCCTGCGTGGCCAGCTGGGGACAGGTTCTGACCAAGCCACTGCTCACCCACAGCCACAGCCTCCTCGCCCTGGCCGGGCTTCTCTGGTTAGCAGGAGGACAGGAGCCCGCTGAGCCTGCTAGTCACACGGGTCAGGAGTCTCACGGCTCTTACACAAGCAGACCCACACACATTCGTGCACCTTCACTGTCAGCAGACCCCATGGCTCCCGGTCCCTTATCCCTCCTCCCGTTGTACAAAGTGACAATTGACAGAAAATTGTATTGACGGAACCTTATTAAATGTAATTACCCAACAGGAACCATCCTGAGTCCATTAACCAGAGTGGAACTCAGCTGTGATTCTGCAGGGCTCCCAACGCCCAGGATTATGCCTAGTCAATGGCCAGGTGTTAATCTTTACAAAGGCCCCCAGGCTGGAAAAGGGAGGATCCAAATGGCACATTCTCCTCTCTGGTACATGTCTCACCTACTTCAATAAATAGCTCTTCTCTGCTTATTATCAGTAGTGTTGGGTGCTTAAACTATTATTTCATTATTATTATGATCTGCTGAGGTGCACAGCATCATCCTTCACATACAGATGAGGATACAGATGAGGTTCAGAGAGGCTAACTGGAGGGTTGCAGGTGCCACAGCTGATGAATGACAGGAATGAGACTGAAGCCCAGGTCTGTGATTCAGAAGCAAGATCTGCTCCCTGTTTGCATGGTGGCCTTCTGCTGAGAGGGTTTGCCTCTCCTCCTGGGGACAAGTGTGGCCGTCCTGCAGTGCAGAGGTCTGCCCAGTGTGAGTGGACCAGTCCATGAGCGAACCCAGGCCATAATCCCTCGGGGCTGGGGGCCTCCCAGTCCTCCATTTCTGAGGCCTGGGAGGAAATGTTCCTTGACCTTCACAGAAGCTCGTTCAAGAGAAGAGCGGCCTACCTGGAAGGGGAGGGGCCTCCAGCCTGAGCTTTCAGAACTCACTGGGGTCAGCTCACGCGTGTGGAGACGGGGCTCCCTGGAGCTGGCTGTTCTGGGTGCTTTCTGAGTACCCACACCCTGCATTCTCCTCATAACCACCCTGTGAAGTCACATTGTCACTTTTATAGATGAGCCAACTGAGGCACAAGAAAGGCGAAGAACTTGTCCCGGGCCACACAGTGATGAGTGATACAGCTGGGATTTGACGCTGCTCACACGTGCCCCACCCTGCAGCCACTCCTGCTGTCTAACACGGCGGTGGGCAAATAGAGGCCTCACCTGGTGCATGTGTGCAAGTTCCCATAGCAAAGGACTGCGGACTGGGGGGGCTTCAACAACAGAAATGTATGTTCTCACTGTTCTCGAGGCTGGAAGTCCAAGACCAAGGGGTGAACAGGTTTGGGTTCTCCCGCAGCCTCTCTCCTTGACTTGCAGGTGCCGTCTTCTTGCTGTGCCCTCACATGGTCTCCCCTCTGTGCGGGCACATCCCTGGTGTCTCTCTGTGTGACCAAATCTCCTCTTCTTATGAGGACACTAGTCAGCTTGGACCAGCGCCCACCCTAATGGGCTCACTTTAACTCGATCACCTTTTTAAAGGCCCCCACCTCCAATACAGTCACATGATGAGGTACAGGGGGTTAGGGCTTCAACAGATGAGTTTGTGGGGGTGCAACTCAGCCCATAACACCTAGGAACTGGGAGCTAGGACTGGGGACAGAAACAAGAGGGAAAACCTTCAAAAGGGATGGGATGGCTTTTTGTCTTTCCAGAGGCTAGAGTAGGTTTTCCTTCTCCTAAATAGAGGAGAGTGGGGAAAATACTGGTCCTTTGAGGAAAGAAGGGCAAGACCTGGGCCCCCAGACTGGGGTGGTGCTGGGAACCACTGGGAACCAGTCAGCTGGGACAGTGAAGCAGAGAGCACCCACTGGGAAAAACAGAACAGGTGGCCACTGAGAGAGACCTGGGAGGGCGGCCTAACAAAGGACAGCCCTGGGCCTCGTGGGCCAAGAGGTGGGGCCTCCTGCTGGCAGGTCCTACCCCACCAACCCTGCCATGTGAGGCATTCGGGTAATTACACCTTCTTCTCCTCTGTGCAGGGGATGCTGGCAAGTGGGGAGCCCAGGCTGTTTAGTGAGGCCTATTTCTCAGGTTCCAGGAAGGGGTATAATGTTTAGTAAATGAGTTATTCCCAGAAGACTGACCCTGGAGCCACCCCAGCATGAAGACGGCGGTTAGTTGCAAGTCCTCCTGCGAACATGCAGTGCACTGCGAAGGGGAAAACCAAACAAGAAACCAACAGAACCAATTACGCACCTGAAACACTAACAAGGAGATCGTTGGCTCTAAAGGGGGTTTCTTCCTGGGCCCCCAAGATGCTGGGGTTTCCCAACAGCCCCGGTCCCTGTGATTGCAGCCACCGCACTGCCTGATGAGAGGATCAATGGAAGAAGCATTGTGTTTTTCCACACCTTGAATTGGAAGCAAAATGCATGGGGAAATCGAGAAATTAATTTCCAACCTTGGAGACTTGCTAGGAGATCATCCTTCTCCCCAGGAAGTGGAAATGAAAGGAGGTGGGGCCGCCAGGCCCTCAGCCAGACCATGGCCTGGAGGGGAGGCCCGCAGACTGGCCACCAATGTCTCTCACCCTTCAAATGATGAGAGCATCAGGAGCCACGGGAGGGGGGCAAAGACCCCTGAACCCAGGATGTGGTGTGTGTGTGATTGTGCATGTATGTGTGGCTGTGCATGTGTGTGTGAGATTTGGGGGTATGTCTCTGTGTGCCTCTAGGTGTGGCTATGTTAGCCTGTGTGTGTGTGGGTGGGTGGTGTTGGAGGATGGGGGTCACACTAGCAAATCCGGAGATTTGCAGCTCTGCTGGAGAGTGGAGGGCAGGGCTCCAAGCCTGTCTGCACTAACTAACCACAAGTATCCTGTGTGCTGAGCTCTGGGGGGTGGGACACAGTCTCAGGACAGGTCTCGGGAAGCAGAGCCTGTGAGGGGGCTTCTTGTGTGTATGGTGTGAATATGGTGATCTCAGGAGAAACGGGTTAGGCGGTAAGAGATATGGGGGAGAAGAGAGGGAGAGTTAGGCAAGGACAGTTCAAGGGGTGTTTAGCCTCAGCCTGACCCTGCTCCCCCCAGGGGGTTCTGCGGTGTGAAATACCCCACAGGCTGAAGCCATTGCACCTGATGTCAGTGGATCGACGGCCATGACCTCCCACCCCCACCTTCAAAGGGGTCTGGGGAGAAGTAGCCTCCAGCAGGGCCAGGTGCAGGGCCCTTCCTATCACACACCTGCAGCAGCTGGGAGCACCACCTGCTTAAGGGGATCCAGGTAGGCCCTTAATGGCATTTGTAAAAGACACTGTAGGGCATGTCCTTCTTGCAGGAGGCTGCTCGCTGTGTCCTCAGGCTGCAACACTGGTCCCTTTGGCCCTGAGAGGGAGCAGCCTCATCGAGTCCTCATAGGGACCTGCTGGGTGGGCATGATCTGAGGATAGCAGGAAACAGCTGGAGAATGGCTGCAGCGGGGTGGAGCAAACCCTCCTTCTAGAAGGGCTCTCTGGCAGCCCACACCTGCTTTTGGGGTGGCACAGGGCCCCAGACTTTACCATTACTCCACGCAGGCTGACCCTCCTGAGGGCATGCCCAGATGCTGGTGGGTAGGTCGAGAGGATGGGGAGCACCTGAAGGGACAAGTGAGGGGCGGTGCTATAGACACTACTATAGAAGCATTTCCTTTCCCACGGGGACAGAGCAGCTGCAGTACAAAGCGGAGTGGGTCAGCTAGCATCTCAGACCCAGAGACCCCTCCCTCGCCTGGAAACCAGGGACCAGGGACCAGGGACCAGGCCCATCCAGGCACAGCCTGGTGCAGAGTGTGCCCCTGAGGTCCAGGCCCTGGGGAGCGGGGCCCTTCTGCATGTCTGCCTCCAAATGTAGAGGCAGGTGGGACCCCCTGGGGCAGTGTCTGCAGAGTGGCTGGCACCACTTAAGACATAAAGATGACAGTCCCATCCCTTGAGGCTAGGGTTTGGTCCAAGAAGCTCTGGCCACAAATGTTCTCTGAGAGACAGGTGAAATCTCTGCCAGGTGGGCTTGCGGTCTTTCCACAAACTCCATGCGGGAGCAGAGAGGACCTGGCCTGCTCCGCTGGCCCAGGACCCAGAAATAACCACCCTTCACTTGGCCCTTGGCCTTGCTTCCCACACACCCAGCTGCCCTCCCTCCCCTCCCCAGCATGAGGCAGCAAACTTCATATACATGTATCCCAGAGGATTAAGCTACGGGAGGAAGCGACCCAGGCCAGGCCCGATGGAGGACTTCCCATGGCTTGGAACCACACAGAAAAACCCTCAAGTCCTACTACCCGCTGCTCACAGCAGAGTAAGGACTGCATCTCGATCCTTCTCTCGTGCTGAGACAGGAGGAAGATACAGAGTGGTTGCTGGGCCTGGAATCAGAGGTGAAGATACAATACATACATTATTGATGTGGCTATGATTGATAAAATAAGAATCCATTTCCAGACACTATGGCTGCCCTGTACTGCCCGCTGCCCAGGCTTGTCGGAAAGATTCAATCAGAAAAAGCTTGTACCGCGTGCTCCCTATGTGGCAGACAATTCTGAGTCCTTTATGCATGTCGGCTCATTTAATTCTCCTAAGAAGCCCAGGAAGCAGGGGTTATCTTGTCCTAAGGGACAGATGAGGAAATTGAATCTGAACGGTGTTGAGTAACTCAATCAAGTGATGGACTTGTGAGTGGATACACATTGGAGTGGAGGCAGTAAGGTGTTGACCCTGTTAGCCATTGTGTTGTGACTGAATGCGGCCACCTCCACCAAGGACATCACCAGCCTCCCACACATTGTGATCTGCTGGTAGCGGTTGTCATGGAAGCTCAGAGTAGATGGGTTTGGGGCTGTGCAGCCAAGGGGCCTCCTGGCTCTCAGCTCTCCACCCCACCTAATGTCATCAGATACAGGAACTCCATATTGTCCAGCCGAGCTAAGAGCAGGTATCTGAGCCGACTTCCAGTTGTGTGCACGTGTGTGTGTGTGTGTGTGTGTGTGTGTGTGTGTGTGTGTGTGTCTAGTTTTGGAGCCATTGGTTTTTCCACAGTGAAGAGTCAGAAGAAATGGGAACCATCTGTGTGTGTGATCTTCCCCCAGCTATGCTGTGTTTGAAAGGCAGTCTGACCCCAACCAAGGCAAGGAGGCAGGACACTGTCTCGTGACGGAGAGCCACGCCGTACTCACTGCTCTTTGTATCCCCCCAGCTTGGCAAAGCACAAAAATAGGAGGCAGACTCGAGCCGGCTCAGATGCCTGGCTCAGACAAGCACAGCCAAGATGAAGAAGGGGAGGGAGGAGAGGCGGAACACAAGAAGGAGAAAGAAAGGAAAATCTGCCGCTGGGGGTCAAAGCAGTGAGAATAACAAGAGAAGGCTGCCAACAGAGCGGAAGCAAGACACCTTCAAGGTTGGAAATGTGACAACGGAACTGTTGTCGCCTCTGGGCTGGTGTCACCACCGCAGTCTCACTGAAGACTGAGATATTGAGTAGAGGGCTCAGTGGGGGCAGCTGGCTGGGCTCCAGATCTCAGATGCGGGTGTCAGGTCCTCCAAAGGGGGCATGGGGTACTGGCCATAGTGGCCCCATGACCACAAAGGGTGGTGGCAGGCGGACCTCTTTGACTCTTGAAGGTAACTCTTGAAGGCTGATGGCGCTGGGCTTTGATGGATGGTGTGGAGGGGATGGCATGCAAATGTATGCAAACGAGGCCCTGGTGGTGCTTTTCTTCATTTGTTTATTTAGTTAAGACAAAAGAAATGTATGCTCATTGTGAACGAATCAGAAAAGACAGCTATGCCCAAGGAAGGAAATCAAAATCCTTGTTAGCCCACCACCCAGAAAAATACAAAACATTGCTAACATTCAGGTATATATTCTGCCAGACAATTTTCCACCTATACATATATAGTTGAGGTTTTCTTTCCCTCCTAACCAAAATAGGTTCTTGCTTTACATACTGTTTTGCAGCCTGCCTTTTTGCATTGAAAATATATCATAAGCGTGCCTATGGCACTGTAATTTATTTAACAAACTCCCTATTGCTGGAAATCCAGTTTGTGTTCAGCTTTCTTAGCCAAGGTTAAAAGACCCCATGGCTCAATTGCAGGAGGTAGGCTGAGGATTACAAGATTTAGGGGAACCCTGCCATTCAAAAAAGGGTGTGTGTGGCTGGGATTGGGGTGCACAGAAGAAGCTCAGACCACAGGGCTGTGTAAATAGAATTATTGTTAGTCTCTTAGGGGCCCAGCGGGGGAAGCGCTGCCCAAAAATTGGGCCTGAAGACCGGTTGCGAGTAACTTAGGGCCCCTTTTGCCACCCTGGCAAATAACTGATAGGAGTTCAGCCATCTGGAGGTGTGGTTAGGCAGCTTCCCAGGAACAAGGAGAAAGGAGATGCATCTAATAATTCACCATCTCCTCTGTTAGCATGAAGCATTTGGCAGCCCCAGCACGTAGAGAGAGCCCTGCATCAGCTCTTGTAAAGGACAAATAGAAGCAGAGATCACCCCAGTCTGAGGGGAAGACACAGTTAAGGGACAAAGAACATATTGCAATATGAGGACAAGACCGCTCCATGCAAGCTCTGGGTCTAAGTTGAAAAGGTGCAGGATAATAAGGTGGTTCAATTAACTTTAGCTGAATATCTGCTCCATGCCAGACTCTGTGTAAGACCCCTCTGCACAGAGTATCTCACTGAATCCTTGGAACACGGGAGGAAGAAGCAGCATTCAGTGGATGGAGACACTGGGGACCAGAGAGAGGGACTGACTGGCCTAGGGTCACACAAGTCGCCCAGGGTCAGAGCTCAGAGGTGGAGTCAGCCCCTCCCTAAGAAGGAACATACAATCTGCAAAGGGTGGGGTGAGGAGAAAGGCTGCTGGGAGAAGGAATGTGGAGACCTGCTTTGCAAAAAGGAAGGGGCACAGAAGGTGAGAGAAAGGGACGGCGGAGAGCAGGGTGCAAAGGCCACAAACAAACCAGGAAGGAGGGAAGGCAGCAGGTTGTGCTGACAGTGGAGGAAGGTACGAGCTTGGAGCGAAGAGGTGGGTTATAAGCTTGGAAGGAGCAAAGCCACCAAGGGCAGGTCAGGGCAGGATCAGAAGTGAGGGAGAGGGAGCCGTGGTGCCTGCCCTCCTGGGGGGACCCAGGAATCAGCACTCGAGCAAAGCAGAGTGAGCGCTCTTCCAGGACCTGGCTCCTGGCTGCCCCTCCCCCTAACAGTGGCTCAGGACCCCAAGCGAGAGCCAGTTTGGGCAAGATTTACTAGGCTTCTTCCTTTGAGGTGGAGCTCCGTTGGTTTTGCTGCATATTTGCTGTTGGTTCTGGCATGATGTTCATGGCCTGTGCGGGGCCCACGATGCCCTTGTGTCCTCTCTGAGGCCGGAGGGGGCAGCCAGGCTTTTTATCCACTCCCCTGGCTTGCTTTTTAATTACGCGGAGCAGGCAAAGTAGAGTGCTGCGGCAAATATTTATCATTATTGTTATTATTTTCACTACTAATAATCCTGGCAAATGAGAAACTGTAATCCAGAGGATTTGGGCTGTTAATTGAAAAATAACACCCAGAAAAGATACAACGACGTGTGGCTAGACCAGCAAGTGGAATGGGGCCGGTTGCGGGGGAACCCACCAAGGGCCTCCTTGCCCAGCAAAGGGGGCTGACCATGCCTGAGAATCCAAGAGAACATCCTGGATTTTGTTTTTTGTGTTTTGTTTTTTGTTTAATTCAGGTTTGATAGTATTCATGGGCTGCAATGGACTCCTCGGGTTGGGGGGTGCAGGGTGGAGGAGGCAAAACTGGGGGACAGCCAGGAGGAGGCAGAGAGATGATCTTTGAAGTCAGCTCCTTGATCAGCCACCCCTGCGCCCGAGACTGTAAAAGACTAAAGAAACAAAAAGATGACACACGATGTCGGGGAGGGGATGGGCACGGGCTCCCCATCACACCACAGTGGTAGGCTGGTGGACCTTCCCCAGAAAGCCATTTGAAAAGAGGGATCAAAAAAATCTTACAACCGTGCACTCCCTTTGACCCAGCAGTTCTGCTTCTCAAAACGTATCCCATGAAATTTAGAGATAAGGACGAGGGTGGATGCGTCCGTAGGGACTTGAGGACCCGAGTCTCCCCGCCCTCCCCACCCACAGAGGAGGGGCTGGACATGTGCTGTCCAGTACAACAGCTACCAGGCACATGGGCTACCTACGTGTAAGTTAGCAAGCTGCACCCAGTCCCTCGGTTGTGCAAGCTGTGTTTCAGCGGCTCAGTGGTCGTCACATGGGATGAGTGGCTGCCATATTGCACAAGCACACACATTTCTGCCATCCCAGAGAATTTCACTGGACATCGCTGGTTTGGAGGTCGCCCTCCAGCCCTGGTCTCCACTTAGCAACCCTCAAGGATATTTTTGAAGATGTAAATGTAATGTCATTGTCCAAACTATTCTTTCTGGCCTCACTTGGGCTAATCTCTGCCTTGTCAGAGTTTAGAACACTGGCTTCCGATGGGTCTAGAATATGCAAACCATGTACAACCCCAGGGCCCTTGCACTGGCATTTCCCTGAGGCCAGAACCCTCTTCACTACGTCCCAGGCCTGACACAGAGAGGTGGATACAGAGCTGGAAAACAGGCCCAGGAGCAAGTATATTTAACCAGGCCCTGGTCAGGAGGAACTTCACATGCCCACCCACCACTCCCTCTAGAGATGGGGCCCCCTTGGAAGTCATCTTGGCCTTTATTCAAGAAGGGGAAGGTTCAGGCTCTGAACTAACTCTTGGTGTTTGGGGACAGCGAGTGTAATGAGAGAAACAAGTCCAGAACTGTGCCTCCCCACCCCCAACCAATGTATTTACCTATGATTTCTTTGCCCTATGGCAAATACACAAGTTGACAAGCTTAGATTTCAAGGTCATTTTAGCCATGTTTCCATAATCACCATTGCAGGCAATGCCCATGAATGGTAGCTGTGTTTTCTATTGGCCTCTCGGGACTTCAGCTCCCTCTACCAATCTGTCCTTTCCTCCTGGGGGTGGCCAGACCTTGGCTCCTGCCCAGAGCATTCACTAACAACTCCTAGGGCTGTCGTTCTGAAAGAAAGGCAAGCTCCCCAAGGACAGGGCCCCGTCTTGTTCATATTTCCATCCCCAGGCCCAGCTGAGGAAGTGCGGTGTCTAGTAGGTGCTCAATAAATACTTGTTCAAAGTCTTGCAAATTCAGCTTTATATATTGGGCTGTTGCATTCAGCCTTACTGATCCTGAGAAAAACTATGAACTGTTTGCATCTGGGATACTAAATCGAGTTGAGTGTTCCTCATGATCTTAATGGGTATTGTTATTTTAAATTAACTAATTTAAAATCTGATAGAATTTTAATGTACTCTAACCGTGTAGGCTCATCATCATTATTAACATTATTTGATAGTGCTGATGAATGGAGCCTTGCAGAATAGCCATGCCCCTGTCCACCTGGTGTATCGCCATCATTGAATGTTTGCATACAGATGTCTGGGCTCCATTAGAAACTCCAAGGACTGACACTAATGTTCGTTAATAACCACTGGACTACCCTGCTAATGTTGTTATTCGAGTTCCAATGCTTAGTGCATGGTTTGAAAGTCTCTCTCCAGGTGGTAAAATGAAGATGGTGACATGTGCAGGTAATTCTCCATGAGGTTTCTCTCCGGTCTCCTCTTTCCCTCATTCTCTTTGTTTGTGATCAGGGCAAGCTCCCCTCATCAAGGCTGGGGTGTTGGCATCCTTGGTAGTTCATCTTCCTGCCCTCAGTTCTTCCAAAAAACACCCCACAGGGCACAGCCAGCATCACTTTCCGAAGTCTAGCCTTCAGTCCTCTCTTCAACCTACTCACCTCCAACCAAATCCCCTTTCTGGCCATGCTCTCCATCTAGAGTCAGCCCTGTGCTGAGCCTGGACGCAGTAAATGCACCGACTGGCCATGCCTTGCAGTCTCCTGGAGCAGACCCTGGAGTGTAAATAAAGAAAGACCATGTTGAGAGCATAGTGGAACACACTGAATACTCACAGCAGTAGATACAAGGTGCTGAGTTGCCCAGAGGAAGGAGTTTTGCAGGTCTTGGTGAAAGGAGGGAAATCAGGGAAGGCTTCTCAGCAGAGGTGATATTTGCATTGTTTTGAAGATGAGCCATCCTCCAAGTCACATGTCCATATCCATCTCTATGTCCTTGTCCCCTCACTATTTTGTCTCCCTGCCCACCCTCCCTGCCTCCGCTCTGCATACATAAACTTTCTCAGCTACCACAGTTAGCTCAGTCCAACCTCTCCAGAGGGACCCCAGGACTCTGAGCCTGTGGTCACCTCCACCTCCTCTGAGCATCTCAATCACAAGCCACCTGCTGCACTTGCAGGGAGGGTGTCCTGCTTTGGCATTTGATCTTCAAGTAAGTCTCATCTTCCCAGCTGGATGCAAAGCCTTTTGCCAAGTTTCCTCTGTCTGGACTGTTCCCACCAAATGTCCTCAGGATTCACCCCTTTGCCTCCAGGTCTCTGCTCAAAGTCACCCTACACAGAGGCCTTTCCTGGCCCCCAAATTTAAACAACACAGACCTAGCCCCTGCCATGCACTTCCTGTCCCAGCACTCTTGACCCCCTTTCTTAATAAAAAAATATAAATAACTCTTTCCTGACTTACTTCTCTCCCTAGTTCTTATCATCATGTAATATACTGTGTATTTCAATGTTTATTGTGTGTCTCCCTTTCAATTCCAAAGCCTGTGCACCCATTAACTACTGGTTGACTGACTGTAGGTGATCCTTCAGTCTTCAGCAACATTCTTGTGCACAAGAATCACCTGGAGATCTTGTTAAAATAGATTCTGACCAGCAGGTCTGGAGTGGAGCCTGAGATTCTGCATTTCTAACAAGCTTCCCCAGGGGGTGCTCATCATACAGGTCCATGGGCCCCACTTGGAAGAGCAGGGGCTGGTGCAGGGGTCTGATCCATAAGCAGAGGACCCTGGATATCCCCAGAACTGCAGTGAGGAGTGAGAGGCCAGGCAGTAGGCTCTGAATCCAAGAGGTGCCCAATATTGCCTGATATCAGAATCAATTACACGTCTCTCAGATATCCATATTAGTATTCCTCATGCTGGTGAGGATGAATAAAATACATTCATTTTAAAGTGTGACTGAATTCATAGCAACTTTTCAATTGTTATGCATTTTCCCAACTGATAGATGCTGAACATATGAGAGATGGTAGAAAGGGGCTCTAAGGGAGCTTTTAACATTTTTTAAAAACAAGGCTTTTAAGACATGTCTGAGAGATTCCATGGTCTGTGTCCTCGTCTCTTCAGAGTCTGGTTGGTAGGCAATAGGTGTTACAAAGAACACCCTGAGGGGCCAGGGGAGAGACAGAGGAGAGGACAGGGCACGGAGAGAGGTGGAGGAGCAGCTTCCCCTGGAGCAGGGCAGAGGATGCTGTCACTACGTTCAAGATGCTCTCTTGGTTGGCATGGAAACAGTTATCATTTATGTAAATTGCTGACCCGTATTTAATTGATAAAAGGAAAACAAGGGGATGGGAGGAAAAGGGAGAGGGGTAGCCAGGCTGACTCCTCACCTAGCAGAGAAAGGATTGCCGGGCCTCTGCCTGGGCTGGTGAGACAAGACACTGGACATGTGAGAGTTCTTTTCAGGGAGCCCCTGCCCACCCCCACCCCCCTGCCGTGGGAGCAGAGCAAGGCCCTGAGCAGTGCACCATGGAGCAGGGACTCAGTAAACAGAGCTCTACAGTAACCAGAGCAGCGGCCATGGCAATGGCATTGATGATGATTAACATTATCCTGTACCAAGTGCTTTCCCTGTATCACTTTATCCAGTCCGGATAAGGACACTGAGATAAGCAATAGCACTGTCCCATTTTAAAGATGAGAAACCTAAGGCTCAGAGAGGTTAAATGACATGCCCAAAGTCACGTGGCTAGTAAGTGGCTGTGGTAGTCTATACATCAGTCACCTTTGTGTGGTCCCCTCCCCTTGAATCACGGCTGGCCTTGGGACATACCTTAACAGATTCAATGTGACAGCACCCAGCCCAAGCTTAAAGCTGGAAAGCTCCTGCTTAGTACTCTTGGGAGACCTGAGCCACCACATAAAAAGTCCAGTGATCCTGCTGGAGAGACCACGTGGAGAAGGAGAGAAAGTTCACAGAGAAAGAGAATGGCCCTGCCCAGCGAGTGTTGCAGCCAGCCTGGCACTGAAGGCCACTAGCAAGGCCAGTGGAGGAACCCCCAGCTGAGCCCTGTCCGGACTGTCAATCATGAGCTAGGAAAATGGTTATTCCTTTAGGTCACCAAATCCTGCGGTTGTTTGTCATACAGCAATAGATAACTAACCCAACTAGGTTTCTCTGAGTGATCTGCCCAGCCTGACCACCACCGATGTGCCTCGTTCCTCCTTCCAAAATGAGTGCACACCCCCTGGCCCACAAAGAATCACTCATTTCTCCATCTTGTGGCCATGCACATTTCACTAACCATGACTTTACCTTCAAAATATCGTGAATCAGATACTCTTCCCCCTCCCCCACCCCACCCCCGCCCAGCCCCCACTGTTCCCCACCTAGGTGATTATGGTGACCTACCAGGCGGTCTCACCACTGCCCCTCTCTAATCCATTCCCCATGTGCATCTGACTATGTCACCCCCTTTGTCTCTTCTTGTCTGAGTTATGAGGTCCAGCCCAATCTGGCCCCACCCAGCCTACACCCAGCCCATCGGCCCCCACACGCTTTGAGGTCCTCTCTCTCCCACCTCCAGGGCTTCCTGAATGTGGTTCCCTCTGCCTGGAATGCTCCCCTCCCCTTCTCCTAAGGCGAATTTCTACTCAATCTTCAGGACTTATATTTTTGTGTGTGTGGGGAAGGGATAAGGTATATTTTATATACAGTAAAATGCATAGATTTTAATGTATACTTGGATAAATTCTGACAAATACAGGCACCCACGTAACCATCACCCAAAGGAAGATATACAGAACACTCCCATCACCACAGAAAATCTCATGTCCCCTTCTGGGTGTCTCCACTTTTTGGTTACTAAGACCCTGCTATGAAGTGGACATTGGCCTACAAAGCCTTCTTATGGACACATCTTTATTTCTCCTGAATAAATACCTAAGAATGGAACTGGTCAGTTGAGCAGCAGGTACACACTTAACTTTATGAGAAACCAACAACATTCCAAAGTAACTGTACCATTTATACTTCCACAGGCTGTATAGAACCTCCTATGCCTCCCATATGCTTGTCAACACTTGGTATTGCCCATATACCTTTGCCCAAACCCCTTTGTCGGGGTTTTTTAAAGATTTTATTTATTTATTTTTAGAGGGGAAGGGAGGGGAAAAGAGAGGGAGAGAAGCATCCATGTGTGGTTGCCTCTTCACACGTCCCCTATTAGGAACCTGGCCCACAACCCAGGCATGAGCCCTGACTGGAAATTGAACCAGCGACCCTTTGGTTTGCAGGCCCGCACTTGATCCACTGAACCACACCAGCCAGGGGTGCCTGTCTTTTTAACTTATCCCTTCTGATGCATTTGCAGTGGTATTGCACTGTGGTTTCCATTTGAATTACCCTGCTGAATAATGATATTGAGCACCTTTTCATTTGCTTTTATAGGCGATAGTATGAAGTATCTGTTTCAACTATGTCCTGGTGTGAAGTATGTACCTGGGAGTTTTACCCATTTTTATTTGTATTGTTTGTCTCAGTTTTCATGCTGTTTTCAGAGGGCATCCTCACCCCCACCTCCCCCAGCATTTTGTTTACTAGTTATCCTTGTGGATTTTAGCTATTGTTTTTCTATTTCCTGTAGTATGGATTTTGGCTCCGATCTTTAATATCCCTGTCCTTTCAGTTTGAGACTTAATTTGCTTTCTTCCCTAGCATTTTAAAGTGAATTTTAAATCCTTTTTCTTTTCTATTATGATCATTTAAAACTATAAATTTCCTTATATTAGCTTCATTTCACAACTTTTGGAACATCCTGTTTTACATGCAATTTAAAATATTTTGTAATTGATTTTGCAATTTCTTTCTTTGACCAGTAGATTATTTTGAAGTATATTGCTTACTTTCCAAGTATTTGCAGATTATCTAGAATTTTATTGCTATTGATTTCAAATTTAACTATGTAATGTGTAGAGAATATACTCAGTGAGATTTCATTTTTTTAAATCTTTGACAGATTTTTTTATTCAGCATATGGTCAATCCTGGTGAATATTTGTGTACATTTGGAAAACATGTGTATTCAACAATTGTTGAGTGTAGCCGTGATCTATAAATATCAGCTACACATTGATTACAAGTACTGTTCAACTATAAGTTTTTTGGTAGTATTGTTCAAACCCTATACATCCATTATGGATATTTTGCCCGATTTTTATGTCAATTAATGAGCAAGGGGCATTAACATCTTCAACTATGATTGTGGTGTGTCTATTTCTTCTTTAGTTCTGTCCATTTTCGCCTCATGTATTTTAAAGTTCTATTACTATATACAAATATAGTAACTGTTAGGTATATACAAATTCTGTTAAATTCTGTTAGGTACATAAAAATGTGAGGCTGTTAGGCCTTAACTAATTCATCCTTTTATCAGTACAGAATATGAATATGATAAAATGCTGCTAGAACTCCTTATTTTCAAGTCTACTTTGTCTGATAATCTCTAGACACATCAGCCTTCTTATGTTTGTATTAGGACATTTTTTTACTGTTCTAAACTTGTCCATAACTTTACATTAAATTGTGATTTTTATGAATAACATATAGCAAGATCTTGCTTCTACCCATTCTGACTATCTCTGTCATTAAATTTGAGTGTGGTAGGCCCATTTATAGTTTTAAAGATTACTGATATGGTTGAATTTAAGTCTATTTTCAATATCGCCTTTGTATTTGTCTTGTTATTTGTTCCCCTATTCTCCATTCCTTGTTTTCTGAATAGATTTATCATTTACAATGTTCCATTTTATCTCTTCAGTTGATTTTTAAAGTAATTCCTCTTTGTATCAATTTTTGGTGGTTACTCTGGGTTACAACATATCAACATAGTTTACCTTCGAATCATTTTGTGTTGCTTTACAAACAATGTTAAAATCTTCCTACTGCATCATGTGCTCTTGCTGTTATACATTTTACTTCAAAAAAGGGTACAAAGTCAGAGTACGTGGTTATAATTTTCACTACAGTCAGTAGTCTTCTATAGAAATTTAAAGCTATTTTTTATAAAATATGAAGATAATTTGTAATTGTCCCCACATTTACACTTTTTGGCGCTCCTCTTCCCACATACGCAGGATCCCGTCTGGTGTGATTTTCTGACAGTCTGACTAACTCCTTTTAGTCTTTCTAGTGGTGCAGACACACTGGAGAAAATTTGCTCACCACTTTCATCTGAAACTGTTTCTGTTTCCTTTTGATTTGTGAAGAACATTTTCACTGGGCATAAAATTCTACATTGACAGTTTGATGTTTTTATTTTTAACACTTTAAAGATATCATTCCATTGTGTACTGTCCTCCTCTTTTAATGAGAGGTCACTCATTATTCTAATTATGATTCCCCTTTATGTATTTTTTAGTTGGTGGCTTTAAAAATTTTCTCTTTACCTTTGTTTTTCAACAGTTTGTCTATGATGTATCTAGGTATGGTTTTTAAAAAATATTTGTTCTTTGACCCAGCAATTCCACTGCCAGGATTATATCCTAAGAACCCTGAAACACCAATCCAAAAGAACCTATGCACCCCAATGCTCATAGCAGCACAATTTATGATAGCCAAGTGCTGGAAGCAATCCAAGTGCCCATCAGTAAATGAATGGATCAAAAAACTATGGTGCATTTACACAATGGAATTCTACGCAGCGCAGAGAAAGGAGGAACTTCTACCCTTTGCAACAGCATGGATAGAACTAGAAAGCATTATGCTAAGTGAAATAAGCCAGGCAGTGAAAGACAAATACCATATGATCTCACCTTTAACAGGAACCTAAACAACAAAACAAACAAACAAGCAAAATATAACTAAAGACACTGAAATAGAGAACAAGCTGACAGTGACCAGAGGGGAGAGGAGAGGGAATTTCAGGGGAAAAGGGGAAGGTTTACAGGAACAAGTATAAAGGACACATGGACAAAAACTAGGGGTGGTGGAAATGGAAGGGAGGTGGGGAGGGCTGGGGGAGTGGGCTGGGATGGGAATAAAAGACAAAACTGTACATGAACCATAATTAAAATAAAATTTTTAAAAAATTTAAATAAAAAAACAAAAATAAAATAAAATATACATATGTGACTTTAAAAAATATTTGTTCTGATTAGAGATTATTAAACTTCTTAGATCTGTAGCTGTCCTTGATCAACTTTGGAATATTCTTGATTATATCTCTCCAAAGATTTCTTTTGCTGAAATTTATCTTCTTTCCTTCTGGAACTAATTACACACATATTAGCATATATTGATCTTGTTCCATAAGGCTCAGATGATCTGTCCAGCTTGTTGTAGATTTCTTTTTCTACTTAATCAGATGATTTCTACTGACCCATCTTCCAGTTCACTGATTCTTTCTCCTCATATGTCTAGTCTAATATTAAGCCCTTTGTTTCTGATTCAATAGTTCTTAGTTTTAGAATAATTTGGCTCTCTGTTATAATTTGATGCTGAAAGTTGCCATCTGTTAACATACATCATTTACTTTTCACACTGAATCAATTCAACTGTTTAAAATTGTTATTGTAAAGTCTGTTCTCATAGCAGTATCTGGACTATCTGTGGTTCTGCTTCAACAAATCCTTTCCCCCTCTTACTTATAGATCACATTTTCCTGCTTCATCCAGTGTTTTGTAATTTCTAATTATATTTCAGACATTGTAAATAAAAAAGTAGAGATTAAAGTACATAATAATTACTAACGTGGGAGGCCAGGTCAAGTTAATCTGTGGTTGGGATGACTTCATAGTCTGAGATTTATTGCATCTTTAGTTACAGCCAGTCCACTGACTTCAAATGTTTTGAGGGTTCAATCAGAACTTACCCTGTGGCTTGAGACCTGAACACCAGCAAATCTTCTGAACCACAGGAATCTCTCTGTTTCAGAGACCAGGTGGTTAGGTTTTGGGTCCAAGTGGAGCTCCAGCTCCATTTCTGGATTTATTCCCTGTGAAATCTCTCTCCACCCTGCAGCCCTGCCCACATCCTTGGGTGGATGCTGCCTTGCACTTTGTGAAGGCCTGGTGTACCATCTCTCAGCTCTCCTGACTCTCATTCAGCCATCTCTGTGCTCTTAGGAAAGAATTAGAAGGTATGGCTGGGCTCCGCAGAATATAAATCTGATGTGTTAGCCTCCATGTGCCTATTAAAAATTATAATAGGCCTATTGCCTATGTGGCCATGTGCCTTTTAAAAAGTGTAATAAGCACAAAGTATAAAATTTGGCTTATTTATTTGTATTTATTCCCACATGTGGTGGGTTTAGCCTACCTCCCACCATGCCTGGAGTCTTGGGTCTCTTCTATCCTAGAAAAGACTTGTAAATTTCTGGAATTTGTGTCCTCAGCTCTCTGACGGGTTTTTTAAAATGTACTTATGTAGTTTATCCAGCTTGTTCTCATTTTTAGAATGGAAAGATAGAGCAGAGAGGTGGCGGGCGCTCTTGAAACTTCCTACATCCTAACTGATGGCAAAACTCCATTCTAACCAGAAGCAAATACCCTAACAAATAATTATTAGATAAATGAATATTCCTCCTGGCAGCTCCTGTGCTCATTGTCTATCTGAAAGACGCTTACTCAGCCTTCACCTCTTCCTCCTTGAAATCTTTCCCAACTTCTCCAGTAGCCTCGGGTACTTCTTACTCTACTCTACTCTGTTCTTTGATCCTGCCTATATTAATCCCATTTTTCTCATTATATCATAATTGTTTGTAGATTTGTCTTCTCTGCTGAAGTTGGAGTTCCTTGCAGGCAAGAACCCTGTGGTTAATAATAAATTACAGAGAGAGAAGGAAAGAGAGAGAGACTAATTACTAAATCAATGTGTGCTTATTGTAACAACTAACACATGAATTATATTTTCCGTGCCCAGGTCCAGGCCCTAGTGCCCTGTCTGATACATGGTAAAACACTATACATATTTGTGGAGATAATGGATAAATAAATGAGTGAACACACTCTCTTTCTGAAGCTATGTCATCATAAGATATGGTTACCACCTGCTAACATGTGATCTTTTATTTTCTACTGGCTTGGGAAGGGAGTGTGTGTAGGCAAGTATTGATTTCCATATGCAAATTTGTGACTCAGTCTGAGTATTCTAAGTTTGGGATGTTTGCTTTAAAGATTAGATTTTTGGCAGCATGAACCAGCGTCCAGAGATGACAATAGGCAAAAGATTTTGGAATCTGCCCAAAGCAGGCTCGTGGTTAGTAAAATCGACTTTGAAGGGGAAGCTGGGCTTTGAACACTGAGATGCCATGCCAGAAATGGTCTTAAGTAGGCTGGCACTTCCTATTTCTATTCTTAGAATTTCAGATCCAGGGAAAGATGAAGGCATCAAGGACATTTTATTCTAACCTTAAACCAAATCAAATGCTTAAATGTCTCTTTCCTATCTTTCCTCTGCCCCCAGAATTCTTTCTTCCTACACAACTGCTCACCTATGCATAGGCTTTGGAGTTAGAGAGACCTGAGTTCAAATCTCAGCTATTCAACTCTCTGAGCCTCTGTTTCTTCATCTGTAAAATGGGGCTATCAATGCCCACCACTCAGGGTTGTTTTGAGTACTCAGTGAACCTGTTTGTACAGTGCCTACTTTCTCTGGATTTCTTCTCTTTCCCATCAACTTCTACCCACTCCAGTCTAAGCATCTCTTTGTTATCACCAGGAAATGTCCTGCCAAGGTACACCACCACACTGTCTAGACGACACAGCAGCATGATCACCTTCATTCTCCCTCTTCTTTGTCATTTCAAGGCTGTACTCATAATTCAAGGCCAAGCAAGGCAGGGCATTACCTGGGGAGAAAGGAGCTGGGGGAATTCCGTTACCTAGGTGCCAGGAGCTTTGACATAACCAGGGAGAAAGAAAGTAGGCAGGGATGGTGTGCTACTCCATGCACATGAGAAGGAGTAGAGCCATGGGGAGGGCACAGATAGCCCCCACCCATGCCCTGGGTCCAGAGAATTCTGCCCAGGCTCAGCCCTGCCTCCAAGGAATCTCCAAGCTGGGTCAGGCACACAAAGGTGGACAAATAAATGGGCCAACAGCTGAAAGCATGATCAATAAAGAGAGATAAACACATGATTTGATAAGAGAGTATTTAAACTCCAGCTACATATTAATTTTTAAAAATCTTTTTATAAATGCAAAACAAGGATAAGCGAATAGAGTGAAGGATGTCAGGGACCAAGAGCTGAGACTCCCAGTGAAGAGTCCTGATCCTCCACCAGCCCAGCTTAGTGAGTGGAATCACAACAAAACAAGAAGAACTGGGATCTACAGACCACCTGCTAGGTGGCAGGTACCCGAGGACAGCATCTCCAATCTTCACAAAAAAGCAGTTAGTACCCCCGTTGTGCAGATGAGGAAACTGTGGCTTGTCAGTAACAAAACTGGGATTTATTTGTGGGAGTGAGTGCCAGAGGGCAAAGTAAAAGCTCTTTCCACAATACTAGCCAGCCTGCTGGTCGATGGAGTAAGCCTGGGTGGGCAAGTTGGGTTTGTGAGTATAGGACATGATGGACTCAGAATAGCTATTACAGTAACTAGGTATCTCTAACCAAAGTGTTTGGATTTTCTTACAGGGTTGAGTGTGACACTGTGTGAAAGAGAGAGAATGAAACACATGTGGGTATTTCTCTCCTTCCATAATAATGGATAGTAATTCTGAGAGCATTCCCTCTGCAGGATTCAGGCTATGTTGGGCAGTGTGTTTGCCTATTCCCTACAGAAAAGTCCATCAATTTCAGAAACAGTCCCTTCTGTATCAAGATGACAACTGGGAAAACAGGGATTGGTTTTTTAGCTGCTGGGTTTGCTGGGCAGCCCCACCCCCAACTTCCATGGGACCATGATTGACATTGAAATATCTCAACAATAAGCAGCTATTGATGGCCCCTGAGGTCAATACTAAGATTCATTCACCCACGCTGCAAATATGGAAGGCAGAGAGTCCAAGGTCGCTATTTACCTGAAGGAAGGAAAAATAAATCTTGATAAGAACCAAAAATAGAAATCAATATGCGTACTGTGGTGTGCATTGCATTACTTCTCTCTAGCAGGAGGCTATTTTAGGAGGTTTCGGGAGCTTCTGCGCCATCAGAAGCTCAGTTCAGGATGGGAAGGAAAGAGGCAGAGAAGATGATCCTTCTCTGGTTGCCCTAACCAAGGAGAACAGACACCCTACACCACCGGTGGGGATCCACCCGCTCCACACAGAATATCAGCTTCCGAGACTCCAACCACTCTGGTCACATCCTTTGGAGAAAGAGCTGAGTGGAATTTCCAAACCACATGTGCAATGATGGGCATGGCATGCTGGTCAGTATTTCATTCAACTTTGCCAAGAAAAGCAACAGTTGGGATGATTAGCATGACCTTCACCTTTGGGGAAAACTTCTGCTTCAAGTCTGATGGGGGAGGGGAGACCTAGGTCACCAGTTGCAAGACCCAGCCTCAGAGAGGTGGAGCTGGCTACGTGGTGGGGATGCGCCTCCCTTTCCTAAACGTTCTGAGGCTGTGAGTTGCTGTGCTGTGACATTTCCTCTCCTTTCAAGGCTATTTTTATAATTATTTGTTTAGGCTTAATTAACTTTTTTCCAATTACAAAAGAAATGCATGTTCTTTGTAGAAAATGTCAAACCTATTCGTGATGATCCTTTTAATCTCACCCAGAGTACTCAGACTCTCTGATGCAATGAGCAAAGTATGGGTTTGGGATTCAGACAGACTAGATCCGAGTCTGAGTCCCAGCTTCATAACTTTAGTAGGTGTGTAGTCTCAGGCGGGGAAAGGAATGGTATTCTGCCACAATTTCCTGATATACAAACCTCTTTTGTGAAGTTGATATGATGATTAAATTAGGATTTATGGCAAATACCAGTATAAAATAGACAAATGTATGACAAATTTGATCACAAAATACACATGCAAATAAATGACTTCAGAAACAGAAGTAGGAACATAACTACTAAAGCAAAGATGATTTTAAAAATTATCAGAGAACACTGTATACAACTCTATCCTAACAAACTTAAAAATTAACATGAAATACATGGCTAGCTGAACAAAATAAATGATCGGAATTGATTAAAGAAGCAGTATCAAATCAACATCTGTATGAGTTAGGCATAAGTCAGAATATAGAAATCATGCTAGGTCTTTCAAACCAAGGGGATTTAATATAGGGAATTGGCTGCATAGGTGATGAAAGAGGTGAGAAAGGTCATAGGTTGCCTAGTAACAGTGGGATTTTGGAAAGGTAAGGAGAAGAGTTACCTCTAGCAGAGGCCAGTCTACTGGAAGTTGGACCCCTTGAGGGAGGGATTGAGAACAGTGACTTAGCCACCAAGGGGATGCAGCTGCTATCAGAGATGCTATCCAAAGAAGGTAGCAGGCTCCCCACTCCCATTCTTCCATTTTTCACCTAGTGCTTCCCATTGGCCAGCCTACCTGGAAGCCAGAGGGCAGTGAGCCTGGAAATGCAGCTCTCTGAGATACAGGACAAAGCAAGGGCAGAGTGGGAAATGGGTCTGATGGCAAATGCGGCATGACCGGTTCAAGGTCACAGTCCCAAACAGTTGATGGGAAAGTTCTACCAAACCCTCAAGGAACTGTTGATTCCCGTGATGGAGAAACTGTTCAGGAACATAGAAAGAAATGAAAGTGTTCCAATCAGTTCTGTGAAATAGTTACATGGACACCAAACCTGCAGTAGCACAAAAAGTGAGCAAACGCCTAATACCAGTTTCATGATTAAAAATGAGAAGCAAACAAATGTTGAACAAATCAACTTTATCAGTGTGTTAAAAAATAATACATTACACTCAAGTTCAGTTTGTTTTAGGAATAAAAGGATGTTTTGGTATTAGGAACTATATTAATGTAATTTTTTTACATGACCAAATTAAAGGGAAAAAATGTTCCAATCATTTCAGTGGATTCTAAAGAGAGATTTGATCAAATTCAACACCTTCTCTCATTAAAAGCAAAAAGTGTTGGCAGTTATGACAAGGTTTTATTTTACAGAATTGAAGTCTGTGTTTGGGGCTAAGTTTTCCTCCTTATTCTCAAGAGGAAACATGAATCTACTTGGTATCCAGGTTCCACTGGTGCTCAGGTGGCCACTGGAAGTTTGAGTTTATCTGCTGGTTTTCTGGGCAAACCTCTTCTGTTTCCACTGAGTCTCTGTCGGGCACTGAACCATCTCAATAACAAAAGATGGATGGAGTGGATGAAATGTGTTTCAACCTGGTCAAGTTTCCTTCACACCAATATCAACTTCACAGTTATTGGTTAACATAATTTTCACTATAAAACAGCTTCCAGAAAGGTTTCAATGCCATCATTCCTACCGTTTAACATTGTAGCAAATGTACAGGCCAGTGCAATGTGGGCTTTAAATAAAATCAGGTGTGAATGTTGCTGGGGACAGACCAAGCTGTCGATATCTGCACACAATGTGATTATCAACCTTAATAATACAGGTGAATCAACTGAAGAGTCATTAGAACAAATGAATAAAAGGAAGTTGAATATAAAGTCAACATACAAGATCTAATAGCTTTTCTATTCACTAGCAATAAGCAATTAGAAAATGTGATTAAAAAAGGATGCCATTCATAATTACAACAGGAAGTATAAAATACCCAGACCAACCTAATAAAACATACAGAAAGGAAATGAAACTTCCCAGAAAGACAGAAACGAAGGCTTAGGCAACATTCCTCTGCGGATAGACTGAACCTTGAAAATACGTTAATTTTCATTCTATGAATATATACATGTAAGGTTATTGCAATTAAAACCCAGACAAGAGATTTTTCACTTGATGAGCTGATTCTAAAATTCATATGGAAAAAATGCCTGAAACTAGCTGAGACATTTTTGGAATAGAAGCACATTGAACAGGGTCTTGCCATATTAGGTAGCAAAACCTACTATACAGACATTTGTTAAGATACCTTGGTAATGAGGCAAGAATGGAAAAAGCAGACCAAGAGAGCAGGAGAGAGGCCAAACACATTTACGCAAGGTTATTTGGTTTAAGATTCAACAGGAGGACACCGTAGTCAGTACATTACGTTTTCACCCTTAGGGCGGGCGAGGGAGGCCCTGAATCACACAAATAAACTCAAAATAAATTAAAGATCTAAACATAAACAAAATCCAACCTTTTATTCAAAATATTAGGTTAAGACCACTATTTAAAAAAAAAACACACACACACTAGGGAAAATTTTTCTAAGAAAAATACAGAGAACCTAGTTGTCATAAAGATATATTCCAATGAGGGTTTTTTAAAGACATGGCCAGAACCGGAACGACAGCCTGGGAGAGGATATCTACAACAAGGTCAACCAATAAAAGAATAACTCACAGTATAGACCGAGAGCATGTACAAGTCAATAAGCAAAGCCAAAACACCTGATTTAAAAATGGGAGAAAAGATACAAGTACTTCGCAGCCTTAAATGATAAAAAAAAAAAAAAAAATGGCCAATAAGTATTTTTCAAACTACTTGCTATTAACTGGTAATCAGCAAAAATGCAAACAAGGATAGGAAGATAACGTTTGTTTAGTGTTCATTAAATGAACAGTTGCTTGCTGTGGGCCCCAGCCCCTTTGTAAGTCCTAGGTTAGGGTGACCTCACTTCTTCCCTTTGGCTTCCCCAGTCCCCAGGGTGGCTGCTGCTTCCTACAGTTGGGTGACCTCAGCCCGAGGCGTGCAGTAATATCTGAGTTATCCAGTGTCCCCTGCTCCTCTTTTAACCTCTTGACGCCTGTGTAACCAATTCCCTCTATAAAAACCCTTCAACTTGAATTCTTTAATGCGGCTCTGTTTTCCCACAGGGGAAGTAATTTAATAAATCATGTTACATCTATGTCATACAATACCATACAGACATCAAAAAATGATAGACCCACAGGTGTTGTCATGAAGAGATTTCTAAGATATTATTAAATCAAACAAGCCACAGAAAAGTATGTATAGAGTTATTCAATTTACATTAAACATACGCACATGTGTACACTGAGATGCACAGAAGGGTAACAAAGTTGATTCATCATCAAACCTGTAGGTGAGCACCCATAGAGAAGGTAGAAGAGGTGAAAGTGAGCAATGGGAGGGGCTCGCTTTTCTCCTTTATATTTTCCTGCTACGTGAGCCTTGAGAAATATATTTACCCAGAAGAATGTCTTCTGTTATGTTTCCTAGGCGCAGAGTCCAAGACAAGGATTCTTGTACATGTGATTTTTTAAAAAGATTTTATTTATTTATTTTTAGAGAAAGAGGAAGGGAAGGAGAAAGAGAGGGAGAAAAGCATCAATGTGTGGTTGCCTCTCGCTCGCCCTCCACCAGGGACCTGGCCTGCAACCCAGGCATGTGCCCTGACTGGGAATCAAACCAGTGACCCCTTGGTTCTCAGGTCAGCATTCAATCCACTGAGCCATACCAGCCAGGGCTGTGAGTGACTTTTTTGAGAGAAGGCTCCTAGGAGGAAGAACCTATCAGGAAACAGGGATAAGAAATAAAAAAGGAGAAGAAGTTTAAGCAAAAATGTGGGTTTTGCTGACATCCAACCTCAGCCTGAGCCCACAAGGTTCTCTGGAGCATGAAAAGCACACAGAGCTGGTCCTTCTTGAGGCAAGGGGTGGAGGGACTTTTGTACCCGCATATCAGTGTCATCAATTGCAGGTGTCCTCTGAGTGCGGAAGGAATGTAACTGCCCAGTTTCTCCAGGGAAGGCAATTCCTGATGGCCAAGGTCTCAAAGTCATGCTCAAGGTCAGTTTCCTAGACAAGGACACAACCATTGAACTATAGGTGCCAATACTCAGCTGGGGAGTTGGTGCGTATTCCTGGTAAAAGCATTCAGGGCAGAACACCAGCAGCATCTTTTACAGCTACCCTCTTGCTTCTCGCTTTAAGTTCACTCTATCTAGGTCAGCTCCTCCAGGATTCTGTTTGGTCACAATTTCTGGAGAAACTTAAAAGAGGAGGGTTAGTGGGACAAACACTTCCCTCGCTGTTGCAGCTTGTCCTGAGGCCATAATTAATGTTCATAATCTCCCTCTTTTGGCATCTACTCTAGCTCACCCACTGCTGCTGGTAGGTGGCTTGTCCGTAAGCTCTGAGCCCCTGGTATCATGCTTATCAGGCCATAGTTGTTATACCTGCCCATTTTCAATAAAAAAATATGCATGAGAGTACCAAGAGATGCCCAGTTGGTCACCTAAGTGTCAACACACCCCTCCCTGCACCTCTCCTGATGGTCAGGAAGAAATTCCTTCCTTTCCTTGCTGTCCTACTGAAATGAAGATCCCAACGTGGCCAGGGGCAGCACCCACAGGCCCAAATTTAGGGAGATCTTACTGTGTCACCAGTGGAATCATCCTCCCTGTGAGAGCTGTATGTCTGGACTCACAGGCCTGGGATGTAAAGGATGGGACATGCAAATGACCCGAGTGAGTCCCTGGGACTGAGAGAGCAACTACCACTTTCATCCCATGTACCCCGTCTCCTGGGGATGTTGCTCTGTATAATGATCATCGTCTTGAGGTGCATGACATGTGCTGAAGTTCCCCACCCCACACTCAAGGGCTGTTACCTCCCATCTGGTGTCTCAGCGGCAGAGGCCATCCCCCAGCTCTGTCACACTGGTGCTCCTGGATGGGGCCCTGAGTGGTGGGCAGCCCAGCGACAACATTTTTTCCTTCATTTTGGAGGAAGTTTCCTAGCATGTCCCAGATCACGGGACTCCTAAAAATTCCAACTGATGTCGCAGACTCCGGAAGCTTTATTGGGTTACTTCCTACCCTTGGGAGAACATATGTCCTCCCAAGTCGTCTGGAGCAGTTACACTTCTTGTTGTCAGGTCTGATGACCAGGATGCCAGCTGCAGAGTGCCTGGTGTAATGTGCTTGGAACATCCAGACCTCCAGGTCCCTTGGGGAGGGAAACCCTGGGCCCAAACTGTGGGTGTTCACTGATGTCTATCCCAAATGAATGCAAACTGCTTCATATCCTCCTTCTTGACAGGCATTGGAAAGAAAGCATTTGCCCGATCAGTAGCTGCTTGTCATATACCAGAAGCCATGCTGATTTGCTCTGTGAAAGATTCTGCATTAAGCACAGCAGCCACAGTCAGAGCCGCTGCTTGCTTACGTTTGCAGAAGTCCACTGTCATCCATCACAATCCATCGGATTTTGACAACACAAGTACAATGAGGACCAGCACCCTGCGTCCTGGAAGTCTCTGTGGCCCTGACCTCTGTCATTGTTGCCAGCATGCACCGCAGTTTCTGATGTACTACCTCGGTCAGGTGGGGTGAAGCAGTCAGGTTCAAGGCCTTCCATTTGGCCTTTTTCCCCCCGAATGGCTCTTTCCTACTACAATAGCACTTATTCCACAGGCCAAGGAATGAGGTGAGGACTGCGCCAGCTTCCAGGCATCTTAATGTCAACGAGACATTCATGAACCAGGAAATGACCACCCACTGGGTTCCTGGGCCTAGTGGAGTCACTGTGAGGTGACCCTGGGCCAGGACTCCATGGATCACCTGACTGCCCCCTTCCTGTGCTTCTAACAGGGGAGCCATGCTAATACTTTGGGTCCCTGAACATCACTATCAACTTGGACCTGGTTTCCAACCCTTGAAAGACTAGATGTTCCCTTTTCCTGATGTACAGTTGCCTGAGTTAATGCACTCTCTTCCTACAAGGGTGATTGGGCCATTTCTGAAGGCCTCAGGAGTTCAGAGGAATCCTCCAGGCTCCCAGTTACGTCTACATGGATATACTCCTAAACATGATGGCCCGGCCCATCAGGGACCCGACTTTGGCACGGGAGACCTGCTGAGGCTGAGAATTCAAACTTCTCTGATGTTCTGCATTACTTCATATCAGCCAGTGAGCCTGGATTTCAGCACAAACAGACGTCCAGCCACAGGTTCAAAGCCAAAGAGGTTCTGTGACTTTCCTACTTGGCTCTCAATCGGTGATTAATTGGCTTGGGCCTACTGTTTTCCTTTCTTTGATGTACTGATGGCTCCTAGAAACAGCCTCTTCGTTCCACAATCCTTATAATTACTACCTCTGCTATACTGCTCAGATGCCAGAAATATCGCAGAAGCCAGTACATGCCCTTCCAGCTGTGAGCTGTCACAGAAATGGTATTTAACTACATGCCAGCAGTGCTCAAGTCTCCCCTGACCACCAGCATTGGGGTCCTCACTGCCAGCAGGTTGTCCAACTCCAGAAGCCCATCCTTAGAACCTGCTTCTCTTGGCACCAACTGTCTTGGTCAGGTGCCCTAGAACAGCAGCTCTCAGTGTGCTCCTTGGACCAGCAGCATTGGCATTACCTGTCAACTTGTTAGAAATGCACATTCTTGGTCCCCTCCTTAGACCAGCAGACACGGAAGCCCTGAGAGTGAGGCCCAACGATCTGCTGTAGCAAGTCCTGGAGGTGATTGTGATGAATGCTGCTGCTTAAGAGCCATTGCCCAAGAAGGAGAGCCTGGGGTAGGCTTCTTGTGCAAGTGATTTCTCAAAGGAATGCTCTCAGGAGGAAAGTGTGAGTAAGTGAGGGAAGCCGAATAAGGTAGAGGAAGGAGCGAGGCCAAGATGGGGTTTCAGCTGAAGTTCAGCCTCAGCCTGATCCCACAGGTGGCTCTGAAGCACAAATGGTGCCAGAGTTGTCCCAGCTTATGGCCATCTTGGTACAACTGTATTGTAACTGCAGCGGGTCCAGCTGCCCACCGCTATGAAAGCCAATACTCACGAGGCTGGTACTGACAAAAAGGAAAGTGGTTTATTCAGATGCCAGCCATCTGGAAGGTGGGGGACTCGATGTCACAAAGGCCCACCTCGAAGTGGAGGCAGAGGTTTTTATAAGGAGGGAGAGGGAAAGCAGAACGAAGAGATCAAGGGAGGGAGTTGAAAAGTTCTCTGCGTGCAGATGAGCACAGTCCATTCCAATAAGGCAAGTGATGGTCCAGCGTGCATCATCCTCGTTTAGTCATTCCGGCTTCATGTCATCCTGGCTTCATGCATGAAGGTCAACAAATCTCCCAGAGCTGGGATGCTTGAAGGTCGTAGTCTGTATCTTTTGAAGTTAGTTCCTAGGACTCTTATACAAACATGCTGTTTATCTGCAAGCTACATATTAGTCAGAGTCAGCACTTAAAGAAACAATGTCAAAAGAATGGTGGGGTGGGTGACAGTTTCCCACTGTTACAGTATCATCAGTCATTGGCTAAGGAACCCCCCCACCCCCCAGCAAAGGCAGCTGAGACAAATTTCCAGGCATCTCCAAGTAAGGCCGCTGCAGATGGTATGGGTAACCTCTGAAGAAGAGACAGCTGGGAGCTGTTAGCAGCCAACACTTCCAGTCCCCAGGGCATGAGTACAAGGCTTGGTGAAGGGCATCCGGCTGGGGCACCAACACCATCGACTAAAAAGTGCTTGGAGCTCGTTAATTTTCTTCGCAGCATAAAAGTGCAATGAGGCTGTTGGGGCAATAGAAAATGCACTGGGCAAAAAAGTGAGACACGTGGGACTCGAGCCCTAGTACAAACTACAGCTATGTGTCCCAGCCCATGACCTCGGTGCCCTCACTTAAAATGCAGGACGAACACCACTCTCCCGTGGTCATGAATGAACTTGGGTAACAGGGGAAAAATGTACTGTACACTTTATGGCATAAAGGAATGTTGCATATTTTATACTTTCTGTTGAACAGAAAAGAAATACATAATTTACTTTTGGTGATAAGTATTTATTACAAGGGAGATTTGCTGGGCCATGAGGTTGAGCGTTTTCATTCTAACGAGATACAATCAAATTGCTCTCTCAAACGATTATATCAATTTCTACTCCCACAGCAGATGAGAATTCCCATTTCCTTACAACCTGGCCAGTCCTCTCTCATTTGTTTGGGCCAGTCCAATGGGGATGAGGAGCATGTGCATGGGGAGACACAGGTTCAAGTACATTCTTTCTAGCGTTTTTGTCAGAGGTAAAATTGGAGATAAGCCTGGCGCACCTCATTAAGGAAATGCATAAATCAGCTGTGATGAATTCATGCAGTGGACTGCTACATTGCGCTACACCGGAGGAACTAATATGTAACCTGCGTGAACCCGCACATGTGTATGACAACGTGGGGTGGAAAACATAATTGTGCGACGCTATATAGCACATCGTGCCATTAATATACATTTTAAAAGCACATAAAACAATAGCATGTATTGTTTTTGGATGCACACATTTGTAATAAAAACATGAAAATATGTGCTGAACACACACCAAACTCACAGTAGTGGTTGCTTATGGGGAAGCAAGGCCGTGGGCCCGGGCAGGGAAACATAGGAGACTCTAATCTTTCTAAAGTTGTAGTCCTTATAAAACAACCATAAAAATATGAAAAAAAGTATTTCACATTTGTCAATCTGGAGTAACAGATACATGGGTTTTTTAATTCTTGGTACTTTATTTTTCATTTTCATTATTTAATTGCCCAGGGAACATTGCTTCAGAAGGGGGACAAGGGTGTGGCAGCTACTTCATTTCATTCTGCAGCCCTGTGCTGGGTGTTGGTGTGCACACAAGTGAACAAAGTAGCCATGAACTTGGCCCTCATGGAACGTATGGCCTCATGGGATAGAGAAACCCAAACTGCGGTAAGTGCAGAGCGGAGAAATTATAGGGTGCAGTGATAAAGTAAATGAGGGAGGTTAAATTTAAATTGGGGTATGGGAAGGGCATTTCTCAAAGACTGGCTTTAAAATTGAGGCCTGAGGACTAGCGGGAAGTAGCCAGTGAGGAGTGCGGGGAGTGGACTGGATTCTGAGCCTTGGGAACAGTGTGGGAGAACCCCCTGGGCAGGTCAGAGCAGGACTTCCCTGGGAACTGAAAGCAGAAGCTGTCAGGGCAGGAGGCTCACACAGCAGAGCCCCAGGGAGGGGGCTTGTCCACGGCAAGAGATGAGGCCAGAAGCCCGGGCCTCACAGGTTCAGGCCAGAATGTGCAGGCCCGAGTCGGGATGTTTTTGTTTGTTTGTTTTAGTTTTATGAGTGATGGAGTATCTTTGCAAGTTGTTTTTGAATCCTATGAGTAATGAAATATCCTGGCAATTTGTTTTTTTAACTTGCTCGTTATAAAATTTCCACACACACACAGACACACAGACAAACACACACACACACACACACACACACACACACAGAATAGTGCAGTGAAACCCTGCATGTCCAGTTTCAGCGCCCAGTCTCTCAAGTCCGTGGTCCGCCTGGTGTTATTCTGGAGAGAATTCAATGCATGACCTCATTTCACATGGAAACATTACAGTATGTACCTTTAAAAGAGAAGGAGTCTCTTTGAGGAAAAATAACCAAAATACAATATCACACCTAAAAACTGAATAATAATTTCTGAATAATATCAAATATTTGAAGCATTTTAAGCAAGAGAACCACATCATGGGATTCGCTTTTAATAAACAATCCAGGCTGCGCTGTGCAGGGTAGACATGTGGGCTGGAGCAATGGAAGCAGAAAGTTAGGAGGCCAGGGCAGAGGTCCAGCAGGACTTGGTGGAGGCTGGACCAGGGCAGCGGCAGAGAACGTGGACAGAGGAGGACATAAACGGTGGGTCTATTACAAAGGGACGTGTACACACTTGGTGATGGATGGGATACAGAGAATGAGATAGGAGAGATGCCAAGGATGATCCTTAGGCTCCATCCTGAGCACTGGGGAGGGTGGCAATGCCACTTGGTGAGATGAGGACCCTGGGTAGGCAGTCGCAGAGCATGGGCAGAAGAAGGGGAGATGGAGAGTTCGGCTTTAAGGACTCTTTCCACTCTTAGGGGTTTACTCAGAGGGTTGATGAAAGAGGTGCCTGCCATACTCCCTGGCCTCCACTGCTCCTCTTTCTCCCGCTCCTTCCCCTCCCGCTCCTCCTCCTCCTTTATACCACTGTACCCTTGCAACATGCCCTGGGAGCAGGAGGCCTCATGTAAATGCTATGCAAGCTGAGTCCTCGGACAAGGGAAGCAAAGAAGCCATTCCATTTTCCAGAAGGGCCACACGTGGTCTGTGGACAGCCATGGGCTTCATCCTCACTTGAGGAGTGAGTTCTGCCCTCTTAAGCCCCTAGGATGCCTCCACATCCTGGCCCTGAACGGTCTCTGTTTCAGAGAATATCTCTGAAATATTTTCATGCCATGGGTATGAAAGAGAATGTGAGTTTTTCAGACATTAAGACAATTGCGTTGACAAGATGCCCCAAACTGGCATACATACTATAAAGAACATAGAGGAGGTATAACACTGTGCCAGGGACACTGCCACCCCATGCAGTGTCTTTGGGTGAAATAGAAGATTTCTAGTCTATTTCTTTTTCTCCTTGGGCAGGCGTAGCCCCCAGGCACATGACTCTGAAGCTAGACAATATCTTCGTGAAAAATGAAGGAAAGGTCTTCCTGTCCAGGGTGGTGCAACTCCTCATCCAACTGTCCTCAGGTCATGGAAACAGAATGACTGCTCACGGCGGCACTGTCCTTTGCGATGGCCTGTAGCAGCTTTTAACCTGGTTGGTGCAACGAGGAGCACATTGCAATAGTTATATGACTTTGTGCTTTGTCTTGGTTTTGTGAATGTGTGCCCCCCAAGGGGGGCTTGGGGAGGAACTAGATGGATTCAGTACCTCAACATGAAACAGAATAGCCAGGAAAAGACTCTTGGAAGTGGCCAGGTTTGAGCTGAGCATTTAGGGAAGGTCAGCAGAGGGAGATCATTCCAGAGGAGGGCATCTGCACTCCTTCAGTGGGATAAGACAACACCAAGGTGGCATGAAAATCAAAGAAAGGGCATTATCCGGGAAGGCCACAGTGGTCAGCCGTAGCCAGTGCTGCTGAAGGGACCAGAGGAGAAAGGCTGAGAGAAGGCCTTTTAGAACAGTTCTTTCAAGGGCAGTGAAATTTCAAGGGGTTAAGGAAGGGAGGCACATAAAGAAACAGAAGTACAGACTGTTTTGCATGAATTCAAGAAATCTAGCATAAAAAGCCAGTTGAGAAATGGGATGGTAGCTGGAAGAAGACAAAGGGTCAAGTGAAGCTTTTTTCAAGTGAAGCACTGGCTTCTATTTAAAGGTGTTACGAACAGAGTCGGTGAGAAGTCAAAGACTGAACATCCCAGAGGGGAACAGCACCCAAAGGAGGAGGATCCCTTGGGACCTGGAAGAGAAACACCTGATTCTAAGCCTGGTAAGATGAGAGGATATCTCCAAGACAGATGTAGTAATAAGTGGCAACCCTTCAGGTGTGTAGCCTCGATCATTTAAAGCAAATAGAGGTGAGAATGAGTTAGAGTAGCATGTGTTAAAATGTCTTTCCCTAGGGATCCCTAGGGATCTTGTTAAATACCAATTCTGATTCAGTAGTTCTGGGGTGAGGCCTGAGTGTCTGCATTTCCAACAACTTTCCAAGCGATGCTCATACTGCTGGTCTTCGTGTACAATACACAACTACTGAGAGCCTTAGGAAGTCGTAACAGAGAACAAGGAGAAGAGGAAATGATCAAAACCTAAGCCAGAAACTTCCTTGAGAAGAATAAAGATCCAAGTCTCTAGAATGAAAGGGCTTCCTAAGAAGGATGAATAGAAACTCAGCAGAGACATCCTGGGAAATATCAGAGCAAGGACAAGAAGTTCTCTCAGAGATCAGCAGCAGGTTGTCTGTGTAGCTTTGAGGATAAAACTGGTATCATGGTTTTCTCAGACATACGTGGGCTCAAATACCTACAGTGTTCTGAGGGAAGATGATTTGGAACCTGGGATTTTATATACCCAGCCAAACTGTCCCTATAATGAGAGGATGCTCAGGTGGGAAGCACAGCTTATTTAACAAGAACCTTGGGGGAGTTTCTCATATCATCTTTCCATGAGTCCACTGGCATAATGGCAGCCTGAAATTCAGTAAAAGCAAAGCAGTAAAAGCAATGAAGTCCAGATCCACAGATCTGATTTCATCTAGAGGAAGTTAAGAGTTGAAAGAAATAGGAAAAAATGAGGTACAGTCATTTATGAAAGCAGGGGGAAGTGACATCGTTCATGAAAGACAAGGAGAGGCCAACGGCAGAGACTTGAAACAACAGATGTGGATTCTCGGTACGAAGAGGCCTACCCTGTCCTGAACTGAGACAGAGAGGTGGTCCTATTTTTTCGGAGTCATCTTTAGGGGGGATTCAGAGTTCCACTAAGATAGGGAGGCAAAAGCAGGACATAGACAGTTGCTTTAGGGTCAAGGAAATGCCTGCCCATAACAAAACGGGGTTCCCCAGAATGCAGTCACAAACCGGGATGTAGAGAGATTGATTTGCATGGGATGAGCTGGGTGGTTATCAGAATGTGAAATAGGACGGCAAGGAGAGAACAGCTGTCAGTCAGGGGGAGGGGACACAGGGGTTTCCAGGGAACCCTTAAGCTTTTTAAGTTTGTAAGAATCATGGAGATTTAGTCCTACACAGAGTATGTGATACAAGTTTTTTAAAGAGGAAAAAAGGCCCAAACTCAATAACCCCAACTAAATTTTCTGCTTGTATTGCTCAGAGCCCTAGTCAGCAGGGCTTCACTGGCCCCAGCAGACCCAGGCAGGGCTAACCTCAGCCAGAACCTTCTACATGGAGGGGTCTGGCGGAAGGGGGAGAAACTTGACAAGGCCACAAGCCCAAACCAACAAGGGCCAAGGATAGGGAGGAGTCCGTGTGGATCAAAGCAGAGGAAACAGCAGAGAGAGTGGACCTGAATTTGACAGGTTCCTGGGCAAAGAAAGTGGTACCAGCAAAACAGGTTGGTGCTTCTGCACCCAAGACAGAAAGCATTCGTTCCCTGGACTATGCTTTATGGCATATGAATGTCTGCCGGATGTGACTGTCAACCAGATGAAAGTCAGCGACAAGGAAGCTAGGACCTTCTCACATCACGAAACTGCTTGCTGCCCTCAGAGGGCTTCAGGCATACATGGAAGGGCGGGCTGATAACCGCACCTACAGGGTAATGGTCAGGCCGTACATCCTCAGGCTCCTCGGACCGGCATGGGACTGCTCGCCTTCATTTCCTCCTAGAGCAAGAGTTGGCACACTTTTTCTGTAAAGGGCAGATAATTAATATTTAAAATCTCTCTGAGGCCACATCCCAGCTCTTGCCTGCCCTTGCATGTTGCCTTCGAAAAATCGCCTCCATTTCATCCTCAGCATGGGTAGACTTTGGTCTTCGGGCGTAAATTGAATCACCTTGGATATGCAACAGCTTTTAAGAATTCTGTAGTGTAAATTTTTATAAAAAGAAGAGTCCTTTTCAGAAACCCAGTGAGCCTGCTTAACTCCTCCGTAGCACAACTTAGAATGTGAATTGCCCAGTTGCTGAGAAGTGTCCTCATGCCTGAAACTCGTGCCGCCTTTCAATTTCTTTGGTTCTGCAACAACCTTACTTCTTAGAAATTAACTAAATGTGTGCGATTGTACATGTTACAGATATCGGTCAAAGACTGTGTTAATTTTCAGGGAGCAGTGAATGTTTGCTGTAAATACAAATATCGGAAAACACACATCTGAGGTGTAAATAGCTAAATTTGCAAGGTCAGTGGCAGGAAAGACACAGTAAAGAAATGGAAAGACTGCTCACAGTTTGTTTATACTCTCCTATTGTTTTGAATTCATTGAACATATGTCATTGCTTAGTCTGTTTTTGATTATTTTGTAGGCAAAGAGCAAAACAGGCAAAAATCCTTGCCTTCCAGTTGCTTACATTCTAGTGGTAGGAGAGGGGCAATGAATAAACTAACAAGTAAAACACATAGTCTATCAGGTGGTGGTGACTGTGTTAAAGGGAAAAAAGCTGGAAGGGATGACATATGTGTGCATGCATGTGCACGTGGGTTGGTGAGGCAGCAGGATGGCCTGGTGGAGTGGCCCAGGCAGCATCTCTTCAGATCACCCTCCCTCCGAGTGGGATTGCTTTTCCAAAGTGATTGACAGGCAGGCCTCACTGGTCAGGTACCATTTAAAGAGACACAGTGAAGCTGGAAAAGTGAGCCACGTGGACACTTGGAGGAAGAGCATTTCAGGGCCAGGGGCAGCAAGAACTGAGCCCTGAGTCAGGCCTCTGTGTGGCACAGCCACAAACCAGCCAGGAAGTGAGTGTGGCTGAAGTCATCTGTGCCCAATCAAAGGTATTTGCACTATTGCTTGAGACACCTGCCTTTGATGACTTGGAAAGACAGACGCACAGTTTCTTCTTATACTAAGCAGATTGAATAAACCCTGTTCAAGTTAGAGTTCATGGCTCTGTGATTTTGAATAGCCCTAAATGATTCTAAATCCTTGTCCAATTTAAAGATCAATGTCTTGGCCACCTAGAAGCAGGCTTCTCCATGGTACTTATATACCTTATTGTAGACACAATCGTGAGTAAAATGTGCACTGGTTTTCTTTCTGAAACTACCACAAAGTACACCTTCTGCCCTAACTGACCTCTTCCTTCCTGGACTTTCTAGCAGTGTGTGTTGATAGCGCCTTCTTCTGTCCAGCTTTAGCATTGCATTTCTCCACCAGAGCTGGTTGCACCCCTGACAGGCTGAGCCCAGGGCTCAGAGTGACTGAAACTGGCCCAGATATAGAAGATGTCTATGTTTCCTCATGCATTCACTTCCTTCCCCAGCCTAGCCTACATTTAGCAGTTTTATTGTTTAAAAACACTGTCTCCTGTGGTCTGTTAACCTCTATTCTTGCCGGCTTGCATCTGGCTCCTGACCAGCAATCCCTTGCACATTTCTGCATGAATATTGGCGGCTTTCTGCTCCATTTCTCCGTGTCTCTTTTCCTTTTTTCCTGGAGAATGGTGAGCAAAAGCAGAAAGAACCACAGAAGACAAAAGCTTTGTGTTTATACGTATATCTCCAGCCAACCAGAGCTCAGGGCTTAGAGGCCAGGTAGTTCTGACCTTAACACAGAGGAGCTAAAGGCGCAGGCTGACCCCCAGCCCAGCCATGGACATATACCGGGCTCTTAGGTCCTTCCCCCCAGGGAGTGAAAGTGAATTGCAATAGTAATGGAGGATGGGGTGGAGCTGGGACCGGGGGATGGTTGTGGGCTAAATTGTATCCTCTCAAAATTTGCGTGTTGAAGCCCTAACCTCCCCACCCACCCCAGAGTGACAATATTTGGAGATGAGGTCTCTGGGAGGTGATTGGGTTTAGATGAGGTCGTAAGGGTGGGGCCCCTGGATGAGATTAGTGTCGTGGTGAGAAGAATATGAGAGATCAGACCTCATGTGCCTTCTCTGCCTTATGAAGACACAGCAAGAAAGTGGCCATCATCTACAAGCCTTCACCTTGACCAGGGCCAGCACCTTGATTCGGGACTTCCTTGCCCCCAGAGCTGTGAGAATACATGTCTGTGGTACTTTGTTATGGCAGGCTGAGCTGACTAGGGAGGGGCCCAGAGCCTCTCTAGCTTCCAATGGAGATTAATAAACCACTTCCGTCTATTCTATAACTCCCCTTTTCCCATCTGTAAAACAGAACAAAACGATAAAAAAGAATGCCATTAATTATTTACTGGAAGCCGTGTTTCAAGGCAATTAGCTGTCTGCGTTCCCTTCAGGTGGAGCAGAGATAGCTCTGCTGAAAGTCCCTGCTCTGGGGCTTGGGCTCCTTGCCCTGCCCCATCCCTGATACCCTCCTCCCCAGCAGTCAGGATGCTGGGGACGATGGTGTCAGGGAGGAGGCACAGGTGTGGGAAGCATCTTGCCTTGAAACAGCATCATTGGGAGGCCACATCAATCCTGACCGTTTCTAGCTTCCCTTTCATTTTGCTTCTACATTGAATCATGTCCAATTCTTATCCCCTGGTCTCGATGGTCACTCTTCCTGCCTACCTACCCTTAACAAAGCAACCACAGAATGGGCTTCTGGGCTGAGCACAGCAGCTGGAAACTTTGGAAGCAGGGAACAGGGGACAAGGGAGTGGGGACAGGGTGGGCATAGGGAGGGGCACATGTGTCTTTGCCTCTTCGGTATCATTGCCACGTGCCTGGTTCCCACTGGTGACTCTTGTACCCGACCCTGTGACGGAACACTCTGTTCTAGCTGCTGTTGTTACATTTGAGATGAAAAAATAGAAAAAAAAATACAATAATCACATTGGGAAGCTGACTCTGCCCTGCCTACCCTTTGGTTTCTGTGTGTGCAATGGGGCAGAGAACAGGTTTGCTGCCGGGGGATGGTGGGGTAAGGAGGAATGTGGCCTTCTGAGACATTGAGAAGCTCCATCTGACTGTCCTGGGTTTTGTCTTTTTGCTCTTGACTGGCACGTGGTATGATGCACCTCCCACTCTCTCACTGGCTCTATGTGCATGATGAGAGAGGCCAAAGAAAGTGGTCCTTTTGGGGTTCAGCGAAGGTTTTTCTAAGAGGAGACTGACTTTTTAAACACACATCATCCACTTGGAAAAGGAGAAGGGGAAAGGTGAAGCAGACTGATTCAGGTCTTTCCTTCGTTTTTGAAATGAATTGTATCACTCTCTGCTGCCACCATCCCTCCCCCACCCCGCCCCTGACACACACACACACACACACACACACACACACACACACATCCCGACCTTGAATTTACAGAGTGAAATGTATGGACAGAGCATCTCTGAGATGAAGAGCCTTCTACAAAGTGCTGGCTCTGGGAATGGAGGGAGATGGGATAGAGAGGAGGGAGCAGACCCAGACCCTGTCCTGCATTTTCCAGGAGAGCCGTAGGCACAGACTCAAACCAGAAAGGGCAAGATTGCAACCAGGAGGCAGAGTGGAGCCTGGGAAAGCTGCTCAGCCTCTCCTGATGGGGCACCCATGGTCACTGCACTGTTTGCAGCCTCTAATTACGCCGTTGGTGGCAAGAATGAGGTCATGGTGTCTGCAAGTAACTTGCCCAGTAATGAGCCCCTCTCGAAGTGGCAGGCTCCCTGCTCAGCCTCCTCCTGGGCCAGTGAAACTCGGATAAAAAGCAACATCAGATAGTTCCCTTCCTCTGTGTGTGGCCGTGTGTGTGTCCGGGTTGAGTCCAGAAAGTGCCCATGAGTCCTCTTCTCCAACACACAGGGATGGAGACAGATTTGCCTTAAGAGTAGCTGATGGGGTGCTGTCCCCTCCGCTCTCTAACGTGATGGCATGCCTGTGGACCGACTTCTGCCACAAAAGAAAACCTCTTCCCCTCCCTGAATCCCCTGGTTGGTGCCCTGCCCTGGCCTTTGGGAATTAAACCCCCAGAAGAAGGTTCTGGTGCTACACCTGGTTGTACAACCACGTCTCTCCTTTACAAAGAGAAAAATGCTATTCGGGGTCTCGGGAGTATCCTGTTCAGACTCCTGGCTTTGGGAAGTCTGGGATCCGACATGAAGAGGGTGGAACCCACTGGGCTTTCAGACAGTTGTGTATATGGGAGCTCCCACCCTCTGAGAACAGAAAAACAGCCTTTCTGTCGTGAGTCTGCTGACTGAGGAGGAGGAGAGAGATTCTGGCAAATATGGCTCTCAGGCCCCCTCTGTGAGCAAAGAGTGAAACAGCACCCTGCACACCACAGCTGTTCGCCAAGGTCTGAGAGCAGGGAGCTCTCTGAGCTGTCGTTTGGGGTGGTTAGAGCACCTGGGGGTGGGGGGTATGTGAGGTCACAGCTGGGCATTCCAAAGCATCTGACAATGGTGTGGCCACCAAGGGGCAGGAGGGTTGGCCATATCTAGGCCACCTGCCCCCAAAGCCCTCTCATTTACCCATCAGCCAGTCAGAAGGGTTCAGGCCTGGGACGGAGCAGAGGTTTGGGGGCGGGGGGGGGCGGGAATCCCAAAACGTTGTTTGAATTAGGTGACTGAAGGACTATAGAAAAGGCAGGCTAACTTCTCAACCATTTTCAGAAAATGCCCACAGTTCTTTTTCCAAGGCAGGTGGAATGAAAATATAAATGTAATGAAATGCTTTTGGCGGCTGCCATTCCTCAGCGATCAGGCTGGTTGCCCTCGGGGTGGAGGAGGCCACCAGGGTGAGAGGGAGAAAGTGCCCTGGCAAAGGCAGAGGTCTCAGTGGCTCTCTGCTTCCCGAGTGGGCGGGGCCTACTCCTCCACGTGACTCAGCAGGCTAAAGAGGGAGAATAATCGTTTAGGGGCTCACGAAAATATTTAATATCTTTTAAAATCGGAAGAAATAAATGAACTTTTTAGGTTGAAGGAAATGTTTTAGCACGTAATATTAATATATTTATCTTTATGCCAAGACTAATAAAAACTAATAAAATATTGCTTCTAACGGAGGAAGGGATTGGGGAAGCAAAGCTGTCTGGTGCCCGGGAAAGTTTAACTGGGTCCTGCAAACCGGAGCTGGGCTTCTCGCCATAGAGGTGCTGACCCTCCTGCTCACTCTCTGGACCACAAAGGGAGGAAACCTCCCAGTCCTCTTCTTTGTGGCTCCCTCACCAATTTCCCTTCTACCCGTTGCAAGCAGAGCTCAGAACAAAGAATGCATAGATCTTGGCACCAAATTCACTTTCTCAGCCATCTGTAAGTCCCCGGCCTCCCTTTTGTCTTGCTCTCTGCCATGAGCGTTTCCAGACTTTTGAAAGCCTGACCCGGGAAGAAGAAACTAGAATCAACCAATTCACCGATCCTCTCTTCCCAACATACCCTGCACCTCTGTCACTTAATGTCGGGGAAGGGTGTTGGGGTTCCCGGTTATGGGAGAGAGTGGGAATCGGATGAGGCCTTTGAGACAGGCGTGGGGACCCAGACGGCGAAGGGGCTCAATGCGCATCTCTTCTCCATACCGTTAGAGGTTGGCACTGCTGCCCCCCGGCGGGTCCGGGAGACGCTGGGCGCCCGCGGCCGCGCAGACGAAATGTGTTCAACGGGGCTCGCTCCCGGGCCTGGCTCGGGGCCGCCGCCGTCGTCCCCCTCCTCCCCGCGCGCAGGCTGCTCTCCAGTCGCGGCCACTGGGTAGCGCTCGGCCCTCCTCTCCGCGTCGCCGCCTCCGCCTCCGCCGCGCTCGTCCCCGGCTCACGCTGCCCCCGCAGCTCCGGCTCGGCGCAGGCAGGCAGGAGCGGTTCTCCGGACACCAAGCCCGGGAAACGGGGTAGTGGGCTCGGCGAACGGCAGCGGCTACCAAGGCGGGCGGCGCCAAGGCTGCCAAGGTGCTGGGGCGGGCGCAGCGGCCGCTGTTTCTCAAGCAGGAGCTGTTGGCAAGGGCCGGGAGTCTGAGGAGGCGCCGCGCCCCCAGAACCTGGGCTGCCCGCCGGGCTCTCCGTGCGTCTCGCAGAGAGCTCCGGCCAGGGCGCGGCGGAGGGCAGAACCGCGGGTCTCCATCCTCAGGGCGGCAGGAGGCTCTGTGCCGGGGCGCCGGCAACAGCCCGGGTCACCGAGCCCAGCAGTGGTCCCCGCTGCACAGCAGCCGGCGCGGACAGGCGCGCGCGGGGCTGCGTGCCGGGCCGCGGGACCCGCAAAGTTTGGTAGCCTGGTCGGTGCGGAGCTGAGGGCGTGCCCGGGTCCAGCGCTCCCGGGAGGGACCGAGAGTCCCGGTATTGGGCGCCAGGGCGGTGGAGCCGACAGGGGTGGCTCGGCCCCGTCAGATGCCGACTGCAAAGTTAGAAAGAAGAAAACTTCAGCTCCAGGGAGATTCGGACCGCGATGCAAACCGCGCCCCCCGAAATCCGCGTCCCTGAAAGAACCCCCGCGCCCACGTCTGCCGCCGCACTTGGCTCCAGCCCGGCCCCCGGGGCCCAGCGCCTGGAAAGGCAGTGACGGCGTCTGCCTGGACGACCCAACCAGGGGGCGGGAAGGGGGCGGGGGGCGGGCAACGTGGCCACTGGAGGAAGTTTGCTGAAGTTGTCCTTTTATTCCGGAGCCCGGCCAGCGACCCAGCCGAATTGCAGAGGCCTCCCTGCCTGGGAGACGAAGTCGGAGTTGGGGTGCTAAAGGGAGGGAGGAACCCTGAGTCCGAGAGCGCGGCTTTTTCTTTTTGCTCGCCCATTGCCTACCGGGCGCACCGCCGGGATCGAACTTGGACAGAAGAGGACGAGGAAGCATTAGGGTCGCCAGAGCTGCCCCTGACGGGCATATACCGCCCTGGGGCCAGAGCCGAGTGGACAGTCTCCCGGGACGAAGCCGCAGGGTACTGGACCCCACCAGGATTATAAAACAGTGCGGAGGACCTCCACCCCACCCCGGCACAATGTGGGCGCTGCTGGTCTGGACTCTGCTGGCGCTACACCGGATAACCAAGGCCAGAGCCCAAGGTAGGACAGTCACCCCCGCCTGGGGCTGAGAAGGGGCTTAGAGGAGGAGGTGAGGATCGTACGAGAGGACGGGGCGGGAACCTGCTGGCCTCACGGTGGCCCCCTGGACACCGGGCTTACCCCGGGCAGAGCTTTCTCACGGGAATTTCAGGAACCCCTCCTGGAGTTTGGGGGCTCTTTGGGGGGCAGTCTTTCTGAGACTTGTGGCTTCCGAATGAGGAGGGAAGGTGCGGCTCCGTGCCTGGAGGCGTCGCTCAGGAAGGCTGAGAAGAGCCTGAGATGAGGGGGGGGGGGGGTCGCTACTCTCCCACCCGCTGTGGGTACCCCATTGGGCCCGAGAGGGAGGGGCACGCCGTTCCGAGCCGGGCTCAGCCCCCGCCTCCACCGAGCTCCTCAGCCCGGGCTCCTGGTTCCCGGATCAGTGTCCGCGGAGAAGGGCAAGGCCCTGCCAGGCAGGCGCAGGCCGCCCGGGGGCTAGGGTGTAGGGTAGGAGGGCGGCGGGAAGGAGCCCGACTCCGGTGCTGGGTGCCGGTTGGTAGCCCGGGGAGGGCGATTGCCGGGCCCGGCCACGTACGGATCCCGCTCCTGGTTGCCTGGCCGGCCGCTGAGGCTGGAGGCACTTCGAGGTGCGAGCCGGGAGCCCTGGTCGTGGTGCAGCCGCGGACACACCAGGGGGTGGTGCACAGGGAGGGTCTGAGACCCCCTCCCCTCCCACCCCTCCCCCCCCCCCCCACACACACACACAGCTGCTGCCTTTGCCTTCAGCTCCGCGGGCGCTCAATTGTCTCTGCAGCCGCCGCTCTGACCTGTAGCTGCCTGAAGCAGCCTCGCAGCGGAGAAGGGCTGGTGGGTTTGGGGGTGAGAGCGTTAGGAAGGGTGAAGAGGTGTGCTCTGCACTGCCCACCTCCAGAGGGCGGATGCCCAAATGTCCTCCCAGTCCGCTGGCAGGTCCCAGAAGGGGAGGGCGGCTGCACTGGCACTTCCTTGCTTTGGGGGTTCGAAAACCCAGACAGTGGTGCCAGCGGTGTCCGAGCGGCGCCTGCTGGGGGCGGCGGGAGACAAGCCTGGACTGAGCTCCAGGACTCGCAGGGTTTTGGCTTTGCGTCTTCCAAGCTCGTGAAGGGGCCTGCCCCTCCCCCCGACCCGAGGCTGCTCACTGGTGGAGGCTGCAGCCTGGAAAAGGGCCCTCCTTACCTGAGGGGCTGCTGAGCAGGGTGGGTTGAGGGGAGACCCCAGTGCCCCAGAGTCATGCAGGCCAGAGGGCCAAGATCAAAGAGATGAAACTAATCAGCTCTCACAGAATTGAGGGGAGGGTTTTACAAGGTAATTTACTTTAAAGCACTTAGGAATTTTGTTGAGGGGCCTTGTAAATGTAAGGTAATAAAAGTTATTATTATTTTTATGATCTTCATAAAATCTTCCAGCAGGCGGGACCTCAGAGGTCATTTTATACTAGCAGCCATTTACCAGATTGGAAAACTGAGGTCCGGGGGCGTTAAGTGACTTGACCAAGGCTGCAGGGAGTTCTGGGGGCAGAGTCAGGACTGGATTCTAAGCCCCTCTCCCTGGAACCAGGGTCAGCCGTAGCTGGGGTGCACTTGTCCCTCCCAAGAAGACTGTGAGGCTGCCAAAACAGGCACAGACTGTAGTCTGCCCTGGGGCCCCTCCCCCGTTTGCTCTGAGATGCCCATGGAGTTACCAGCCAAAAGCCAGGAGACAGGAGGGGCTCCAGAGGGTGTCAGGCTGCCTCTGGATGCTTCTAACTAAATCACTGCACAGACTCCAACAATGGCATGATTCCCCTGGCCAGGTGGCTCCCTTGTTCTTGTCCCATCCGGGCCCAGGCCCTGAAGGAGTCCCCAGCACACCTAAAGGTGCTTCCTTTTGAGTCACCAAGTCTCTTTCATGCCCCACCTCCACACCTGTGCCCTCCCCCTGTGGTCAAGGTTCCACCCATCCTGCTGAAGTTAAGGCCAGGCCACCCTCTGCCCCTGTGCCTCCCTGGGGAGGGGCTAGCCCTGTCAGCAGCAGTGAAGGTCTCTTTGATTGATTCACTCCCTCTCCTGCTTCTCTTGTTTGCTGCCTTTTTGAGAGTGGCTGCCCAGGTCCCCTGCTGCTCCATTTGTATTCTCTGGTCTGAGAGAGAGTGTTTTCCTCCCTCCATCTAGTACTCTCCATCTATTTGTCTCATGGGCGGCAAACCATGCAAGGGATTGTGGGAACTTGGTCTCAGCCCAGGGTTGTGGCAGTGTTGCATTTGTGTGTGTGGGATAGGGGCAGGGGCTGGTCACAGGCTGGGGGGTACTTTCTTACCTGCTTTGGGGCTCTAGAATGGAGTTTTTCCTTAAGTTGAGGTCGTGTCATTAACCTTTGGGGTGATTGAGGCCACCAGCACTCTTTGTCACTTCGGAGCCCATGAGCCCCATTCTCCAATCATGACACAGAGTGAGGGACCAAACAGTGGTCTCCCCTTGAGATGAACCTCACGTGGGCTGCTGCCAGATTTTATCTAGACTTAGCCTAGTCTTTCTCAGGTATGAGACCCAGGCAACATCAGCTGTTCATACCTAAGCCACAATTTGATCGTGTTTCCTTCAAGTGGTATTGCACAATTCACACTTGTCTCCCGAAACGAGTAAGTGATGCTATAGAAACGGTCTAGAAAACGTGAGGATTTGAGGTATTGGGTAGGGGAGGAGCAGCGAGTGCCTGGCATAGAGATGGCACTTAAGAAAGGGTCATTGTTGTCACTATTGTTGCTGTTTTTACCCTATAAGCCAAGGTCATGGGGAGTGGTTCCCAGCCCCCCACCAGATAGGCCTCGAATGCCTGTTCCTCACCCAAGACCCTTCCTTTACTTCCTTCCATGGCTCCATCCCTGTGTCCCAACTTGCCGGCTAACAGCCTTGGGCTCCACTCTCAGGTACTCTGATGGGAGGCATCTGGGAGAGCCTGGACGTCTGCATTTTAACAAGCGCCTGCAAGGGTTTTCATGTGCTTCAAAGCTTGGGCACTGCTGGTGGACATCCTGAGGAGGTTGGAAGGAGGGCAGTAGCAGCCCAGCCGGCTGGTCTGGAATGTTCTTTCAGGAGAATGGTGCTTGGGGGAGAGACAAAAGGGGGTGTGAGCTGAGTGAGCCAGGCAGTGGGACCCTGAGTGAGGTGAGGAAGCCAGCTCCTGAAGGCTCCAAAGGCAGAAAGTTTAGTGCTGGGAGCTAATCACAATAAAAGCCAAACAGCACGCAAGGGAGCAGGATGAAAGTTTAATTACATGGTGTGGCTAAGCTGTAATTATTAATTACTGACAGCAAAAAATAACTTATTGATCAGGGCCTCTTGCTAATTACCACAAGGCCGGGTGTCATGCTTGCCTGGGGCTCAGCTGGTACGTGTCAAACACCCCACACAAGAGTGGGCCAGGGGTGTCCCTGCTCCCTACATCTCCTTCTCCCATGGCCAGAGAGGTGGCTCTCCGCCCCACATTGCGCTCTCCTCGCCCTGTGTGCCCCTTGGTTCAGCTGAGGCACCAGGGAATATTCTGGCTGTGGTTCGATGAGCCACACAGTTTGGTGCTTCTGTTCCCTGCAGACCTCCCCTGCCTGCGCTAAACAGACTCAGGACCCCCACTCACAGTCTGAATCACGCCAGCGGCCTGACACCTGCCTCAGAAACCCTCTCCAACATGCATTTGTTCAGCAAATATTTATCAACCACCTCTCCCTACGTCCCCTCCTGGAAGGCCAGAGTGGGGCCAGGAGCCTTGTTCCATCAGGGAAGGGAGGCTGGGAAAGAGGCCAAGTCCTTTACAGCAGTTCTCTGTTTAAACGGTGCCTGAACAGCCGACTTTAAAATGAGGTGTTAAACTGTATTGGTATGCATTTGACTTTGTACTGTAGGACACAGTTGGGCTGTACGCTAACCGGTAAGGGAGAATGAACTGGCCCTCTGTCCTCAGGACTATCGTGAGTCAGTGCATTAGACTTGAGAGAAATGTGAAAAGGCATCTAGTGCTGTCCTCTGCCCACAAATGTGGGACAAGTAGCCCTCCAATGTCTGCTTGCATACCCCTGGTGATGGAGGACTCACTACTTTATAAAAGCTGGTTGGTAGACAGTTGTGCTCTGTGTTGATGAAGAAATCAGCCTCCCTGTGGCTGGTTATCCTAAGATTTACTTGTAGTTGAAGGAGTCCTCTGATTGGCTGGAACCTCCCTCCCCATCCCTCCGACTCCTGAGCCCTCAGGGAGTCAGGAGGTGGAGTTGGAATTGACCGTTGGGTGTCAGGGTGCTGCCTGTGGGATTTCTGCTCTGGCTTCCCCTGGAGCACATAGCCATAGCAGGCCCTGGAGCTGCCTAAAGTGGGGGGAATTAGTCATCATAATTTGGGGCCTTGGGATGCCAATAGCAACAAATGGGCCAGCAGCGACTGCCTGCCGGCAGCGCCCCAGGCCTGCAATGGAAAGGAAAACAAGCCGGGTTGCTGAGACATGCTGGTCGCTCCTTGTCATCCCACCCCTGCTGGGAGAAGGCAGGGCCAGTGACTGGTGCTGGGCAAGGGACAGGCCTGTGGGGAATGGAGGGAGGGCTGCACAGCTGTGCTCATCAGACTCCCCACGCCAGGTGCCTAGGCCAGGAAGCCCCTCTGGGCCTGGGAGCCCTGTGAAGACTCAGCACATGGCTCCCAGTCCGGGTTCTGGCCCCTTCCAGTCTTCCCTCCACCTCTGAGCGACCCCGAACTGAGATAAGGCTCAGTTTTCTCATCTTTAAATTGAGGAAAAGTTAAAAATAAGTATATCTACCTCATAAGGTTTTTTTTTTTTTACATTAAAGAAGATTATCCCAATCCCCTTTAAAATGCTCGTAATGAGTGGTAAGTGCTTATAATGTGTTGGCCACAGAGTATGAGGGTGTCATAATCCTCACCCGCTTCGTCCCACAGTCCAAGTTCGTCTTCCCTCACTGCCATCTACAGCACTGATCACCTTCAGCACCTAGAACTTACCAGTCTAGCTCTGGCCTCCCACCTGGAAGTTGAAGTTCTCTCCAACCCTATGGCCACACCCACTCCTCACTTCCTAGGTCTTTCCTCTAACGTCCCTTCTCTGGCCCTGAACACCCATAGTGTGGCATCACCCTTGCCCTGCTTTGCTTTCTCCACAGCACTCAGCTCTGTGGAACATGTATTGACTTGGCTATTTGTTTATTGTGGGACTCTCTCATGCGGGCAGGGACTTTATTTTGCTCATTGCTGCTGCATTCCCAGTCTCGAGGGCAGTGCCTGGTGCAGAGAAGGGGCTGGACAAATAGGAATGAATGAATGAATGAATGAAGAATGACTGACTGACTGAATGGATGAATGAATGAATACTTCAAAAGGCATGAAGCCCTTCATCATCTGGCCTTTGCCTACTTCTCTAGCTTCTGCTCTGGCCACCCATCGACTGTCACAGGCTTGTCTGCATGTTACATACACCCCTGTCATGGAGCCCTCGCCGTGCTGCACAGCCGTGCACCCCAAGGATGAGAGCCTTGCCCTCCAGAAAGTCCAGCCTAGGCTTACATCAAACAGAGTAGTGCTGTCCTTGAGCCCAGAGCCTCTGCTCAGGCTTTCTCACCCTCATTTCCTGCTCTTCCCACCTCTGGCCCAACAGGCGAAGCTGCCTCTAGCAGCCTGACCTCTGCGTTGGATGGCCCCTGGGTTCTTACTGAGTTCCTACCAGCTGAACTCCACCTGTGGATGTGGAAGAAATTGGGAATACAGGTAGTGGGCTTGGGGGGGGAATGCCCATCCATGCAGAGGGGCACCATATGACATCCATAAGAGAGGGAAGAGGAGTTGCATCACCAATTAAATACTGTAGCCTGTATCACTTCCCCTTGCAGCACATTGGCCAGAGCTGATCATGTGGTCCCACCCAAAGGCAAGGGAGCTGGGAATGCAGGCTTCTATGTGCTGGAAAAGAGACCAGCATCTCCATGTGCACTGGTGATTTCGAGTGTCAGGGGCCATCCCTAAAGCATGTCTGAGTTACCCCCAGTCTGTGCTACTACTTTCCTGCTTTTCAGGGTTCCTTCTTAGGCTGTTGAGATGTGGCATGAATAGTAGTCAGTGCCTTGGGATTGGGCCAACCTGGGTTCAAGCTCTGATACTTTGTGTGACTCTGTGGGTTCAGTCCCTCACGCTGTCGGCCACCATTCCCTTGTCAATGAGATAGCAGGAGCAGAGCACTCAGCCCCCGAGCCTGACATAGCATAAACATTTAATAAGCTAAATTAGTTATACTTGTGCTCCTGTGTTTGCCCCTCCAAATGGTCTTAAGATGGGGTGTCAGGTTGCATTTAGCTCTCAGATTCTCCCCTTTGGTATCTTTCCTTGGTATTTCACCCACATCTCCTTTTTGCCCACTTCCTTTGCTTCATCCCCAGTTGGAGTGATTTGGTCTTTTCTCCCCATCCTAGGGATCCACAGAGGGGGTGTGTACTCACATTTGGTGTGCAGTTTCTATGTGTCAGATGTTAAGTGCATTACAACCTGCCTCCTTCCTCCCTCAACTCGAACATGCGGGTAAACAGAGGCTCAGAGTGACTAACTGCCCAAGGCCCCACAGCCAGGAAGCCAAAAGGTCAGGATGTGAACCCAGGGTTCTATGGCTACAACACCTGTCATCTTTCCACTGTTCCAGGATGCCTTTTGCCTCCTCAGCATCCTTCACTGGTATCCCCTCAGGGAGAGGTGTTCAGGCAGGTGAGCTGTTAGAAGACCTGGGCTGGTCCAGGGAGGGTACTAGAGTTTGGGAATAACCCTGGAATTCTGGATCCTCCTGGCTCTTGCCTCCACCCTGATTGTGGCCTCCCAGACCTTAGGTTGGCAGAATTCAGGAGGTCAGGACAGGGACTCCTCTTTCCTCTGCTGTTCTCCTTCTCTCCCTGTGCCCTCCCTAGGGTTGGGGTGACCTAGAGATGTTTGGGAGTTTCTTTAAGGTCATTTGGGGCCTTCATGATGGCTTGCCAGTGTCCGAGCCGCACTGAATGGGGCAGGGCAGCAAAGTGGTACAAGTGTGATCCCATATAGGAAGCTCTCCGTGACCCAGGATGGCGATGAAAATTTGATGATGTGATGACCACAAAGGGAGGAGATATTATTTGCCATAACTTGGCCCATTCCGGGACTTTGGCTTCTGGGGTGGACTCTGCTGACTCTCAAGGGCCTGCTGAAGCTGAACCCTAAACAGCTGCCCACCCCCCACCTCCGCCCAGGGCACCTCTGTGGAGGTGCAAATGTGCAAATGAGGGAGGCAGTTGCCTTGCCGCAGAATCTGAGTCCCGGTCAGAAATAATGGCTGGGCACCTGGACACTCAGGTTGTCACTACTGAGTGTGAGTCGGTTATGAATCTGGCACAGATGTCCTGTTCCCTGCTTTGGGCTTTGAGAGTCGGTCCAGAGTGTGCCATCAGAGGGCCCTGGTGGACAGCACAGGCCTCTAAGGAGCCCGAAACAGGGATGACTCCCCGGGTTCAAATCCTCCTCGTCATTTACTGCCTGGGTGACCTTAAGGCAATCTGTGTCTTGGTTTCTTCCTCTGTGGGGTGGGAACAACAGTGGTCCTTACCTCGTTGGGTTGTGGCCGGGTTTAATAGGATAGCACTCCATGTGTAGTAAACTCTGGGTAAGTGTTTGTCGTTGTCGTTATTGTCCTCTTGGTGTCAGGGAAGCAAGACCAGCTTTGCAGTTGGGCACGTGCCCTGTCTTCAAATGCCTCTGCTGCCTTTAGCTCTCATAGACCTGCCAGTGGCGTCTGAACTTCCACTATTAGGGATTTATGTGTTTGTTAAGACATTATCTGCCTCTAGCTAAAATTGCAAATATGCCACAGAGAGCCCACATATTAAATTGTTATCCGCTCTTTAGGCCTTAAGGTGAATGTTTTTCCTGGATCCTTTCAAAAAAAAAAAAACCCTCCACTTTCTGTGGGTATCTTTCACAGACATCTCATTTTCTCTTTCCCCCAACCTATGAAGCAGTTTGGCCAGCAGGTATTAACATTAGTAACCTTTTTAGCCTTGAAGTTCAGAAAGATCTCCAAGGTCACAAGGATGTTGCTTTTGATGAAGACATGCACCTTCAGGAATAGCTTCTCATGCTGCTTCAGGGCCTGGAAGCTGTCTGGTCCGACCGCAGGATTCTCCCCAGCGTGAGTGAGCACAGGGATAGGGCACAGGGTGCCGCCTACTGGTCTCTCCTCTCTTGGGGCCCCATCTGCTGTCCTGCATGGTCTTAGCAACAGGATCTGAACACTGAGACCCCTCACATCACCTGCTGCCGCCCCATTGCTGGGCTTCGCCCTGGTCGCTCCCCTACTGCTATGGCATCCACACCAAGCCCTGCACAACCGGGCCCTATGTACCACTGCAGTCTCCCCTCCCCCTCCCCCTTCCTAGCCATCTACCCTGCCCAGCGGCCCTCACCCCGGAAAGCCATCAGCCCCCTTCCCTCCTCTCTCCTGTCGCTCCCCCCGCCCCCCTCCCAAGGCCCAACAGCTGCAGTGCGTCCTCCCCAAACGCCTCTGGGCTCTCAGATGCCAATGGTCTAGAGTTGTCCTTTGGCACTTTGGCCTTGTTGATTCTGAATTATCTTTTCGTGTCTGTGTGACCGATTTCTTTAATTATAAACCCCTTGAGTTTAGTTAAAAACCTTTCATCAACAAGGATGGAGGTATTAGACATAAATGACCATTCCCAATTAATGAACTTAACCCTTTAAAGAAGGGTCTACAGGGGAAACAGTAATGTAGGAGGGAAGGTAACAGGTGCATGACACCATGGAGGGCTCAGAGACCAAGACTGATTCCCAGTGGGTCCCTTTGGGCTCGTGTCCTCCTTGGGAAAATGTGAGGCATATGTGCAGCATTTCCAAGCTCTTCTGTGAGGGACTCCAGTGAAGGGAGAGGTAGGGCACGGAGCCTGAGGCTGCTCACTGTCCGCGTGCCCTTTTCCTTTCTAATATTTTAATTTTTAAACACGTGAAATTTTGTATTCCACCTTACAGTCTCTCCGAATTCTATTTTAACACACAAAGGGTATTTTAAAGCTAATTAATGCTGCTGGAAGATGTGGTACCCCTGCCCCATGGCTCCCTGGACCCCCGGGGATATATGTCAAAACTTGGTTTTGAAAGACTTGAATGAAATGATCTCCTGGGTCGCATTACATGTAACCATTCACGTTTAAATTTTTCCATAATTTCAACCTACCTCCTATAGCCATTGTGTCCTGGGCCACCATAACTGTCCTCCATGACTGATGCAGTGCCTTCAAGGGTGGTGGGTGTGAGGGTGAGACTGCCAGCACCTCCCAAGGGCACCCTGCTGCAGGGGGGTGGTTGGCCTTTCCTGGGCCCTCTCTTAGCTTCAGCCAGCCTGCTCCATACCATTAGGGAATTTGTCCCTGGACCAGGGGCGGTGCTCAACTGGGCCCACCATCCAGGCATTAGCCATGCCATTGGATTGTGACTGAAGAAGAGTTGGGGGCAGGGCACTGAGTGAGGCCTGAAGACTGTACTAATAGGAAGGTTTGGTCCATGATAACTATGTCCACTACAGGGGGCCTTTTTCATGAATGTGTGGGTGCCTTTCAGGAGAGCTCAGGGTACCAGAAGGCCATCCATCCTCTGGCCAAGTGGGGCCTTCGCTCTCCTGCATCAGCTCCAGCAGCATCGAGCTCTGTGCCTGCCCACGTAGCACTAACTAGGTATTCTGGGTCATCAGTTTCAACCACCCCTCCCTATTCCTCTTGAGGCCCTTGGGCTTCCAGAAGGGTACTCCAAAGCATCCATGTACTCCCAGGCTCCGTCAGACGGCCAGCCTTCCCCAGCACTATCTATGTTTCTCGCTGCCCTAACTCAAGGACTCAGCACGTTGTCAGAGGAAACGCTGCTGAGTGTGCCCAGCACTCACACCTCCTTGCTCAGTCAACCTTGAATCTCCCCATGGGCAGCATGCATGTTGGCTTCACCCAGCTCTGGCTGGCTCAGCCAAGTAGCCCTTGACCTCCCCACTTGGAGCCCCTTCTCCCAGGCCTGGCAGAGTGAGAGGAGGCAGGGAGTCGGCTGGTGGGCAGGCCAGCAGGGCCCAGAGCTGCCGAGGAGGACCGAGGGGAGTTCCATCTGTATTAGCTTTGCCCCGAGCTCATTATCAGGCTATGTATCACTGGGTGAAAAACAGTTGTCATCAGGACAGTAATAAATACGCTGCTGTCATTGTTGATGTGATTGTACTAATGAAGAGAAATCAGCCAGGGCGAGTGCAGCCACTTCTGGCTATGGCTCTCGTGGCTGGAGAGCTCTGTCCACTGCCTGTTTTCCCTGCCCCGGGACAACAGACATCTGGATGTCCTCAAGAAGAAGAGAGGTGTTGACATTTAACCCCTCTCTCCTAAGACCTTGGTGGATGAAGAACCTAGAAGGTTCTGGAAATCTCTAGGAAAAAGGAACATTGTTCAGCCCCAGGGTGCGAGGGAGGGTGTGATAAGTGACCAGCCGGGACCTTGGGCAGAGAGGCAAGTCGTCAGGCTGGGTGATTTTGATGGTTCAGCTCCCCCTCGGAGCCCTGGTTGAGAGCTGCCTTAGGAAGGCGTGGGGAGAAACACAGGCCCATTGTCTGCAGCCCCTGCCTGCCACCTCGCCAGCAATGTTAAGACTTATTGTCTGTCCAGGAACTTGGAATGTCCATCCCAGGGTGCGGGGTGTAGCACTTGAACTGCAACTTGTCTTGCGCCTCTGCTGTGGAAGAGCTCAAGGGGCCCTGGATACTCTGAACCAGGCTAAGTGGTCAGACTGAGGCAGAAACATGCCTCCGAGATGCTGATGGATGGGGGCAGGGAGCAGCCCCATCATAGTGCCAGGGCTGGGGCTCCTAGGGATTGGAGGAAGGCCAAGATCGAGGGGTGTCCTTGCATCCGAGGCCTCGGAAGCACATTCTTGGAGCCCACATGTAACTTGCCTTATAATGGGGGTGAGAGGGTAGCCAGAGCATACCTGAGCCTGCATTGGATACCCTGGAGGCTTGCTATTCAGAAGAATGCAGAGTCCTGGCCCCACCGGCAGAGCTTCTGATGGGGTGGGGCCTGGGAATTTGCATTTCTAACTAGTTCCCAGGTGCTGCTGCTGCTGCCCCTCACTATTCAGGGGACCACACACTTTGAAAGGACTAGCCCTAGGTTTGAGGACAAGTCGGAGGGCTGTGGTGGTGGCTGTGCTAAGCCACTTTGGCTCTGGGGCACTCTGTCCACTTCTACTGCAGAGGACTGTGGGGAAGCTCAATTAAGACAACGCATGAAATTCCCTCAAGGCCTTGCACACGGAGGTGCATGACCCCGCTTATTCCTTTCTTCTTTCCTCCCCACCAGAAGCTCTTGCTCCCAATGTCCTTTCTTAAAAGCAAACAAAATTCCAACCCAGAGGACTCCTTCCTGGGAAACAAAGGGCAGGAATGACCTTATCACTGGCTGGAACAGCTTTTACTGGGAGCTCCAAAGTAACCCTAATGGGTTTATGGATAACAGAAGCTATGAACCTCTGTTCACTCATTAAGCACTTTCTAAGCACCTACTGTGCGCCATTCACTGCCTGGGATCCAGCAAAGTCTCAGGCAGATCCCTGTTGTTAAATTGTTTGCCATCAAATAAGGGCATCAAGCTTGTGGCCTGCAGGTAGTACAGGGTCATGTGAAAGATGCTGAGAGAAGGTGGGAGCCAGGGGATCGGGTGTCCAGAGGGGTGCCCTGCAAGCAAAGCTGCGCCAGAGGAGGTGACCTGTAAGCTGTGTTCTTTGGGGAACACCGAGCGCATTGTTTTTGTTTTGGCATAATAAACTGTACGTGTTTAAAGAGTACAACTTGATCATTTTCAACATCGGCGTGATACCTAAAATTGTCACCAAAATCAGGATAACACATCTATCACCTCCAAAAGCCTCCTTGTGCCCTTCATAACCCTTCTCTGCCTGGTTGAGGTGCTTTCCTTTTTTTTCTTCTCTTTTCTTTTCTTTTCAAATGGATATCCAATTGTTCTAGCTTTCTTGTTAAGAAAATATTCCTTTCACTACCGAATTACCTCTGCACCTTTTCAGAAATCAGTTGTCCGCATATGTGGGTCTATTTCTGGACACTAATCAGCTTCATTCACCTGTCCGTCTCTACGCCAGCAGCACACTGTCGAGGTTCCTGTGGCTGCGTGGGAAGCCTCAAAACCGTGTAGTGGTAGTACTACCAGTTCATTCGTTCTCAGGGTGGTTCAGGTTGTTCTAGGCCCTGTGCACTTCCATACGGGTTTAAGAATCCGCTTGTCTGTCTTCAGAATCAGTTTGCATTTCAGCATGAGTTTTAGAATACTATTTTTTTCAAAAACTCCAGCTGGGATTTCCGACTGGGGTTGCATTGATAATACAGATAAAAATGAGTGTCAACATCTCTACCACCTTGAGCTTTCCGCCCATCCTTGAGTTCTTTGGTTTTGTTTAGCAACGTGTTATGGGTTGCAAAGTACCGGTTTTGCACGTTGCTTTGTCAGATTTAGCCCTAAATATTTCATATTTTTGATGCAATTGTAAATGTTATTTTTTATTTCAGCTCCCCATTGCCTGTCTCCAGGGTACAGAAACACGGTGGATTTTGACATGTTGATCTTGTTCCCTGGGACTTGGCTGGGCTCGATGATTAGTTCTGGTAACTTTTCTGTAGACCTCATCGGATTTTCTACATAGATGATCAGGTTATCTCCAAATGCGGCACTTTAACTTCTTTTCCAACCTGGATCCCATTTCTCTTTCTCGACCTGTTATGCAGACAAGAACCTCTAAGGGCCCTTTGTTTTCCTCCTCTCTGCTGCCAAGCAGCAGTTATGGGCAGCAAATTCGCACCTGTGTGGCTGCTAACCACCGAGGTCAGACTGTGCTTAGCCACTTTCTTGAGTGGCTTGCTGAGACCTGGCCCCACCCTCAGGGTGCGTCCACTCAGGGGCACATGCTCTTTGGCATCACCAGCCTGTAAAGGCTCTGCCAGCTTCAGGGAGGGAGCAGCACTCAAAAGCACAGCGACTCTCCTGTCTGTCCACCTGTGTGATGAGAACAGGTGTTTGGGGCTTGTGGTCTTCCTCCCCACACTCCTCCTCTGGCCCTAGGTCCTGGAGCCTCTGTAAGGTGCAGCCAATGACCTAAAGCTGTAAGGGAACTCAGAAAACCACTGAGGTCAGTTACGAAGGGCTCCTCATTTTTATAAAGGAAGACGTGGTGGTGAGGGAACCAAGGGAGGCATCCCAAGCCACAGACCTTGGGACTTCAGCCCCTTTGCAGGCTCCACCCCACACAGATCTTGGCCTTCCGGTTCTCACTTTAGCTGAAAAGCTGGCCTCTGGAAGGACTGTGATGTCTCAGAACCCTCCTTCTTGGCTCTCTGTGAGCTATGGGAGGGTCACGTCAGCTGAACTGGGAGGTGGAAGACCTGCAGAACAGCTGGGGCCATGAGCCAGAGGAGCGGGCTGGGGTCCAGGGCATCTGGGTGCAGACAGCCAGGCCATGGAACAACTAAGGTCATTGTCAGGGGAGGGAGAGTAAGTCAAGAGGCAGCAACTGGGGTGTGGATTTGGAAGGGGACTACTCTCTCACCTTTCTGCCCTCATGGCCCAGAGTCTCTCTGGGTTCACTCTCCCTTTGTAGGGGTGGGAGGCAGGGGTGACAGGCCTTGGGCTGGCCCCGCAGCAGCACAGAGGGCCGGCCGCTGCTATTGTACCCTTCACTCTCCTGTTCTGCCACCAGCAGCTGGTTGCTGGTTTATGGACGAACCCCCACCCCTACCCCAAGACACACAGGGCCCATGAGTTCCCCCATGCTCTCCCAGCTCTTAGCCCCAGACACACAGGGCCCATGAGTGGGGCTGGGGGAGCCTGCAGCCCATCCCTTGACAGCAAGTTTGGAGTCCCCAGAACTCAGCATGGGGTGACAAAAGCTCCCACTGACAGAGCCTTTGCTAAGAGCCAGACATTGTTCTCACTGCTTTGTTTACATGGGTGGTCTGGGCCTCTCAACAACCCTTTGAGGAAGCATACCTTCCCATTACATGGATTTGGAAACTGAGGCCCAGAGACATGGAGCACTTACCCAAAATCTCATAGCTTATAAAGGGTGGACTCAGGAATGGATTCAGGCAGTTGACTCCAAAGCCTGAGTTCTCAGCCGTGGACTGTGCTTGGAAGGCCAAGGTCCCATCCACGAGCCTGCTCTGCCCTGCCGCTTCCCTCCAAACTGCTGATGAGCAAAATAGTGCAGCCCTGTTTCCACAGCTGCCTAGAATGTGGCCTGGCTCTGCCACTTACAGGCTAAATGACCTTGGCCAGCTCCCGTAAGTCTTTCTGAGTCTCAATTTCTTCATCTGTTAAGTGTGGATTTAATACAAACAAGCTCCCTTACACCCATGGGGCTGTTGGGAGGATTGTCTGATAGGATATTGGAGAACAGACCCAACATGGAGCCTGACCTGTGGGATGTTGCCATGGGAGTCAGAGCCCTGTCCCACCCACTGCCCACCATGATCCTGACCCCTCGGCCTAGGACTCTGCCCGCCTGTCACAGCCTCTGGGGATGACTTTGTGTTCATCCCAGGAGCATCCTCCCTTGGGGGCCCCAGGTTCCTCCCTTCTCCAGCACCCTAGGGTCTCCATGCCTATTTCCACATGGACCAGGGTGCCCAAGAGCACCCCAGCTCAACTCCCAGGGAAGGAGGTGGCACTGAAAAAGATGCTGTCTGATGAGTACAATCTCCGTCATCATCATCCGCTATTTGATTGAACCTAAGATCCATTGTAAGTCGTGTCATTATTTTATGTGCCCCTAAGAAAGAAGAAAGTGCTGCTATTTTGTCTGCAGTGAGATGCATTCTGGCTCTGGAGATGTAAAATGCATTTGGAATCCACGGGATTGGGTAATAGCCTCTATTTATATAATGCTAACCCTCCCCGGGGTTCCGCATGTATTAGCACATTTAACCCTCACAGCAGCCCCCATCGTCTTGACCACAAATCAGGCTACCAGAGTTGATTCAAAAACTGTTAGATGCTCCCGTGGGCTCCAAGAAGGCCAAAATGGATACGAGGTTGAAGACTTAAAAGGCCACCCCAGTAGGCTGGACCGTGTCCCCAGCACAGCAGTTCCTAATTCAAGGGTGAATCCAGAAACCCTCTGGGACCCTCCGTGGACCAGGGCCCTGGGGCTGAGACCCTGGGTTTATCCCCAAGGCACCAGAGCGCTTCTGCCCTCCCTTTTCACTGTCTTCCTAGAGTGTGCTGGGCCTGATGAAGTCTCTCTCCCTGTCTTGCCACAGGCTCCACATTCCTTCCTCAGCTCTGCCTGATGCCAGCACCTGTCTCCTGGGGACAGTGGCCCCAGAGGAATGAATGCCCGGCTTTGGTTCCTCCTCTCTGAGCTGGGACTTCCAGGCCAGACCAGAACTTCTCAACCGACTGCACTTGGCTCTTCTCTCCTTCTTTGGGCAATCCCAGAAGTCAAGCGAAGGGCTTGGCTCCTATTACACGGAGACCCTGGGACAGGCTGGCACAGCTGAGCGCCCTGCATCTGCCCAGCCCTCGGGGTTCGGGTGGTGTTGGGAGCTGGTTTCCTTGGAGAGGCCAAGGCCCTGAAGACAGCTGGCCTCTCTGGCCCCCTCCCCAGACCTGGCAAACCCATTAGGAGCTGTTCTAGGCCTTCCAGAGGTACATTTCTTGGATGACAATTTCCTGGCCCTCAGACGGGCCTTCCTCAGGCCTCATCTCCCTGAGGTTTCCATTCGCATTCCAATCCTTTGGGCTGCAGGCCGCATGGAAGTGTGGGCTTGCGCTGGCCTGCCCATCAAACACAGCTCTGTCTAGTTCATCGCTGCGCAGTACTGCATAGGAAAAGCCCTGAGACAGGGTCCAGCCCCGGCACCATCTCTAAGCCACCAGCAGGACCTTTGACATCATTTACAGGGCTCGGTGCAAAATGGAAATGCGGGCCTCTCGTTAACAAAGCATTAAGAATTTCAACATGGTGATGGCAGAACATTAAACCAAGGGTGGGCTCTTCTGAGCACAGGGCCCCTGCGACTGCACAGGCTACTCGTCAGGAGGCTGGTCCCCCAGGGGTTCCCCTCTCCTCCCCTGGCCTCGGTTTCCTGATCTGTAAAATCAGACCATCCAGCATCTAGGACCCTCTTTTCCAGCTTCTGCCTTCCCTTGGCCCCCACTGCCTCTCCCCAGGGCTGAACAGGCCAGGGGGTGTCTTATCTCAGGCCCCAGGGTAAGACCAGGTGAGGCAGGATGGTGAGCCGGCATGGAAACGTCTCCAGGAAGTTCGCCGTTTTGTCCAGGAGATCATCTCAGTCATCCTGGGCAGGACAATGGGGCTGAGGGATCTGGAATTCAGCCCCGCATCTCGGGTGCCTGCTTGTCTGGTCCTGTCTGGTATGCACTGTCTCTGTCTCCTTATCCCGTGAGCATCAGTGTACAGAAAAGCCAGTCTTCAAAGCCCGAGCGCACTGCAGCCAGAATCCCAACCCTGCTGCTTGCTCGCTGTAGGGCCTTGGCCAGATACTCAAGCTCTCCCAGCCTCCATGGGCCAGTGATACATATGCTCGGAAAACGTTAATTCTCCTATATCTAGTTTCCTCCTCTCTGTGGACTCTCTGAGTCTGAGGGAGATCAGCAAATTCCTTCTGCCACAATGGAGAGATTCTCCTACTATAGTCGGCAGTGGCATGGGGTGCCTGGCACATAGTAGGTGCTCAGTAAATACTGGATACTGTTAACAACATTACCAGTACCTCCATTATTAGGGTTGTGTCTTCCCCAGATTAAGTCAGGTTAATTCAAGCTTTTGGCTCCATCAGTGTATTGGACACTCTCCCCATCCCTCTACCTCCCAAACCAGCATCATTGGGAGTCAGCTACAAATGCAGAATCTCAAGCCCCACCCCAGAGCTGATGAATCAGCGCCTGTATTTTAAGATCCCTAGGTGACGTATAGGTACATTAAGGTTTGGGAAGCACAAGAGCTCATTTGCCACTGTTGCTATCTTAAGATAAATTCTAAGAGGGCAGAGGCCCTTCTAAAGTTGTGCTATCAGTCGAAACTGCCGGCTGCCTAAAAGTAGTCTCTTTTGGGTCCCACCTCTCTCTGCTCAGAGGGTAGCCCTGCCCCTGCCCCTGCCCCTGCCCCAGCAGAAAGGACTGGGAGGGAGCAAGGGGCCGAGCTATCCACCTAGTCCTCCTGGAAAAACAACCCGGAGGCCCAGCTTTGTTAATAGTCTGTCTGCGATGCCAGCTATGATATGGAAAGGACATGAAAAGGAATCACCTGTTAAATAAATAAAGCTGAAATTCCCCAGGGACAAGCACAGGAGAGCTCTTGAGGGAACTCATCACTTATGTGAGGGCAATTCTCTACAGCATGGACCCACTAAACATCAGGGAAGGCAGAGCTGCCCAGCTGGACTCACAGGTTGGGGGAAGGTGTGGCGCAGAAAGCCAAACAGAGTGAGCTGGGGTCCAGGTGGAGATGGGGTGCAGTGGAGTTGACCCTGCAGTGGGGTCAGAGTCCCACAGCGTAAGGCTAGCATTGCGACACCCTCCTGCCCGTCCTTGCCTTTCAAACGTGGAAAGGGTACTGAACTGGGTTAGGGTGCAGTCCTATTTCCCCAGTCTCTCCCACTCAAGCTCTGTGGGTCCAGAGAGGGAAGGGAGGGCCTCCTCCATCCTTACTCCCCACCCCCTGGGGCCCTGGACAGAGTTCTAGGATTTCTATACCTTTGCTCAGCCAACTGATGGGGCCTCCAGCACTTTACAGAACAGTGGAGAAGTAAGGTCATGGACAGAAGCTAGGATCCTGGGGCCAGACTACCTCTGTGGCCGAGAGCAAGCAATCTAACCTCCCTGAGCCTCAGTTTCCCTACCTGTAGGGTGGGGGTGGCAATACTTGCTTCATGAGGTTGTTGTGAGAATTAAACAAGTTATTATTTGCAAAGCTCTTAGAAGAGCCTCTGGCATACAGTTAACATATGTATTTGTTAGATAAATCATAATTCATTATCATTGATTTGTTAAATAAATGAAATAGGAAGCAATTATCAAAAGGGGAAGAGATGCCATCCTCCTGGGGGGACCAGGAAGGATTTTGGGGAAGATGGGACATTTGAACTGGGAACATAAAGGCACTCAGTAGTTGGAGTGTGGAGTTGCCAGCTCAGGAAGAAAATTCCAGGCGGAGGCCACTGCCATGGAGGTGACCATTAGCCAAGTGCTGTATGGAAGAGAGAGGGAGTCGGGTCCCTGCTACCTCTCCTGGGAAGGACAAGGAAAAGGCCAGTGGTCAATGCTCTTGAGTTCCAAGCTCAGGGCTTCAGAGTTCAGGTCCCCAAAAGCTGAAAGCTAGACCCAGACCCAGCCCTGCCAGAGTGTTGCCCATGCAGCATTGCTCTTGGGCCATCCTGAGTCTGGAAGAGCCCCTGAAAAAGCTGCACCCCTGTGGTCCTTCTGGGGCCCTTGTCCCATGGGGCAGTGGGTGAAGCATGGGAGAAAGGATCACCTCTGCTTACTTTGTCCAAGTGTCCTTTGCAAGTCCCTTCACCCCAGGGGATGTGATGGGGAGGTTCTGTCTCAGCACCTGTGACCACGGTCCCTGCCTGACTCTACTCAAGGGAAGAGGAGGAAGAAGACTGAGAACTATTAAGTTCCCTCTCTGACCCAAGAAGACTTGTCCCAGCCATGAAAACAGCCCCAATTTCTATAAACCAAAGGGTGATGCCACTGGTCAAGAGGAACACACAGAAGGAGCCTAGACCGCAGCCACAGGGCTTGAGGGATCAGTTTACATGTGGACATAGAGACAATGGGGGCATCGGGGACAGTCCTGGGTCCCCTTTTTCTTGTGTTAGCTGACTCTCTGGCAACCCAGGGATAAAAGGCTTTTTCCTCCTGTAGGAGACCTCTACTCAACAGAGAGAAAGGTACTTAGAGTCCGCAGCTGAGCGGGATGAGCCTGGGGAAAGACTGCTGGAGTGAGGTTTGGAGCGCCCTATCATCTGTGCAGTATAGGACGTGGGAAGTGGGTGGCTAGCTTCAGAGGACACATGGATTGGTCAGGCCCTCCTCACTCTTCCATTGCTGGGGCACAAAGAACAGGGGTAGCTGAGAACAGAACATGAAATCCTTTTTCCCCTTTGTCTTTATCTTTGGTATTCAGAAGTTTGACCATGGTGTGTCCAGGCATGGTTGTATTTTATTTGTGTTTATCCTGCTTGGGGTTCACTGACCCTTTTGAATCTGTGCAGCAATGCCTTTCACCCAATTGGGGGAAATGTCAGCCATTGTTTCCTTAGATATTTTTTCAGCCCCATTCTTTCTTTCCTTCTGGGACTTCACCAACACCTATGTAAGATGTGCTGATACAGATCCCTCGGGCTCTGCTTACTTTTTCAATCTTTTATCTCTAATAATTTCTATAGGTATACCTTCAAATTGAGTATTTCCACTTTCATCTTTATTCTGCTGTTAAACCCATCCAGTGAATTCTAAAATTTTATATATTTTATTTTTCAGTTCTAAAATTTCCATATGGTTTTATGTATTTATGTATATTGTCTAGCCCTCTAAAAATTTACTATTTTTCCATTCATTATAAGCATCTTGTCATTTATCTCATTGAGTATGATTAGAATAACTACTTTAAAATCAGTGCCAGCTAATCATAACATCTAGTCATTTCTGGGTCAGTCTCCATAGATTGTCTTTGATCTTAAGAATGGGTCATATTTTTCTGGTTCTTCATATGTGGAGTAATTTTGGAATATATCCTGGGTATTGTGATTGTTGTGGAGAACCTGGATTCTGTCATATTTCTTCAGAGTGCTTATTTCCTTTTTGTTTAGTGGAAATTCACTTAGTTGACTTAAACTGCAAACTCTCTTGGGGTGGAAGCTCAAATCTCATTTCCGCTCTCTTATCCTCACCTGGGTTACTTGCAGCCCACCCTGAGCATGCGTGCATGGGTCAGCCAGAGATCTGGGCAGAATCTATGTACAGAATTTGGGATTCCTCCCTATGGCTCTCTCCTTTCCAAAATTCACCCTTCACTTTCCAGCAGCTCTGGTTGCCCTGTATCCTGTAGTTCTTCAGGCCAGAGAGACTGTGGGTTTTCTATTGGATTTTTTTTTTTTTTTGAGGTGAAGTTCATATGACAATAAATTAATCATTTGAAGCGAACAATTGAGTGGCATTTAGTACATTGACAGCATTGTGCAGCCATCACTTCTCTCGAGTTTCAAAACATTTTCATCACCCCAAAATAAAACCCCATACCCATAAGAGCTTGCTCCCCATTTTCCCTCCTTCCAACCCCTGGCAACCACCAATCGGCATTCTACTATTCTGGATATTTTATATTAATGGAATTGCAGCATCTGTGACCTTTGGTGTCTGGCTTCTTTCATTGGGCACAAGGTTCTTGAGGTTCAGCCACGTCATGGCACGTCATGGGAACAGCAAGGGGGTCTTATCAGGTGGATCACCTCTCTAGGGCTGACCAAGAAATTCCAGACTGATTGGTTTAAAATTCCACTCCTGAGGGAGGCCGAAACTGCAGCTAGGTTAGGTCCACCTTCACTATTTTCCTTTTGCTGTCTTATCCAAGAATCCGTGGCTAAATCGAAGATTACCCCTATGCTTTTCCCTAAGAATTTAATGGTCGGCCTCTTCTGTTTCGGTCACTGATCCACTTTGCGTTGGAGTTTGCGCGCAGCCTGGTGTGGGAGTGCTACCTCATCCTTTCTCGAGCGTGGCTTTCCTGTTGTGCCAGCACCGTTTCTTGCAGAGAGACAATTTTCCCCATTGAGTGTTCCAGGCAACCCAGGCAAAATCAGCTGGCCCTCGGCGCAGGGGGTTAGTTTTTGACTCCCAGTTCTATCCCGTTGGTCTCTGTGTCTGTCCTGTCACTTTGTTCTGCCTAAGGCTTAACTCTGTGCTTGCTGACATGAGCCTGCCCTCAAGTTAGAAGCCATCAAACACAGGAACTAACATTGTGTCCTGGGCTTCGGCCAGCATCCAGTCTTCTCCAGAGTCTGCCTGCTTTGCTCCAGTCTCTGGGGCCTTTGGGCAGTTGTTCTTTCTGTATTCTGTGCAGAGTTTGGAGCTGTGAGCTGTGGGGTGGTTGCACTGGCGGGGGCTTAGTCGGTTGTGCCCGTGGCAGAAGTGGCTACTTTCTCTGTAGAAGACATCTTGCTGGGCCCATGTTCCATCCCACGGGGGCAGGGGTGAGGGGAGGTACTTTCCTTACTCCTCCCGCATCCTGTGCCATTCCCGGCACCGAGTGCCCTAGAGGTTGACTCCGGAGAGAAATGCCCTCTGTGTGTGTGAGACACGTGGAACCTCCCCCCTTTCCCTTCCAGTTCTCACACTGGGCTTATGGAAGGCGTTCAATAGCTCCTCATTGAAAAATGGAGTGGTTGTGACTCCAGTGAGGAAGAGGAGTGATGCTTCCGTGATTCCTTCTGGCTCCGCAGCCCTCTGGGGCTGGCCAGCCGCTGTCCCAGGAGGATCTTGTTTTGGCAAATTATAAATGAATCAACAAACACGCCAAGCTCTTCTTCCCACAGGGAGAGACAAGTTGGCATGAATGGCCAAGCCAGAAACAAGACTTTAAATGTGGCTGCACAGAGGTGGTGATGGGGGTGTCTCATTAGGAGGGACATTCCTAAGTGCCAGAACTGTGTCATTTTCAGGCTAATGAATGGGTCTTGCTTAGCAAATTACCATTTTGCGTATTTGCAGGTGAGGAAACCTGCTTATTGGACCAAGGTCTCTCCAGTTTGCCCTGGATTAAATGAACCACCTCTCTGTCCTTGAATGGGCTTCCCTCACTGACCCACCACATTCCACAGGCTCCTTGGCACGCCAGGCTCGGTCTGGTGGTTAACTCATCAGAGAGAGCAGCCTGTCTGGGTTTTGACTTGTTTCTCTTTGTTCTGTTTTGTCTTAGGCATTTCGATCTGGATGTTTTCTCAAAACAGTGTTGTTGGTTTGTTTTCTGTTTCACCATATTCTTCTTTGACACAGTCCTGCCCAGAGGCGGGGGGCAGATGAAATGACTTCCAGAGATCTTTGCAGGTTCCTTCTCCTTACTGTCCTTTCCTCCTGGAAGCACATCAAGAATTCTTTCGTTAATGGGCACAAAGTGCTTTGAAAACACAACCTGTTAAGTGGCATCGGGGATGGGCTCACTAATTATTTATGATTTCAGAGCAAGTTAATCCACCAGGAGAGGGAGTCATATTGGCAGGGACGGTAAATCATTCAGAGGAGCACGTAAATAGCAGGGACTCCCCCCATAAGCTCCATGTCCCCTAGAGACTTAGCTGAATAAACTGGATGAGGATGGGGATGGGGGGCGGTTCTCTGCAGCCAGGTGGATGAGGTCTCTGGTAAGCACCACCTGGGACCTTTTCCCTCACATGCCTGGAGTTTGAAGTCAGAACCAGGAGCTAGGCATGCCACACACACCCCTGCCCCAGCCCCCTGGGGTCTCGGGTTCATCCAGTGGCCTTAGAGCAAGACTTTGTTCAAACCATGCTGGAAAGAGAAGGGTTGGCTTTTCCCCTGCACGCTCTCCATCCAGAGAGGCAGTGTGGCCGGAGGCTCCCTTGAGGAAAGCCCTCCAGCATCCCCCAGGTCTGGAATCAGAAAGCAGTGCAGGTCCTTCCTGCTGCTGAAATTCACACCCCCACCCAGCCGCTGCTCCCTTCTGCAGCCCTCCACCTCCTCCACCAGGCGTGTGGTTGAGACCCGCCCTCTCGCCCACCTGCCCGCCAGTGTGCTCAGAGGTTCTGTCCTTCCTCCTTCATTTAGTGACTATTTGTTGACCACCTCCCATGTTCCGGGATGGGCCTGTGAAACCCCCCATCCCAGATTTTCCCTTTCTCTCCATTCTTTTTAGGAGAGTATGCATCTCTGCCCACCTCATCCACCCCCTCATTGTCAGCTGTCCCCACTTGAGAAGGGGCTCCTGGGACCTGAAATCTGACCCCTTCCCCGGGCGCCCGTCCCATCTAAGACCTAGAAGGAAACTCCATGCCTGCAATTCTGCCTTGAACCCCCCAGCCCCTCTCTGTCCGGCGGCACCTTTGTTAGGACTGAGCTGGGAAGAAAGTGGCTTCATATCCTTGCGACGCTCACGTTTTTCTGCAAGTAGCTGCACCCTAAGGCGATCCAAAGCGAGTTCGTTTCTTATCTTCCTTCTTTTGGACTATCTTGGAACTTTAATTTTTCCCTGCCCCCTACACCCAGAAGTAAGACTCCATTACTCCGGAAAAAGGATCTGCTGCCACATGGTAATTCAGCCCGGAGAACAAAACAAACCAAACCAGAGGCAGACAAATACATGCTCAGGGCTGAAATTACAGGCCGCGGCACTAAAGGCAATTGGTCCTCAGGGGCATCAGACAAGTCGCTTTACTCCTGAGGCCTCAAATTCTCATCTACGTCAGAGAGTGTTAAAATTTGTGGATTTAAGATTATCTTCTTGCAGTATCTTCCTAAGACTCTCAGTAGAGTCTGCACTGTTGAGTAGACGGTTCTAAAGTTTACCTAGTACATGCTCATGGTATACTAGGCACCGTTCTAGTTGCCGGCGAAGTGAAAACAAGAATAAAAACAGCAGCGATAGGGGTGGCTCCCGCTTACGGAGCGGAGCACCCATTCCAAACCAGGCAGGTGAGGGAAGGGCGGCCCCTATGAACTGTCTTTCCAAGATGCCTACATGTGCTGTGGTCCCTGGCCCCAAGTCTAGCCGAGACCCAGAGTCTAGTCTGGAAGAGACACGATATATTCAGAAAAAGCCAATAGGACAAATCAAGTGCTGAGAGGATGCACCTCAGAGTCCTGCCTGAGGTCAGGGAAGGCTTCCTGGAGGAGGAATACCTGTACTGAGTTGTGAAGCAGGATAGGAACCAGGCCTGCAGAGGAAGGTGGGAGGACATGCCAGAGGCTGGCAATGCCATGGTGTGCTTGGGAGCAAAAAACAGTTGAGTGTAAAGTACAGGGCAGAGGAGAGGGACAGGAGAGTGAGGAGCGCATGGCTGCAGTGGAGACCAACCCTCAGGAGCACTGGGCTTCACCTCTGTGTCTTGTGTGCCGAGGGGGTGGGGGCAGGGGGTTTTCTTTGTTTTTTAATAGCTTGGTCTCTCTACTGCAGCAATTTTCAACGTTTGTCATCTCACAGCACAGAGAAAGTCATTGCTAAAATTCCATGGAGCACCAAAAAATATATTTTTTCCTATCTGACAAAAGAAATAGGTATAATTTTGATTCATTCACACCAGACGGCTAGTGTTGTGTTGGCTATTGTCATTTTTTTAATTTGACAATCTAAGGGAAAAGAGGTCCATGCCCCTGACTAAATAGTCAAGTATTGAATGTTTAAAAAATTCTAGAGGCATGCCGGTTGAAAATCACTGTTCTACTGCACCAGGGAGAATAAATTTAGTTGAGAAAGTACAGGTCCCTTTACTTCTCAGAGCTCCCTCACTTGCAAAAAGTCACTGGAACTTAAGTCATTTGCTTCCTTGTAAAATCCAAGAAACCCCCTTTCTGGGCCCCCCCTCCTTATTTGCAGGGGGGCTTGGCTGATGGATCCCAGCCCTGTCCTGCTGTGGGCCCAAAATAGAAGGGAAGGTGGAGCAGCTGGCAGGGGAGTGAGGCCCAGGATGCCATTGGATGGGGGTTGGCCGGCTAACAAAGCGGTCCAGGACAGCGTGATGGATGGATGAGCACAGGCCAGCAGGGGGAGGGGCCGGCGGCTGGGGGTGGGGCCGCACCATGGCTCCGATTTCAAAAACCTGCCTCCCAAATGCCTGCAAACAGCTGACAGCCATGGCAAGGGGATGAAATGGGATTAGAACATCCTCTCCAAAGAGAGCACGGACTGCAGAGCGTGACAATATGGTCCCTGTCCTGCTGGCTTCATGGCTAATTCTGCCAACCTCGGACCATGTCTCTCCAGGGACCTGGGGCTAGGGGGAGGGGCGGGGGTGAGCAGGCAACTCATTGGTGTCTCCAGGGAGACCAGGCTTGGAGCCAGAGAGGGCGGTGGGCTGGGAGGATGGGTTCCTCCAAAGGTCAGCTTGTCCATCTCTGCCCAGCCGCAGGATTAGGGAGATCTTTTCCAGAGAAAACTAGTCTTGCTGTCTTTAACCCAGCCCTCACTTAATTCTGCAGAAGAACGGCCCCTGAGCAACTGAAATCTCTCCGGACGCCATGAAGCCACACTCAGGACTGAAAGGGGCTGGAGCGGGCATAGAGGCAGAGCGGGAAATGATTCAGTCAGCCTGGGCTTGCATCCCTGCTCCCCAGCATGACCTTGAGCAGCTCAGTGTTTTCATCTATAAAATGGGATCATATTCCCTACCCGTGGGGTTAGTGGATCGTCAGAGAACACATAGCACAGAACCAGTACTCCATAATCATCCAGTATGCTGCTGCTATCATCATCATCATCATCATCGGGCTTCCAGTCCTCTGGGTCCCCCCTCTTGCCCACACCCCTACAGCATGGCTCCAGGAGTCAGACTGGGCTGAGGGGCCTAACCTGGGGAAGCAGAACCTCAGGCTGCCACCCTAGTCTTGTCATCTGCAGCAGAACCCCCTTACCCATCCCCACCCCAGCAGGGACACAGGGTCCCTGTGAGGGATGGAGGGGCCCCGCCTAGGCCAGCTTGCAGCCACTGTGCTGTTGCTTCGTAGCTTATTGTACTGTGGTGTTTATCTTCTGCTGCTTGAAGAGGCTGCAGCAGGGGTGAAAGGAATTGATGTTTATTTTGATAACGAGTTCTCAATGCGTTTGCAAACTAATAAAATCAACTCATTAGGCTGCATATTTAATTCACAACTGTACTGTGGGGAGACTTCCCTGGTGGCTGATGGGTAATACTGGCTCCCTCCTGAGATGGGGATAGTGTCTTCGGTATTTAAACTCTCCGTGACCTGCAGCACGTGTTCGGGCTCCTCCCCTTCCCCATTCAGGCCCCAGTCCTGCCCCAGGGAAACCTCCTTCTACACCAGGGACTCTGGTGCATCTCTGCCTGCATGAGCTTCAGGGCACTGGAGAAAGAGAGAGGCTGGATGGGACTACCCGCCTATAGAGCTGGCAGGGATGTGGATCCTAACATGAGAGGAGGGGAGTGGGACGGGTGGTTCCCACAGAGCTGACAGGGGGGACAGAGGACCCCTTTTCTGAACCTGATGATGTGCAGGCCCTGCCTGGGTTCTTTTCTGCACTGCACCCCCAGGGGAGGCAGGATGAAGTCCTAGGAGAGAAAGTGTCAGGACCATTGGTTTCCAGATGGAGAATCTGAGGCTCAGAGAGCTTGGGTAAGTCACACAGACTCAGCGCCAGTCAGCACACAGCACAGCCGGGCCTCAGACTCGGGCCTCGGTAACTCTGTGCTTGTTCCGCTGACCACATGAGCAGTGGCTCTGGGTGGACAGGCATCGGGTCTCTTGAAGGAATCTGTTCCAGAGGCTTTGGCGTCCAGCAGCGAGGTGCACTCAGCCCCTTCCATGCTGTAGTCTGGCTGCCTGGAGCTCTGTCCAGGTGGCTGGGAGGAACGCTCATGCTGACCAGAGCGGGCAGGACTGCGCCAGAGGAAGGGTGCTGGCTTCATCGTGGGCCTCCTGAGTCGCGTACCAGGGTGGGCCAGGCCCTTTGAGGGTGGTTGCTCTTCCCAGAGGGAGGTTTGGGGAAAGCCAGGGTCATGGCCTGTCCTCCTGTCACAGCCTTAACACCAGGAAAGGGAGGGACACAGCCCAGAAGCCTGAACCCAGGTGAAGGGTCTTTGCCGCTTAGTGATACCAGGGAAGAGAGAGGGAGAAAGAACTCAAATCGCCCTGTTTGGGCACTGATATCCAGGGGAGGGGGCTGGGGAGACCCACAAGGTGATCTGCGCCTCACCACCTACCTCAGAGCAGTGACCCGAGCTGCTCTGAGTCCCTGGGGAACTCATGCATAATCGCAGCAGGACCACGTTTGCCGGGGCACGATTTCATGGATTTCTAGTAAAATGTAATTTCCTTCTATGCAGAAGAGATAAAACTGAGACCCGCGGCTAATTTCACATCCTTTGGAGAGTTTTACCACATTTCTGACAAATCTTCATGTTTATCCTGAGGAGGCGAGGGCATGTCTCTGCTCCATGCTGTACTGATCTCCACACCCCACCTCCCTCCGCCTCTCTCTCACACACACACACCTGCTCACATACCTTCCGGCTCCTTCCTGAGCACACATGACACACACAGACAGATACTATTTACACACCTGCCATCATACCCAAACACATCACACACACATGCAGAAGTGGCCCATGTGCACATGTCAGTGCACAAACACACACACGTACCCATCCCCACCTCCCCTAAGCAATCGGCTCTCCTGGTTGTCAGCGTCCTAATTGCACCAAAGCAGCCCTGTGAGTCATAGACCTGGAGAGTGACCCAGATACCAACGGTCACTGTCCTTGGGATTTGCAGCCGTTTTGGACATGTGTGATGGAGCAAAATTTGGGCTGATAGCAGAACAGCTAATGGTTTTATTTCTCTTTCTGCAGGCTCTATGGTGGGACAAGCACCCTCTAGGCTTGGAGTGGGGGACAGGGTACATTTTGGGATGCCCCAAACTCTCCCCAGAAAACATATACACATGTGACTGAACATCTCATATTTAGGGTATAATTTCAGGGGGTGTTTAATCCCTTGTCTGGGGATCCCTGGGGGTGCAGTGGCTCCAAAGCACCCTAAGCTTTTAGTGCCTCCAGAGACCTGTGTGGTTGCTGGGGATGTGGAAGGCGGGGCCAGGTGTCTTCCCCACCCCACCCCACCCCTCATCTTTGCAGGGCTGTTGGAAATGCACCGGGACGGGCAGGCACCCCTTTCTCCTTGTGCCTGTGACAGTTGCTTCCAGGGCAGCTGCCCGGCTGGGCACTGTGCGGCTTGTCACTCCAGCCCCAGCTCTTCTCCTGCTCCAGGCCTTCTGCACTGTTTTCATCTTCTGACAGCTGCCTGTTGATTGCCAGAACAGGGCACATGCCCAGCCAGCAGGAGCTCTGTCTCCCATGCCCTCGGGGGTTCTCGGTGCCAGGAGGGTCTCCCACTGCCTCCCTCTGGAGAGCCCCTGGTGACCGGTTATAACATGCATGTAGATGAGAGAACCCTGGCACCTGCCTCTAATGCCATTTCCATGAGTGGAGAAATGTGATTTCTCCCGGCTTAAAAAACAAATCTCTTGAGCTTACTTCCCCTGGGGCTCAGGCCTTGGCTCTCTCCTCTTCCCTGTATGTCCTCACCGCCTTAGGGATCTATTCATCCAGCCCCTGTGCCTGCGATGCCCAAGTGAACCCCTGCAGCCCAGACCTGTCCCTCAGGCTCCACGCTCCTCTACCCAACTCCGTATCCGCTTGCATAACAGTCACCTCAATTCTATTGGTCCCAGACCTCATGGAGGGCAGTGCCAAGATGCAGTTGTCTGTTTGCAGACAAAACCTCCTGGCCATGCTTGACACCACTCTTTTTCCTACACCCACATCTAATCCAATAGAATAAGCTAATTCATTGATTATATTTTATTAATATGTGCAGAATCTGGCTGCTTCTCACCACCTTCTCTGCTGTTACACTGGTCCCAGCCACCATCATCTTTGCCCTGGGCTGCTGGAGTGACCTCCTGACACTAGACAGTAGCCTCAGGGACCCTTTCAAGTAGAAGTGACCTGTCTTCCCTTCTATGTGGGCTGCGATTAGCGATTAGCGCACTTGCTTCCCAAGAGTAGACTATGGAGAGAGGAATTTAGAAAGTAACTATAGTGCAGGAGCCTGGCCAACCCTCCCTCAGCCAGGTGATCAAGGTCAACATCATCAGTGATGTCATGTTGCGAGCATGGACCCCATGATGCGATGTGACCAGATGAGAAGGTCAATTCGCCTCTCTGTGTTCCTCCTTCCTGAAACCCATAACCACAGCCTAACCATGGAGAAAAACATCAGACAGACACACAAACATTGAGGGAGAGTCTACAAAGCCCCTCAGCAGCACGCGCGCCTCCAAAATGTCAAGGCCAGCAGAGACGAGGAAGGCCTGCAGCTGTCACGGCCCAGAGGAGCCTAAGGAGACATGATGGCTAAATCCGGGATGGGATCCTGGGACAGAAAAGGGTCATTAGGGGGAAACTCCTGATGCCTGTGTGCACCGTGGACTGTAGTGAATGGCAGTGTCCCAGGTCGGTTCCTTGGCCGTGACAAAGGTACCCTCAGGATGTGAGACGTTAGCAATAGGAGGAGCTGGGTATGGACTAGATGGGAACTCTTTGTTCTCTCTTAGCAACTCTTCTGTAACCTAAACTGTTCTACAGTGAAATGTTATGTTTATAAACATATATACACAGAAGTCAGAGCCTCTGTCCTGTGCTCAGAGGCCAGCGGTGTACCTGCCCCTCCTCCCAGGGGTAAAGCCATGGTCCTTACTCTGACTGTTTCTTCGCTGAGCCCCTTTGCCTCTGTCCTTCATGCAGGTGGCCTCTGTGCTGCTTCCCACCCACCGTATGTTCCCCTTTGGGCCAGCTCCCCCCAGTGCTCCTCGCCCAGGGAGCTATTTGGTTCTACCTTCTGCTCTGGTGTCACCTTCTTAGTGGGGTCTAGCCTGACTGTAACCTACCCCCAACACCTGCCGTCCACACCCCCAGGCCCCTCCCACTGCTTGATGTCTTCCCTTTTCCACATCTTCTCACCTTCCAACATAATAGATCTCTGACCTATTTATTATGTTTAGTGTTTACTGTTTCCTCCTCAGCAGACTGAGTGCCCCAAGGGCAGGGATCTTCTCTCAGTGTTCACGGTCCATCCAAATGCCCAGAACAGTGCCTGGTACATGATAGGCAGTGGACAGATGTATATCGTTTGCATGAATGGATGGATGAATGAAGGCCTGCTTTTAGGCCGGTTAATAAATAGTTAAGATAGTTAACAATTGGACCAGCCCATCAGAGTGGGCACCTGTAATATTGTGATTTATAAGAAAATATATTTGGTCATAGTCCTGTTTCCTGCACAGAGCTCCTAAAACTCTTAGAATTTTCTAAGTGAGATGAATGATAAAGGTGCTTTTGTTATGTTGATGAGGTGACTTTTGGATCCTGCAACTAAGGGTGGGGGCTGATGGCCGGGAGACAACCTGTGACAGAAGAGCTGGAGCTTTAAATCCCACCGCCAACCCCCAGGGAGGGCTGGAGGTTGAACCAGTCACCAGCAGCCAATCCTTTAACCCAGGGGTGTCCAACTTTTTGGCATTTCTGCACCACGCTGAAAGAAGAAGAGTTGTCTTGGGCCACACATTAAATACATTGCGACATGTATTCACAGAAAAAATTTTGTGTTTTAAGTAAGTTTATGATTTTATGTTGGGCCACGTTCACAGCCATCCTGGGCTGCATGCGGCCCATGGACCGCAGGTTGGACACCCCTGCAAAGTTCAGTGAATGATGTCTGTCTAATGAAGTCTCCATAAAACCCAGAAGGGCTTGACTGAGAGCTCCCAGGTTGGTGAATACCCGGGGGTCTGGGGCAAGGGGAGCACAGGGAGCGCGTGTGGGAGCTCTCTACCTTTCCCCACGTCTGGCCCTATCCATCTCTTCCATCTGGCTATCCCTGACTCATATCCTCTTATAATGAACCCGTAATCTAGGGAATAGAAATTTTTATGAGTTCTATGGGCCACTGTAGCAAATTAATCAACCCCAAGGAGGGGGTTGTTTTAAGCTCCAGTCTGTAGCTGGTAGGTCAGAAGCACAGGGGACCACCTGGGCTTGAGATTGATGTCTGAAGTCGGGGACGGTGGTCTTATAGGACTGAGCCTTAACCTCTGGGATCTGATGCTATCGCCAGGTAGAGAGTGTCAGAACTGAGTTGAATTGTAGGAAACCAACTGGTGTCTGAGAATTGCTGGGTGTGGGGGAAAACCCCACACTCTGGAATAGGGTGTCAGAATCGTTAGCTCCTCACCTGTACCCACCTGTGCTCACTCACGTGGCCCTGCCTTCTGCCTTGGACTTGTTTGTGTTAAGACCGTCCTGGTGGTAAAGACACTTCTTCTCTTCCCTTTGAAGATCTGGAGGATTCTATGAAGCACTCTTGATCAGTTGTCCTCACCTCTTATTTGGCACTTGAATCACCAGTTGCCTCTTAGGGACACATCTTATCTCCTGGAGGCTGATGCTACTCATGGAAAGGTGCTTGGATGGACAACGGAGGAAGGGCCTCACTGTCTCACCCCGTGCTCTGGCTCACGGCCTCGAATACTGGAGACCCTCAGAAATGTTGGCCACCGGGCCATTCTGGTGCTTTTCATCCTGGCAGCAGGAAAGCCGTCTTCACGCTCAGTCTTTGACCAGTTACCCCTCTGCTAGTCTTGGCCTTGGGAACCCTCCCCTGAGCACGGCCTTCACCAGCTCCTTCTTAGCCCTCAGTCTGGGCCCTCTCAGAATAGAGAGTACCAGTTTCCATTGCTAATATAATCTATTTCCAGTTTCTTGGATTTTCCCTTCTTCCCCCCATTCTCCGGACTGAAAATCTGGATTCCCCATGGAGGGAGTAGATGGTGGCTTTCCAAAGGGAAATGGGCTGGGACCTGTGTTGTCCATTTAGGAACCGCATCGTGTTGGCCAATTGACAGTACCTCGTTGAGCCTTCCCTGCAAAATGAAGATAGCCACCCCTGCCCTCCCAGATGTTGCGAGGGTTAGATACAATGTGTGCAAAATAGTGGGAGCCCTTAAATCCACCATCCCATGGAGAGCCCCTCCCAGATGTCTGCTCCCCAGCCCCTCACGTGCCCACCTCAGAAGAGGGGCTGCAGGGGCACCCCTCCCCAGCACACCCTACCTGCCCTCAGGGGCTGCTTCTTGGACTCCTGCTGCTGCCTCTGAGAGCCGAAGCCTTTCAGCACAAGTTTGTCCATCTGTGGTAGTCAAGGAGTGAAGCAAAGTAATAGGAAATGAGCATGGTGCGCCCTCCCCCAAGCACCCCACCAACAAATAGGATGTTTGCAAAGGACAACCAACACAGCCCCATCTCTGCTAATTAGATCTCATCAGCACTTCAGCAAGACCACTTCATTTCATTTGTTTGGTGTGAGTGGATTGTTTTTTCTTACTTTACTTAAAACATGGGAGGAAAAAAGCACACTCCACAGTTTTCTGCGGCCTCTCTGGGTTGGCAGGAAAGTGGGGTGTCAGCTTTCACCGACTTGGTGAATCTTGGGAGGCCAAGTCTGTAAGTAGAGGGAAGAGTCTGTAGGTAGGGCTGTAAGTCACTCAACAAGCATTTTGAGACCCTGTCATGTGCCAAGCATGCCGTGAAGGGCTGGTGATACCCTCAGGAATGTGACCTGTCAGCACGTGCTCAGTGTTACTGACAACCCACATTCCCAAACTGAACTGGGCTCTGGCACATGCATTAGGTGTACAGCTGTGCAGGGTCTCACCTGAGCTGAGGGGAATGACAGGAGATGCATCCAGGACAAGGTAGCAAGGAGGCCCCTCCTGGGGGACATCATGCTGGGCTGACTCGGGAAAGGAGAGTAGGGAATCTGGGACAGGAGTTATGAGTCACTCTTCCTACATTTGCCACCCCCTCTACCCCTTAGCTGATGGCCCCATCTGCCTCCCTAAAGAGAAGAGAGCCCTCTCAATTCCAGACTTCCAGCAAACCTCCTCCCATTCCTTCTATTTTCTCTTCCACTCCCATTTCCTGTGGTTAAGGCCAAGCCTGGACCCTGCCCTGCTCCCCCACTCAGATGCCCCCTCCCTCCTGTACTTGTATCCTCCCCACTCTCTGTCCCAACTGAGTCCTTCCCACAAGTTCACACATGCTAAGTCTCTTGCATCTTAGCAATTTCTCTTGACTGCTCCAGCCTCTTCCCTATGTCGTCATGCCAAACCTTCTCCAAGGGGCCGTCTCCATTTGCTTCCCTTGCCCTCTTGCCCAGAGTTGACCCAACCCAATGGTGACCTCTTCTTTCTTGGCTCCCAGAACACCAGTCTCCTGCATGTCCTCCTGCCTTCTCAGCTCTCCTTCCCAAGCCCATTCAAGGGCCTCCTCTTCCCACAGCAGTCCACTAAATGTGGGGGTTTGCCCGTGTTCCACACCCCCACCCTCGCGGCTCTGGTGCCATCACTCTGCCTTGGCAGGCTCACCACAGCTTCTGCCAAAACATCTGTGATGAGCTCCAGACCACATGGGCGCCTCCATTTCTCCATCCCCCAGCCCTTCCCTCAGCACCACCTCCAAACTGAGATTTCTACACCCCCCAGGATGTCTACACCATGTGCCTGCTGTCCCAGGAGGAGACTTGCTTGTCACCCAGTGGCATGGGGCTTATCTTTTCTTGCTCCTCTCCCCTCCCCGCACCTTTCGGTAGCTTATCAAGTCCTGCCCGTTCTCCTGGACTTTTGCAACAGTGGCCTAGCTATCCTGAGAAGGGCCAGGAAAAAGGGGTGTCAGTGGGAATCTGAAAGTAAGTGCCCGTTCCTTCAGGCTTGCCACCCATCGGCTCTCGGGATGCCCTGGCTGTGGTTTTGATGCTGTGTGTTGGGGCAGTGGCTCCCCTGGGCGAGCTGGGGTGTCATACTCACCAGTCCTTTCCCGTGCCTACAGTGTTTTGTCCTCCCAGGGGGAGGAAGTGAAGAATGTGGCAAAGGCAGAGGGGGTCTGGCCCCGATGGGGTGTTGGTCTCTGAGTTGACTTTTCCACCCTCCCGGAAGGCAGGCCGTCAGCCACACAGGCGGGCTCCCTGGACGGGTTGAATGAGGCTCTGTTCCTGAGCCTTGGCCGAAGGCTGCTGGGAGGGCCTGTGTGTGAGTGCGCTGTTTCCACGGACCCCCACCTGGAAGCCACACCCAGCCTCACCCTGGAAATAAACACTCCCTGGCCAGGGAGGCTGACGTGTTGGTGCTGGTGGCCAGGACCTGGCTGGGGCGGGCGCCCCCCTGTGTGGCAGTATCCACGAGACCTGCTGCCCATTTGGCCCTGGGTTCTGAGACAGCCATTGTTTTCCTGCCAGCTGATGGTGTTGGTAGGTTCTGGGCCCCCCTTCTTGTCCCCCATCCTCTTCTCTTTGGTACCTCCTTCCCAGGGCCCCTGTTGAAAGGAAACTCGCTGTGACCATTGCCTTCTGTTCCCCCAAGAAGTGGCCCAGGTCGGGGACTTTGTCAGAGGACCCTCGGTGTGCCCGGGCCGTGTTTGGGAGACAGAGAGCCTGGGCTGGAACCCAGGCTCTGCCACTCACAAGCTGTGGGACCTCTGGCAACTTTCTTACCCTCCCTGATCCTCGGTTCCTCTTCTTTAAAGTGGGGCTAATAAAACTTTTCTTATAGGGTAGCTTTAAGGATCAGGGATAATAAGATAATGTTTAAAAAGTAGGGTCCCGACACAGACCCATAAAACACAAGCGGAGCTGTCCTGTGGAGAGATTCAGGGTTGGCAGGGGACAGAGGGGAGAGCGGCAGGGGCCGAGCCCCCGGCACTCAGGAAGGTCGTCCTGCCTGGTGTGGTGGCATCAGGGGCACCCCAGCGTGTTGGTCATCTCGGGACCCAGTGGTGGCTGCATTTCAGAGGGGAAAAGAGTCATTCTGCCATCTCAGCAGTGTGGTAGGAGCCCAGAGAGTCCAAAAACCTTCTAGGGGGAGGGTGAGCCCTCTTCCCTCAGGGAAGGAATTCTGTCCAGCACAGGGCGGCCCAGCCTCATCCTGGACACTCCCTCGGACAGGAAGCTTCTCCTTTGCCAGGCAGGCCCCTGGGTGCCTGGGCAGCCATGGTCTCCCCTCCTCTGGGATACACATCCCCAGCTCCGTCAGCCTCGCCCCCTCTGCAAGTAGGGAGGCATCTGAGGGCAGGCCCTGGGCTCGCTTTATCTCTGCACCCCCTGGGGCCAGCCCACTGTGGGCTCAATGGCAGTGACTTTCCCGTCAGGAACACATGACAATGTCTGCCCTCCTGTAAAAGTTACCCACCAGCACGAGTTCCTGTGGCTGCCGCAATTTTCCATAAACTGGGAGGCTGGAAACACAGAGTAGGAGGCCAGGAGTCCCAAGCCCAGCTGTGGGCAAGGTCATTCCTTCTGCAGGCCGTTGCATCCCTGAGGGAGAATCCGCTCTGTCCCTTGGTCCCAGCGCAGGGTGGCTGCCGGCAGTCCATGGTGTTCCTTCCCCTGTAGACACATCACTGCAGCCTCTGCCTCTGTGGTCACGTGGCCTCCTTCCCTGTATCTCTGTCTCTCATCACCTTCTCTGTGTGCGTGTCTCTGTGTCCAAATTTCCCTCTTCTTGGGGCACCATCATTGGACGAGGGCCCAACCAATCCAGTAGGACCTCATCGTAGCTTGATTACAAATGCAACCACTTTATTTCCAAAGAAGCTCACATTCTTAGATTCCAGTTGGACAAGAAGTTGGGGATTCACTGTTTAATCTAGCACACCACCTCAAGAGGTGGTTGTGGTTATACTCAGCTCATTCATGAAGGCCTGCAGGCCTCTCTCTGGTGGGTTACCATGCATGGGGGGCCTGCCCCCCACACCCTGGCTCCCGTTCCCCACTGGACCACCCTGCTGGGGCAGAGATTGGAATGCACAGGAGTGAGCAGCCTGGGATTAGTGGGGCTGAGCTACTCCAAGGGCAGGCGAAGGAGACCCAGATGGGGAGTGGAGGTGGGACCGGCGGGCACTGGAGGGGGGGTCCTGTTTGTTTTCAGGACAATAAATGGCTCTTGATGGCCTGTGGTTTCCACAGGGACTCGATGCCAGATCGAGTTGTCTGCATTGATTGGATGGCCACAAAGCCTTGTCACAGAGCAAGAGAGGAGCTGGCAGGAGCTGCCTGATGGCCTGTCCCCAGCATGTCTCCAGCCATCCTCGGAGTCACTTGGGGAGTTAAGGAGTGATTGACCAAAGTGAGTGGGACTCTTCCCTGGAGAGGCCCCAGGTCCCTGGCCTTCTGCCTCCCCCACCTCCCTCCCCAGGGGCAGGCAGCAGCCAAAAGACCCATGGGGTAGGTGGACCATTCATAATGAACAAATTGCTGTCCTTGTTAACAGCACAAACAGGGCTTTGGGGGATCAAGTGAGTCGGAGTTTGGGAAGCAGCCACTAATGTAATGAAGAGGATGAGTTCCAGATGTGGCCCCTGGCCCAGCAGGCAGCCGCCAACCCTTGGGCTCCTGGGGCAAACCCAGAGCTCCTGCACAGGGTCGAGGATGAGGTGGGGCGGGGATGGCACGAGGGTGGTCAGGCTGCCCAAGACTCAGGCCCCGTGGGGCCAGGGTCTCTCCTTTCTCCAGCAGGAGGACCCTTCTTCCAAAGAAACTCAGTGGATCTCTCCGTGCCCCTGGTTATTCATTTAGCAACTGCTGAGGGGACACATGACCAAGGGCTGCTATAAATTCGGATCACTTTTAAATGGATTTTTATCTTATTAATCACAACAGCAGCCACACACTTCTGACAAATGGCCATAGGTGTGTGAGGTGTATTGATTCTGGCAGCAGACAGGTTTGGTGCGCACGTGCGCTGGAGGACCGCACCCCCACAGCAGCTCAGGGCCCTGGGCCCCGCTGTTGGGGACCACTGGCTCAGCTCTGTGGATCCTGGGAGCAGGCTGGGCTCCTGGGGCTGAGGAGGGGCCTCCAATTTCATCCTGAGTCCAAGGAAGGAGAGTGGAGTTCGGGGTGAAGGAATGTCCTTTGGGCTGTGCTTGAAGTGACAGACAAAAGGCAGTGGATTAATCTCCCCCCCTTCCCTCCCTCTCTCCCTGCCTCCTGCACACAAGCATCAAGCCCTGCTGGGGACTCAGCACAGGGACAGGCCCACCGTGCCACACTCCACAATGAAAAAGGCCCAGTCTTAGCCTTCCGGAAGCTTCTAAACTTCCCCTGGAAAAATAAGAAAAGGGTGATGCCTTCGAGGTAGACACTGCATGTCCTACTTGTTCTTTAACCAGAAAAGTATTTTCAACTGTCCTCCCTGTCAAGGATCTAAAATTTCACTTGAAGAAAGGATTCTACCACTTTAAAAACTATTTAAAAAGAAGTGGAAGCCACTGGTGCTGAATTTACTTATCTTACTGCCTAAGTGGGGGCGGAAGGTCGGAGAGGTGCTGTGACTGACCCAGGGTCACATAGCTCAGTGGGCGGTGGTCCAGCCAGGAGCCAGGCACCAGGCCTGCCTAACCCTCCCAACCCTCCCACCTTCCTGGTGGGCAGACTTCAGGGCTGTCCTGGGGTGGGCCTGTTGTTCCCGGGAGTACCATTTGAGTCCCTGATAATGGCCAGGACCAGTGATCCCTGCTATTCCCAAAGCATCACACGGAACAGGCGGCATCCCTCTGCAAGGGTCATTTACCAGCAATTGCTGGTGTTAAGTGAGTCCAGTTTAGCAAGTGGTTTCTATAAAGAGTAGAGCATTGTCCCCAGGGAGTGGGATCCTGGTGGGGGCAGCTGGCATGGGTGGGGACAGTCACTATCTGTGTGATGGATTTTATCAAGTCATAACAAGGCTGGAGAACAAACAATTAAAACTGCCTGATGCCCGGGGCTATCTGAGCCAGCTGGCCGTCAGGGAGGCCTGTGCCACCCAGGCTGCCCCGAAGGGCCCAGCGCAGCTGCCATTGAGCTCGGTGGTGGGCTGGGCAGCCTGACCCAGGGGGGCAGGGGTTTGGTTTGAAGACTCCCCTCCTTACCCCATCCCCCAGCCCCAGCACAGGTCTCTGAGCTCCAGCGGACCCTTTAACTCTGCGTAGGCTTCGATGGCTCCCAAACAGTGATGGGTAGAAAATGGTCTGCAGGCTTGTGTGATCTTGCTTGGGGGAGTGGGTTGGGGTGGGGAGCTGCTGACACCCTTCCCCCGGGAAGATGTGATGAGACAGCCTCTAGATTTAGGGCACCTGAGAGCAACTGTTCACTGTGCGCCCACTGCCTGGTGACCCCCAAGCAGTGGCCAAGCCCTCTGAGCCTCAGTGTTCCATGTGTAAAACTGGAAGAACATTGAGCCCCGCAGAGACAGCATAAAAACCGAAGTAAATAACAAGTCCAAAGCACCAGGCAAACGCTCCTGTGAATACGTATTTGTGAGGATTAGGTCAGGAGATCTGAGAAGGCTACCACGGCCCGAGACTTGGAGCCAGAATGAAAGGCTTGGCTGGTGACATCTGTGAATTCCGTGCCTGCTGCGTGCCAGGGACTGTGCCAGCCAGATACGTACATAACCCCAGGAAGTTTTATAAGCAAAATATTGCGATCTCCTGTTTTATGAAGCTGAGATCAGAGAAGTTAAATATTTTGCCCACAGTCAGACAGTTAGTTATAAGTGACTGGGCTGAGATTTGATCAGGGTCTTCTGTGTCCTGAGTCCAGGAACTTACTGCTTCAGGTCTCATCCTCCAGCCTGGTCAGCTTTCTCTCCTATGTCAGCAGTGGGAGGGGCCGTAGGCCCAGGCCAGGGGTGTCTGTAGCCAGAATCTCTACCCTGCAAGCCCCCTGGACATGAGGGAGCAGAAAGTACTCAAAAGTCAGGACCCTGAGTGTTCAGGGGAAAGGAAGCACAGGTGAGCTGAGGAGTAACCCAGCAGTTGGCGGGAACGAGCACAGGTGTGTGTAGGTGAACTGAGTCCAGGCCCTTGGTGCCAGCCCCCGGGCATGGCATGGCTATCCAGTGGAGTTAGGAGATAGTCCCTGGGGCCCCCAGCTGGCCACCAGGGTTTCCATGAAGGAAGTGGTCAGGGTCCTGCCCCTGCCTTCCTAGGCTGGAAGCAGAGGGAGGCAAGCACCAGCCTCTAGTGACGTCATCCCCTCTCACTCTAAGCCAGCTGATCTCAATCCTTGCTCAGATGCTGTTGGGCTGTGATGAGGAGCTGTCACCAAGGACCTGTCATCAGAGGCCGAGGAGGGAGGATGAGGGCTGAAGGGGCCACTAGTGTGGTGGCAGGAAAGCCTATGGGGGCTGGCAGCAGCCACCCTGTCCTGTGTCCCCTGCCTCTCCTCACCTCCCTGTAGGGGTCAGGGGAGATTCCAGTCAGCTGTGCCCTGCTGCTGGGGCTACTGGGAAGGGGGTTGTCACGGGCTCTGGACACTGCCCTGCAGGAACCAGATCCGCCATCAATCAGCACCTCCCCAGAGAGTCCAGGACCTTGGGGCAGGGAGGCCAGGGAGATGCAATGCACAAATGCATACCTGCATAAGCAAACCAGTGCATGGGGATGGGGGCTTTCCTGTACACATGACTGGCCTCGCCTTATAGACAATGGCCCCGAGGCCCACAGGGACTGAGAGGAGTGACCTGCCTAGGTCTCGGGCCAAGTGTGGAACTCCTTTGGGCCTCCTTGCCACACTGTGCACCCTCTCCGGGTCACGCAGCTCGGTAGAGTCAGAGTGGGGATGGGACGCAGGGGTGCTGCTCTCAACACCAGGCTGCCTTCTCTGACGGAGGCCCCCTGCCTGCACAGCTACACCACTGGCCCCTGCTCCGGTACCCCCAGCACTCCAGATTGCCCAGCGATTCTGCTCCAGCGCGGCCCAGGACCCCTGTCTTGCAGGCCTCTCACTGCCTCCAGCCAGGGCATCTGTGCCCTGTTGAGCACGGAGACAGGAAGGAGTCAGCGGGGAGACCTGCCTGGGACGTGAAGCCCGCAGGGCCTGAAAGGTCAGGACCATCCACCTGTGCAGTGTCATGTTCCTGGTCAGCCTGCCTAGGTTGTGCCTACCGTACCCTCAGGCTGCTTGGTGGCTGGTCCTGGGCAGCAGGGAGACAGACAGGATGGAGCCTGTCCACCCCTCTCCTTCCCCGCCCTCCTGGCTGCCTCCATTCATTCCCAGGAGGACAGGCCCTTGCCAGGCCCACACTGATGCTGCCCCCACTAGGCCCTTCTTCGAACTGCCTCTGGTCCCCCTTCAATGGCAGCTCCCTGCACCCCAGCTTCCTGCCTGTCCCTGGGCCGATGCTGAGCAGCTGGAGCCATCTGGGGCTGGCCCGGGTCCCAGGCTGCCTTCCCGTTCTCCACACCTCGTTAGGAAGCAGCCTGTGGGACTGGCCACTCTGCTGACCCTCCAGGAACTGCCCTGGAGCTGTCCTTGTGGCAGGCAGCAGACGGCCCAGTCCCACACAGAGCTGAGAGCCACCAGTGTGGCTGCTGATGGGGAACAGGGTCTCAGGGCAAGCAGGGGAGCCCTTCCTTCCTGAGCCTGTTCCAGGTTCCTGGGAGCTCTGTGGAGACTCCAATCCCATGCCTGGGGGTCCTCGGAGCCCTTCTTCAATCAGGAGCTGAGGGTGCTAGAAGCATGCAGCACATAGCCCCCTGGGACCCCACCCCACACCCACCGCTCACACCACTCTCTCCCATGCATGTTTTCACTTCTGTCTCACACACACTGTTCCCACACCACCGCCTGCACGCAGTCCCCCCCATTCACACTGCCCCTCCTCTGGCCCTGAGCCTCCTCCCCGTGTGTTTATCTCATACACCTCCCTCCCTTCACGCAGAGGCAAGCGCAAGCTCCCCCCTTTCCCGCACAACCTTTTCTCCCCACATGTCCTCGCTCACACCCACATCTCACATGAATTCATTTATTCCACAGATGCTAATCAGACTCCCCCTATATTTCAGGCACTGTTCTAGGAGCTGAGGATGCAGTTATTGGGGGAAAACAAACAGGCAAATATTTCTGTTCATCTGGCATTTACCAGTACATTCTGGTCAGGGAGATAACCAACAGAATAGATAAGTAAAATGTACATATTTAGGTGCTGATACGTGATAAGTACTGGGAGTAGCATAAAGCAGGGGGGACAAGCAGGCCTTCTGGTGTGTTTGTGTGTGTGTCCGTGCCTCATGGTGTCTGATGCAGGATGGCCGTAGGACCTGCGGCTCAGGCCCTCTGGTGCCCTGGCGAGGAAGGTGGCCAGGATTCTGGGAAGTGGTCTCTGCAGTGTGTGACCTCGTCCTGGAGCCCACGCATGCACCTGCACAGTGCCGCCTCTGCCCTGCACAGCATTCAGCCACAGGTTGTCGAGGGTGGCCAGTCTACGGTCAGTCCCTGAAGGGAGGAAACTGGCTATGACTGGGTCTGGGGAGATGGTTTTTGAGGTGGAAATAACATCAGGCAGACCTGGATTGGAATCCCAAACTTATCATATGTAACCACGAGGTACGGGGTGGTTTTCATAACCTCTAAGCCCATTTGTCCTTTCATGAAATGGGGGAGATGATGTCGACTTTGTAAATTCCGCATGGAGGTTAAAGGAGAAATTCAGTGACCGATACGAAACCGGCCACGCACACCCTGGGGTCCAAGAAGGACACACCTGAGACAGGGCCAGGTGGCTGGGTGAGGGGACAGGGACAAAGTAAGAAGAGGGCTGAGGAACCAGGGCCTGCTCCCCGCCCTGCACGCACGTTCACCCTGCCTCACCCAGGAGGGAAGGAGAGGAGAGAGAACGGTTGGAATCCAGCCCTTGTCGCATGCCCAGGCCCCTGTGGTATTTAATAGCCACTTCCAAACCGTGCCTCTTGGAAGCCTTCTGCCTAATCCAGTTAACACTTCCTGTAATCTGATTACTCCATGTAAGGACCCCCAAATCTGATCAGAAGGTGTCCTGGGAGTGGCACAGGTTGGAGGGGGCCCTGCAGAGAAGGAGTTCAACTTTGGGGGCCATCTGCTCCTCCCCTGAGGCCTCCAGGAGGCTGTGCAGATGCCTGGGCAGAGTCCTGTGCCACCACTGTCATCTCCCAGTCCCCCAGAGAGCCAGTGCCTTCCAGATTACCTCCAGCCCTGTGAACTTGTGGGACAGAGTGGAGGGTGGAAGTTGTCCCCAGCCCTGGCCTGCCCTGGCAATCTCTTGGGTGAAGCCTCAGCTCCCTGCTCAGTAAGGAGGGAGGTTGCTGTTGAGGCAAGGTGGGTAGGGGCATTTGGGGCTCCTCCAGCAGCTGGAGGAGCAGAGGCGTTTGGGCCCCTGCCCTGCGTGGGCCCTCTCAAGCAGCTCTGAATCCAGGGTTGGCGGTGGGACCTGGCCTTCCTCTGTACAGAGTGTTGTTCCAGGTTACATGTGCATGGATGGGCCAAGGCAGAGCACAGGATGGAGCCCATCAGCCTGTTGAGGGGAGACCTAGAACAGGAGCCCTATTATATCCCTTGGGGGCAGGGGTGGGGGCTGATGGTGCTGGATGCTATGAGCTAGGGAAAGCCCGTCCTCCTGGGGCCTCTCACTCGCCATGTGTATAGAATGAGGAAGTTGGACCAGCTGTGCTCAAGTGCTCTTCCCACATCGCCCTTGCACGACCCTGGGATTCCATGGTTCTGTGGACACCCTCCTCCCCACAACCAACATGTGTTATAAACACAGTGCTCCTGGGTGAGCCAAGATTTCTAACCTCCCAAATCTGCTTGGGAGAAGAGCACATGGACAGTCACAAACCCACTACCCTTTATTCTATAACTTCCCCAAAGGTCACAGTCTCATGCAGGGCACATAGTAGACCCTCTATCACTGTCATTCTGGAACGAGGCTGGAAGCCACCAGGGCATGCCTGCCCATTCAGCCTTTCCTCTGACCTGTGCATCCTAAGCCAGCCTCCCTCAGCCCCTCCCCTCACCCTCCTTCATCCCTCCCTGGACTGGGCTCCGAGTGATGGCTCCTAGCATGCCCCGGTTAGACTCCAGACAAACACAATTCTGGAAGCGAGCTAACCAGGCTGGAAGCCAGTGGGGACAGATGGCTGAAGGCGCTGGACAGGGCATAGGAAGGAGGTCGGCACATCATCCATGGAGCTGGCCTGCTTAAAAAATAAAAATAAATAAAAATAAAAAAGCTTCAGACTCTTTCCCTCCAATGCTTCCTCTTTGGCTGGGTTCCAACTCCTTTTAATCGTTTTAATTTTTATTATCCCAGTAAAATCTGCTCTTATACATTCTGATCATACAGGTACAATCCTGCCAGCAGGTATGAGGCAGCAAAGGGTAGCCAGCCTCTAATTCCCACATGATGGGGGCAGAGCAGCGTTGATCCTTCGGAGTGGTAAAGGCGCCAAGCTCCTGGAGGCTTGGCTGGGGCTGCAGAACGTCATACTCCGTCCTGGCTACGGATTGACCTTCTCTTTTGTGTGTGTCGGGAAGCTACTGATGGGACAAGTTGCAATGGCCTAAATGTGTCCTTATTGACAGATCAAGGCAGGCACCTAGAATCATCACCAAGTTTTTAAATAGAAAAGAGCCACAGAAATCAATTCCCTCTTCTCACATGAGAGAAACAAAGGCCAGATGTGTTCGGAGCACCCACCCTGTGTCCCTGGAGAGGCTGAGTGTGCTGTTGGCTGCCTTTGATGTCGACTATGTTGTCCCCAGCCCCTTACCTTTTAGTACTTGATACTTTTCATCTGTAAGGTTTCCTGACAGCTCCCTGATCTCTGCCCTCCGGTATCACTCCCATTTCACAGGGGAGCAGTCTCAGCCACAGAGAGAGATGCAGGAGGGCCCAGGTATCCTGGCATCCAGGGTACCTTTCCTCAGGCCATGGTCTAGTTCTTGTGTACCTGGTATCTGCAGGTAGATAGGGCACCAGGTAAGATACAGGACACCCAGGTCAATTTAAATTACAGATAAACAAGGGCTCATCTTTTAGCATAAGTATGTCGCATGTGTATGCTGCATTTCCTGCAGGCCAGAATGTTGAAAACCCTGACTCTCACAGTCCAGGAGCTGAAAGGAAATGCACATTTAACTGAGCGAACTGTGTTTTGCTCATCTGACAACCCCAGTGGGAAGGAGTGTGCAAGTGAGCTAGGGGAGCAGGCAGCTCTGGGTGGCTGCATGTCCTGGCTGTGTGCCACCAGGCACAATGTCCCAACCATCTCTGGTCACCTGTGGACTCTCTCAACCTCATCGGACCTGTCCCTGCCCTCTGGCTGTGACTCGACTCCCAGGACACGTGCAATAAGAACCAGCTGCCACCAGGCAAGGAATCCCTGAGCGTAGTGGGCACACCAAGGAGGGGTGGAATTGGCCAGGCCCTGAGAGTTAGTCTTTGATCCATATTTTCTGTTGAAAATCTCTCATCTAACAGGCCAGGCTCTGAAAGGGTAGAGTGAGCCTCCTCTTCCGTAGATGGTGCTGGGTTTGGGCACATGTTCTCGGAGATGGGCAAGGTTGGCTTTGAGTCTTTGGTGTGTTTCTTGTGGGACCTCCAGACATTCGAGCATCATCTCCAACAGGGGAAGCGAATACCTGGGAAGAAGGTATCCCTTGCCAGGCCCCACTGGTTCTCACATGTTCCTGGTACCCAGCCGCATTAGCCCGCGCCTGGATTACAGTAACAGCGGGCTAACCGACCCCTCTGATCCAGCCCCTCCTCACGTCCATCCTCCAGGCAGCTGTCCGATTCGTCTTGCTAAATGTCCTCTTTCATCAAATGCCTCCCCCTTCTTAAAGGAGTCCACTGGCTCTGTTTCCTATTGAGCCAAGTTTTCGATTGCCCTCGCTTTTAAGAGCCTGTAAAATCAGCTACATCCTTTCTGTGCACTTGGCTTCCCCCAGGCCCTCTGGCCATTTGCAAGAGGCCACATCCTGGAGAGGAATGGATGGTTGGCAGACATCCCTGGCCCCCAGCTGCCCGCTTTCTCTTTAATGCTCTGCCCTTCTGCAGCCTTTTTTAGTTCACCTGATTACGACAAGGACAAAAGCATAATTAGGTACTAATGACACTTAGCACCTCTGCCATACCTGCTAATAGCAGTGTCTCTGCTGGAGTGCTCAGAATAAACTAGCTGCTCTGCCCTTCTGGCCAGGATGGGGCTTTGTTATCGCCCCTACACAGGCACTCTCAGTCCCCTCACCAGATCTCGCACCCCAGCTGGGACTCCGATCTCCAAGAACCAGACTGGGATTCTCCCTGCTACACAGCAGCCAGCACCGCGTAGTGAGTGGCGCCGGCACCTAGCGCTTTGCCATGACTTCCGGCTTCATCTGCACCCAACGCCGTGTAGCAGGTGGCAGTGCGCCCACTGTGTAGTTTAGAAAACTGAGGCAGTTTTTCCTTCCTGCTTAAGCAGATCACTGAATAACAATAGGAGGTCATGCATGGCCTTGTGGTGAGAACGCTGGCTCTGCCTTTGGCTACTCCGGTTCCCCACCCCTGCCCGGCCGATCTGTGGGGCAGGCTCCAAGAGGAGGGCCCCTCAGCTAGGACTGTTGGGGTGAGGTGGGTTCACATGCAAACTGCACCCACAGCGTGCTCCCTGTTATCATCCAAAGCTCCTGTGTTTAGAAGTCTGCCCTCAGTTGTGCTACCCTGGCCCATCGGAACTCTAAGGGGCACGGTGACATTCCCTTGCCCTTCTCAGGTGTTAATGCAAGATAATCATCACCTGGATGGGTCAAGAGCAAGATTTCTCAGCCTCACCCCCCCGGGCACCTTGGCCAGATCAATCTGTGTCATAGGGAGGGGGCACTGTCTTAGGCGTTTTAGGGTGTATAGCAGCATCCCTGACTTCTAGTCACTGAAGTAGACTGCATGGGCCCCACTCCTTCCCAAGGGCCAGAGGAGCCTGGAGAGACAGCGATCCTCAGCCCTGAATGGGAAAAGCAGAGTCCTGTCTCGTCTCAGAACGAGCCCGTGCCGTGGAGCCCTGCGAGAGTAACAGAGAGAATGTGCAGAGTCAGTCCCGAGGCTTCCCTCAGCCAAAGGGAAGTTACTTGGAACTCTCAGCTGCTAAGTCAAGTGGAGATTCCAGGGCAACCCAAGGAGAGCAGGGTGCCCAGGGGATGCCCTGGGGTGGTGGCAGCTCAGAGTTGCTCAGCAGCCACAGCTAGGCTGGCAGAAGTGTCTTCCATCCAGGCTCTACCTCAGCCTGTCCTTGGTACCTGCAGCGCCTGGCTCCACCTCTGTCCTGTGGCTTGTGGACACACACACGGGGTGGGCGTTTGGCAGGCCAGCAGTCGGGAGCAGGCTGAGTGGGGCTTGTTCTAGTGACCCCAGTGGAGCCCAGTGACCCCACACTCCGGAGCCTTGAGATGAAATTCCAAGGACCTGGAATTTGAATCAGGGTCCATGTTCAGTCTCCTCCCTTTGTAGCTGGATGGGTCTGCTTGGTGGAAGACCTCTACCCTGTGCAGTGTGTGTCAGGCACTGTCTCAGGCCCTTTACATCAACATATTCCCTTCTCACATCGAAGCTACAGGAGGTGTTACCTTCCCCCTTGGACAGAGAAAGAAACTGAGGGTCAGAGTGGTGGCTAGAAAGTGGCAGAGCAAGAATTCCATCCAGATCCGACTCTCAAGAACATGTTCGACTTCACTTTTCCATCTCTAAAATGAGGTTTATACTTCCCACCCATTGAAAATCACGTGGGATATATGAAAGGCATTACAATGCCAAAGATTATAATCATGACAATTAACTTCAAGTTTTAAGAGCCAAACCTGCTTCGCCTCCAAACATCAGGAAAGGTTGTTTAAAAAACTCAGTTGGCTGACTAGGGGGATGGCGCTGGGACTCAAGATGAGGGGGCAGACTCCCCAAAATGGTACCCACCCACCTCACGCTGTCCACTGAAGCATCAGAAATTAAATTTCGCGGCTGGGTGCACAGAAATACCAACTCGAGCTCCATGTGTTTATGGCTCGAGGAGGAGATAAGATTTGATTAAGAAGACCGCTATTAATTTATAGCAAGTATACTCTCGCTAAGAGAGAGGCTGACTTTAATTAATAGCCAGAAGGAATTTACACTCTTGGTCTCGGGAAGGGGGAGCCGGGTGGAAGGAGGGGGCAGTTGAACAAAGTGAGTGATGTGGACAAATTGATTCAACTGCACACACAACTTCCTTTCAAAGAGAATAGAAATAAATAAAGGGCAATGGGGAGAAGAAAGGCATTCCAGTTCAGGAGACTGGCAGGTGGGCTGGGAGAGCCAGCCAGCTGGAGATGGATGAGAAGGAGCGGGACAAGAAGAAGCCCTGATAGTGTATCCAGGGCTCGCTCTGTGCCAGGCATTGTGCTAAACCCTTCGGATGGACCACCTGACAACAGCCCCATAGACTGTAGAAAATCATGTGGCACCCCTAGCAGGAAGTGCGTGGCATGGGGGAGGGAGAAGACACCCTCAATCAGACAGATCTAGGTTCCCATCCTGGCTCTGCCTCGAGCTTGGGCAAGTTACCTGACCTTTCTGAGCTTCAGTTCTTCACATCTCCAACAAAAATGGCAACAGAAACATCTTCCTTGCTGATGGCTGAGCAGACTCAATGAATTGGTCCTGACCATCGTGGCAGGGAGAAGCCAATATCCCCTCACTGCTCCCTCACTGCCCTGTGACGGAGAACAAGACCAACCAAGCCCCTGAGCAGAGAGTGGACTTACTGGCCACACTGGACCCCACTTGTCCCCTTTCACCCTCTTCAATCTTCCAGTCCTTATAATCAGCAGCGAGCACAGATGGGCCGCCCCCAGAATCCACCACCTGTAACAAATCAACAGGCTCTGTGAGCTTCACACTGGACTCCTCTAAACCACCCTCTCCCTCCCTGCTGTGGAGATCTGAAGGCTGGGTTGGGTGCGGTGGGGAGAGGGCAGGGAACCCCTCAGGCAGAGGGAATCAGAGAGGGAGAAGCCCCCCTATAATGTCAGAGCAGCAGACCCCTTGGGCATAGGGAGTCTGACCCTCGCATTTGACAGTTGAGGAAACAGGCTCCAAGGGGCACCCATTCTGCCCAAGGTCGCTGTGCAGGTGGGTGACAGAGCCAGGAGTAGAGCCCTGGCCCTGGAGCCTTGGTCTGAAGCGCAGGCCCTCGGTCCCACCCTGGGCACACACAGGGTGTTCCGTGTGTGTTTGCTGAGGGCTGATTCCCACCAAAGCCTCGTGCACAGAGAGCAGGACAGTGCAGAGGTGGCATGTGCCCTTCTGAATGTGGGCTGATGCTCAGTTCTGGGAGAAGGGAGAGCAGGTCCCACAGCTGGACATTCAGTCAGCAAAGTGCTGCCCTTTTTTCCTGTACACACCATCTTCTTTGGAACAGATGGCACTGAGTGTGGCTACTGAAGAGGCTTCCCACCACCAAGCCCTGGTCAGCCCTGCCCAATGCCCCACTCCTACCCTCACCCTAATCTGGGGCCTGCCACCACCGCCCCACACCCTGTGCTGGAGCTGGGAGAAGCTGTGAATGAGGCTGAGTCCCCAGCCACCATGCCCAACTGCCTTGCTCCTCAGGTTAGCCAGTGTGTCGGACATGGCTGGGGAGCCAGGGGCTTGCATGCTTGGGATGCAGCTGGGCAGGGAGCCAGAGGCACCCCCCTTGAGCGCACTGCTAACGAAGGCCTGGCTGGCTTTGAAGGGCTGCAGCTTACTGTTCCCCTCAGGGGCCCTCTTCCACCCCAAGCCTCCTCACCAATCAAGCCACTCCAAGTGGCTTCTGTGGCTGGCATCTTGCATTAGAAGTCGAAACCTGCATTTTGGCTGGGACAGATCCCTGGTGCCAGGGATCTGCCTCCCACGTGCTCACCTGGCTGCCAGGATCCCTGAGCCTGAGGGTGCAAGTCCCAGAAGGAGTCGAATGGGCAGCTCATGCCCTCTGTGCTGTCCCACTGGGCGGCGTCCACACAAGCCTAGGAACTCACTTGGTTGTAGGCAGGTGTGAGGAGGGCCAAGGACTGTCACTACAGCCAGGACACACTGCACAGGGTGACGCTGCTAACTTTGCCTCCAAACCTTTGAAGCCTGGTTGGGAGGTGCAGGGAGTACAGTGGCTTGCTTATTGTTCAGAGTCCGCCCACCCCCTTGTTTTGAGAACTGGGGAGGCATGCATTACAGACATGCAGGAACCGTTGCAGAAGAAGAGGCTGACTGCACCCCCATGCGAGACCCCCAGCACTCACCAGCAGCGCAGAGTGCTTGCTTGAGTAGGAGAGAAGACAGCAGGGCCTCCTGCTTGGTTACAAAGTCTGCATGAATCAGGGCTGGTCCTACGGCATTGGCTCATTCATCCGAGGAATATTTATTAGGTGATTCCTATATGCTGAGAATATAGCGAAGGGCAAGAAACCACCGTTTGCTCTCAGGAATCATATTGTCTACAGGGAGACAGATGTTAGATTAAAATTATTTAATTATACTAGCGTTTGATCCCATAAGGCAAGTTACACATTCTATAAAAGTATTTAAAAGGGGAACTCTGACCTAGAACAGGGGGTCTGGGATGGCTTCCCAAATGAGGTGACCTTTAAGCTGATCCCTAAAGGATGTGTAGGAGTTAGTAGGCAAAGAGGTTGAGGATGGGTGCCCTGAGTGAGGAGACAGCATGTGTAAAGGTCCGGGGGCAGGCAGGGGGATTTTGTTATGTTTGAGGGGCTGAAAGGAAGCTGATGTGGAAGCTTACACAGTAGGGTGGGGTTTGGGGCAGACGGATGAGATGTAGCCCCTTTCCCCTCCACACACACACACACATGCACACACACACTTTTGCACACAGAGGTGAGAGTGTCGTGTTGTTGGGGATGGAATCTTCTGGAAGGCTTACTGGGTAGACAGCTCTAAATCTTATATCCGATGGGTGAGGGAGACACCCAGGAGGGGAGGGAACTCTGTTCTGGTCTCAAAGGCCAGCTGAGAAGAGCAGGTGACCACAAAGTTAGAGGGGTGGCCACAGCCTGTCCCTACAATGAGGCCATCCAGGCAGGGTCAGAGGTAAAGGGGTGGAGAGCAGGACCCAGGCTCTCTTTTCCTGAGTAGGAGGCTGGCAGGGTTTCTATATTATTAATAGTGACACATAGTAAGCATTCTGATCATTGTCACAGCCACAGGCTCTGAGATGCAGCGCCAGCTGTTGCCAGCATGAGAAAAAGGCACACTGCCCCTTGCACGCCCCTCTCCCTGCCTGGTTTCTTCTTTCTTCCCATAGATCAGGGCTTCCTGGGCTCAGCCTGAAGTGGGGTGTTCGGTATATAGAGGAGGGTTTCCCCCCAGTCCACCCCCATTGGAGCCCCAGGTCAGGCCCTGAGTGGGGGTGGGTCAGGAGAATCAAGAGGACCCAGGTTCCAGAAAGAACTCCGGCCAGGGTTCCTGTGCTGAATCCCCCAATAGTATGAGCTGTGCAGTCCCCCTCATCGCCCCCTCCCCAAACAACACAATCTCCTGCTCCCACCCTCTTCCTAGTACCACTGCACTTGAAAGGTGACCAGCCTGTCTGTCAGGCCCTGAGTCAGGCTGGGACGGGCTGGAAAGCCACGTTTTCCCTGGAGCCGAGGGGGGCACCTCTTCCTCGAGACCCTGAAAGGCTGGCATTCTGGGACTGTTGCCTTTGTGAGTGGGCGGGTGGCTGCTTACGCAGGGAGTACCTGCTGATAAATGGATGGAGGGACGTCTGAGCAAGGTGATGGCCACTGTCCTCGGCTCTGCCCATTTACCATTTTCACCAGGGTGTGGAACCCTGGAAGGCATACATGGTCAGAGCTGAGCAGAGCCAGGTGGGCACAGAGCACCACAGGCCAGGATTCTCCATAGGCCAGAAGGAAGGTAGTAGGAGGTGTAGGAATGAATGCAGAGTCCCTCTGGGAGGCTCCAGAAATCAATAAAAGGGAGGCACTAACCTTACTAGCAGTTTTGGGGGGGAAAAAACAGGGGTTTGAGGTTTCCTTAAGTTTAGCGTGGGGCAGGCTGTGTCATTTGCAAGACCCAGAGCAAAATGAAAACGTGGGCCCTTGTTTGCAAAGCAGGCAAAAAAGTGCCATCAAAGGTACTAAAGTGTCAAGCTTTTTTCTTTCTCCTGCATGTCTCTTCTGCTTGCATGCACGGGCCATTTCTCCGATGTACTTCACCTACAAAGCACAAGTTCAAAGCTAAAATTATTGCACATTTCAGGACAGTGACAGCAGAGCATTGATCGTGGGCCCTTCTGAGCATGGGGCCCTGAGTGACAGCTCAGGCCTCGTGCCCACAGAGCCGGCCTTGGTTCCATGTGAGCTGCCATGTTGCAGAGAAGCAAGTGCAGTTGTCATCAGGAAAACTGTCCCTGCCAGGAAGGGGACAGCCCTGCTCAGGGTACAGTACAGGGTCCTGGGGCCACACGTGAGAGGGGCGCTGACCCCCAGGAATGGGTGTTAACAGACTGCGGTGCGGAGGGCGAACCATGGCCTTGGGAGGAGCCAGGGGAGAAAATGGGGCTTTGTGGCCTGGCAAAGGGAAATGTAAAATCGTAAGTCTATACGTGCCAAGAGGGAGAAGAGGGGATGAGATGAGCATGTAACAAGGAGGACCCGCCCCCCCCACCCCCGGTGGGAAGGCACCTCCATCAGTGTGCTCATGTGGCGTGACACAGACCACAGGCAGGCGGCTGAGCAACACCCAAGTCCTGGAGGCCAGGAGCCTGAGGTCAAGGTGTCAGCAGGGCTGGTTTCTTCCAAGACTTCAGATCTTGGCCTATAGATGGCCGTCTTTTCCCTGTGTCTTCCCATGGTCTTTGCTCTGTGTGTGTCTGTGTCTACTCTCCTCTTCCTATTTGGATTAGAGCCCACCCGTATGATCTCACTCACCTTAATTACCTCTGCCAAGACCCTGTGTCCAAGCAGTCACGTTCGGAGGTCCTGGGGGTGAGGCCTTCAACACCGAATTCCAGGCAGAGGCACAGTCCAGGCCATGACGGCTTCCCAGAGGAAGTGCTGTGTGCGCTCAGGTCTAAACCATGACTGGAAGGTGCTGGTGAAAGGGAAGGGGAGCCTTCTCCAGACAGGAAACAGCGTCAGAGAAGTCCTGGGGGAAAGGGGCTGTGTGGTGGGCGGGGCTCTGGGGAACATTCCAGTGAGTAACTCCTGATGAGGCTGTGGAAGGTGGCAGGGCCTGAGAGAACCCCAAAGAGAACCGTGGTCTCTAATCTAAGAACCCGGTAGGATTTCATCATGAAAAGATCACTGTGATGTTTGACAATGGTGAGGAAAATGAATGGTGTATTAGCCTGGATTCCCCAGAGGAACAGAACCAACAGGATGGATGGGTGGATGGATGGATGGATAACAGACCGACCATGTCCCAGCACAGATAGGGAGAAAAAGGGGCGGATTCCTCCCTCTTCTACCTCTTGTTCCGTTCAAGCCCTCTAGACTGCTTGGACACCACTCACCCTCACTGGGGGCGGGGGGGGGGGGGGGGCGCGCAATTTACTAAATCCCCTGATTCAAATGCTGATCTCATGTGGAAACACCTTGCCAGACACACCCAGAAATAATGTTTCATCTGGCCACCCTGTGGTGCAGTCAAGTTGACACATAAAATTAAGCATCACAGGTCGGAATGGTTACAAGTGTTGTAGGGGACCAGTAAGAGATTCTTGAGGAGTACAGGCAAGAGATGGTGGTAGTGTGGGCCAGGGCCGGGCGGCTGAGTGGCGTTTCTGCACAGAAACACCAGAGAGCGGGGAGGTAGATTCGACAGGGCTTGGGGAGGAATCGGTTGAGATCAGTGACAGGCAGGGAGGTGTTGGGCCTGCTCTTGGGTCCCAGGCCTGGCCGACTGGGGGTGCTGCCCCCTGAGGGAGCCCAGTGGGAGAGGAAGCCTGAGATGCCCATGTGGCAGGGAGGTAGGGGGAGAGAGGGAGAGTTTAGTGTGGTCCGAGGTGGCTCTGAGACAGAGAGTGGAGATGGTAATTGAAGGGACAGGGTCGAGCCGTCTGTGATGACCAGGGGCAAAGCACAGAATGGAAAGTATGGCCTTGGCTGTGCTCTGGGACAGGCCAGCACTAGTGGCCGGATGGAGAGGGTGAGCCCACCCTTATCTGTGTGACTGGCTCTGGCTGGCTCATTTCCTCACAGTGCTCCGGCCCTTTGTCCTGGGTGTCCCACTTTCCCATGGGGTCCTAGACCTCTGCCGCCTCCAGGAGGAACCTCCACCAGGCCTGGCCCCAGAACCCTGTTTCACTGGCCCTCGAATACTAACACCCACCATGGGTCTGCATTTGCCGTGTGTCGCTGAGCCATCAATCGCCACAGCAACCCCGTGGGGAAGGTGCTGCTGTGACTATGAGCTTCCTGTGACTCAGAACAACACACATGGGTTATCCAACCGTTTTGGAGGTCAGAACCCCAAAATGGGTCTCACTGCACCAAAATCGAGATGTCACTAGGGCTTGAGGCCCCGGGGAGAGTCCTTTCCCACCTCCTCTGTTTCTGGAGGCCACCACTGACCAGTTGCATGTGCATCTCCCTGACATCAATTCCCCTCCACCTCCGTCTTCTACCCTGTTCAGGCCCCTCGTGATGGCACTGGGCCCACCCAGGTAATCCAGGATAACCTCCCTATTTTAAAATCAGCTGATCAGCCATCTTAATTCCATCTTTTGGCTGTAAGGTAACGTGTTCACAGGTTCTGGGGATTAGGACATGGGCATCACAGGGGCGTTGATCTGCTGACCACATGTGATTTTCATTTGACAAATGAGGAAGCTGAGGCACGAGAAGATGGAGGAGTTGCCCGACGTTGCCCACCCAGGAGGAGAGAAGCCATGAGCCCCTAAGGCCTCCCCTGCCTCTCCCCAGGAGGGCTGATTCTGGCACTGGCAAAAATGAGGGTGTCTCCATCTCCCAGGGGTAACCAACCCCTTGATAAACGGTTCTGTAGGATGGTGACCACTGCCCTCCAGTCTCCTTACCAGCTGTGGAGCCCTCTCTTCCCCACTAGCTGCCAGCTTCGTCGGGGCAGGGGCTGTTAGCTGTCAGCCTTCATGTCCCTGGCAGCCTGTCCCGCCCCTGGGATGTAGGAGGTACTTGGTATATCTTTGTTGGGTAAATAAAAATACGAATGGCAGGGTCTAGTCCTGGGACTCTGGTGCCGACGGATCATATTTAAGAGCCTTCTGAGGAAACTCAACAGAAGCCTTTATAGGTCTCAGAAAAGCCCTAAACCACAGCTAGCAGCCCTCGGGGGTGCGATTCCTTCCCTCCCCGCAGTCCATCTCTGGGCTGCATTCCAGCTCCCAGGAACTGAGATTCTCAGGGAAGTCATTCCAAAGCCCTTTGAGGTCCACACCTCCCCATCCAGTCGGTCCTGTCCCCTAAGCTGGACACTGCTGCAGGGACACAAGCTCCCCAGAAGGGAGGGCCCAGTGCTCATGTGCCTTCTGCATTGTCCCCAGGGTGCTCTGCCATAGGAAAGGAGCCAGGACCACAGGTGGGGCTTGGACAGAGTCCAGGGAGATGGGACAAGGGCCACCACTTCACTCAGAAGCCCCAGAATGCTAATGGGGTGGTGCTGATGGTACCCGGAGGCGCCAGCCTCAGCAGAGTGAGGTGGTTAAGGCTGAAGGGTTTATGGCACTGACCATCGGTGACAGCTGAGCACAGTTCCACCAGGAGGTGGAAAGACCTACGGGTTCTGGTGGCTCCTGGAAAGGAGAGGGATCTGGTCCTGGGGAGCTGGCAGCCCTGAGCTGGGGGTACCCCCCAGGGCATGTGTAGGGCCATTGCATGTTGGAGCTAGTAGGGACCTTGGAGTCATGTCCACCCCCTTCCTTTCACCCAGAGGAACTGCAACCCAGAGGGCATGGGCAGTGGCTCAATGTCACATGCACGGTGACCCAGGGCCCAGGCTAGAACCTGAGTCTCCTGACGCCCAGCACAGTGACTTCTCATGAACAGACCACACTGTTCCCGGATGACAGAAGCAAGCGTTCTGGCACGCTGTCAGCACCAAGGACCCCTCCTGGCCTCTTCACACCCATCCCGACGAGGCCAGGTGCCTGCACAGAGGTCAGAAGTGTCGTTCCTGCTATGGGGCGCCCCCTGGGGTGGGGTGGACCTCACCAGCCCCCAAGGCCTGAGCCTCTGCCCACAGGACCCTTTTCTGCCCAGGGTCTCCTGGGCTGACCCAGTGCTCTCTGGCCTGGTCCAGCCTGGGAGGCCATCAGGGAAGGACCCTGACCAATGTCACAGAGTGTCAGCACGCCTCCCATCTTATTGAATAGGAGAGGCCAGCAGCTCTTGGGGAAGGTGGCAGCCCTGGGCCTCTCTGGAGGTCTGGGAAAGTATGCTACGCTTATTATAATCACAAGAGTCCTTTAAGAAGCACTGACTTTTTCTTTGTAATACATTAAATTGCATTTTCCTGGGCTGTGTTGTTCAAGCATGACCAGTGTGTTGCAGCCAGCCTGCCCCTCCCCTGGCTTTCTCACCCCACTCGGGAATCCCCCACCTGCGCCCAGACGTGCCTGGCTCCTTCTCCCTCCAAACACCTTTCCTCCCCCAGCCCCTTGGCTCCGGCCTCCTTCCTGCTTGGAGTTTCCTTGCTCGTCCTCATCTTTGGAGTGCCCGTCCTCGTGATCTTGTCATCCCACATCTTCCGCAGTCACCTTCGCCCAGACAGCCCAGGCTCCCCTTTGCCTTGGAAGTCTGGCTGCTGTTTGGTTCTGTTCACTAGGAACCGGGTGGCCCCGCCGTGGTCCCGGGCACAAACTCTCTCATCCCACGGAGGGCATGTATCCTGAGAAAATCATCTCCAGGCCCTTCGCTGGTGCCTGGCCCATGGAGGTGATGCACACTGTGGGCTTTGGGGTAACTTATTCTGCACCCTCTGTCCCCTCTCCCCATGAGTCTGTGGCCCCTCGGAGCAGAGCCCCCTCCTCCTGAGAACCCACATTCTGGTCCTCCCCTACCCCAACTGTCGCTCTGCAGGTGTCTGGGTGTGCGCTGTCTCCTACACTGGGCTGAGGTCCTCTAGCACAGAAGTTGTCTATTCATCGTTAATTCCACCGTTACAAAGACAGCAATCACATAGTGCTTAGCAAGTGCCAGACACAATCCCAAATGCCTTCCATATAATAACTCGTTTAATCCTTACCAGGAACTTGTGAGATAATGTGATGACCCCCGCTCTGCAGATATGATACAGTACAGTGCAGGCCGAGAGATTCCATGCCTTGCCCCAGGTCAGCATCAGCGCATTCGAGAATCCACGCTCTGATCACATCACTGCACACCTTTCACACCCCAGCACAGTGCCTGGCACTCAGCTGGAGTTCAGAAACTACTCAATGAATGAGTCAATGAATGAATGAGTGATTGAAGTGCCTGGTTTGCAGTGACTTTTGAGAGCGCTAGGGTAACCCCTCCACTGCAGGAATTATCCCAGGGTGGCCCAGGTCAAGTGAGAACTCAGCAATTGCTTTGATCTTTGCAGAGGGAAGCAGCATGAGCCCCATTTAAATGGAGGAGGCTGCAGCTCCCTTCGTGGCCTGCCCTGGTCATCCAGGGTGTGAGTGGCAGAGCCAGGACATGCATGTCTACCAGATTCCCAAGCCTGGATAGAGCCCAGCCTCCCTCTCCAGGAGCTCAAGGAGGATGGGTTATCCAAGGTTGTAAGAGCGATCTCCTCACTAACCCACCAGTGAAACCGTGAGCGGAGTTCACACAGCTCCCCACAGCTGGGTTGGGTGCTAGACTTGAACTCCTTGTCTGTCCATGCTTCCTCCATGTCCACGCCTCTCAGGCTGTGCCGATTGGGCTCCCACTGGTGAGTTGCACTGCCCAGAACTCAGAACTTGCCTTCTTGGTTGTCTTCCTTGGATCATTATTAACATGAGCATCCAATCTTCTGGCACCAACTGTGGTGAGAGAAGGTGTCTAGAGACCTGCGGAGAGACAGGGAGTCCAGACTGGCACTAAATGCCATTAAAGAAGCCAGGGAAGACATCTATTTGTTGAGGAGGGGAGGCAGGGGGTGTTGTACTCATGGGGACTTTTGTCACCTGGCTGACAGCTGGGCCTGGTTGGGGGGGTGGTAGCCTGAAGGACAGCTCTACACCACCCTCCCCTAACACACACCCCTGCACACAATTATCCAAAGTTGTTGCTGCTGCCAGAAGAGAGAGGAAAAAAAAAAGGTTTATAATCTGGTGTCTCCAAGAGGTTGAAGGTACAGAGGGGAGAGATTAGCAGCTGGGTGTGTGTGTTTGCATGCATGCATGTGCATGCATGTCCGCATACTTGTTTACATGTGTATGCATATGCATGTGATATCAAGTGTTATCTGGGCCAGGATCTGCTGTGTGTCTCCAGACAAATTTAACCAAGAGGGACTGATGGGTTAGTCAGTTAACTGATTTGTAAAATACTAATTCATGCATTTAAGAAATCTTTATTGAGCACCTTCTATATCCCAGGCACAGTTCTCAACACTGAGGACACAGGAGTGAACCAAGCCAGATGAAAGCCTTGTGTCCGTGGAGCGCACATTCTTGAGGGAGGGGGAGCATACAGACATCTGTAGATATGAGCTGGTGTAGAAGGGACAAGACCCATGAGGAAACCCAAGCTGGTGGCAGGAGCAGTACTGGGTTACCTTGTGGTTCGGGATGTCAGGGAGAGCCTCTCTGAAGAGGCGACGTTAGGAGAGTGACCTAGATGAAGGAAGGGAGAGTGGGGAGGTGCTGAGGGGGCCCTGAGAGCAAGGCTCTGATGGAGGGCCAGACTTGGCATGTGCTGGGAGGAACAGAGGGGCAGTGTGGCCTGTGTGAAGGGAGGCTGGAGACGCTGTCCAGTCCACACGGGGCCTCTCAGGTCATGGTGTGGACTTTGGACTGTATTCTGCATGTGAGTGGGAGCCACTGGAGGCTTTAAACAAGGCAATAGTGTGATCTAATGTATGCATTCCATTGATCCCTGTGGGCGCCATGTGGGACCAGACCTACCAGTGGGGTGGTCCAGGCCAGAGACAGTGGTGGTCCAGGCCGGGGTGGTGAGAAGTGATCAGATCCTGGGCACTTGTTGAAGATACAGCCAGCAGGGTGCTGAGCTGACAGCTTGGATGTGAGTGAGAGAAAGATCAGATTCAAAGATGACTCTAAGGGTAGTCCTAGCAGCTAGGTGAATGGTGGAGGTGACTCAGAGTAGCCTGTGGGCCCTGGGAAGGGCAGAGAATGTGGCCGGTCCCCTGGCCCGGGGGTTGCTGGTGCCAGGTACCAGTGTCTTGGTACCGATAAAGGAGTGAGGCAGGAATCTGGCGGTTGGGGCCCCAGCCCGTGACGCCCAGGGCTCAGGGCTCCTCTGTCACCTGACTTAGCCATATCACTGTCTTGTCATAAAGAGAGACTCTGGCCACCTCCTGCACCCAATACTCATTGTTCCTGTGGAGCAGAGAGGGGCTGCAGGAGGCACCCTGGTTGGAGAGGGCTGGGCGGCGGGCCAGGCCCCAGCCGGGCTCACCTTTCCTGGAAGAGGGGCCAGGCGGGAAGCAGCCATTCCAGTAAGAGGGTGCAGCTCCCCCAGCTGCTCACACACCCCCTCACTCGGAGAGGAGAGAGCTCTCCGTGCTCCTTGGTGGCCCTAATGAGTGCTGTGGAGAGCTATTTGCAGCTAAGTGAGCTGTAATGGCTTCTGTGGTCATTAGACACAGGCTGCTGGGAGCGTCTGTGGGGCCGCCTGGGCTGGGCTTCCACATGCTCTCCGGGGGCCCAGAGCGATAAGCTGGGGCTGGACCTGGGGCTGGGCAGGCCACTGAGTTCCCTGCACAGGTAGCTGCTGTGGACCACACTGGGGCTCACACAGTGCCACCCTTGACCCCAGGCCATGAGCTGGGGCCGAGTGGGGGAGCTCCTGGGAATGAGAGCCCCAACAGGGCACAGAATGTGTGGGGTTGGCCATGTTGCCAAGGCCTGGGCCTGGCTAGGGGAACTGCTTAGGGTTAAATCCGTTTCACTGCAGCAAGGATTGGAGGGAATGGGAGAGTAAGGCCATTCCTAAGGGCTCCAGACCTGGCTCTGATCTCAGTTAGGCCACAGGCAGGGGGTATTGCCCCTCTGAGCCTCAGTCTCTCATCTATAAAATAAAGCTAAAGCAGCATCCTGGGTGGCAGGGTTGTGAGGATGCAGTGAGGTAACGTATGTGCAGTGCCCAGCACAGAGGGAGTGCTTAGTGGAGGGTGGCTGCGACGTCATCACCATCATCATCACCAACACCATCGTTATCACTCTCCTTCTCACCACCAATCATCACCACCATTAGCATTGCCATTATCACCTTCATCATCATCATCATCACCATAGCATTACCATTATAATCACCACCACCATCATCATCAACCGTCATCACAATAATCACTATCCTCCTCATTATCATCGTTACTACCATTATTGTCATCATCACCGCCACCATCATCACCACCACCACCATCATCATAATCGTCATCACAGTCATCGTTGCCATTGTCGTCACTACCACCACCGTTATTATCACCACCACTGCCGCCATAAGACTGGTGCTCAGTGGGTCTCTCCCTCGGGTTTTTGGTTTGTTGTTTCTTTGGCTAATCTAGTGTCACATGGCATAGCTGAGCCACCTACTCACCCAGCCACCCAGGCAGTGGTGAGAGCCTGGCTCGTTCAGCCTTAGGTGCAGACTATTCCTTGAGCAGCTGCTCTGTGCTGGGCTTTGGGGAAACAGCAGGCAGGTTGTGTGGGTTCTGGGGGCAGTGGGAGCAGTGTCCTGAGGCCAGGCTGGGTCTAGGAGTAGGGGTGTGAGCAGCGGCAGGGAGGGAGGTGGATGTTGCAAGGCTGACCCATGAGGCAGTTGCCCCATCTCTGCCTTGCCCCATGCAGACTGGCTTTCACCCCAGGACTATGGGCAGGCCCAGGGTCTCTGGGAGAATAATGGGGGCTGTCTGCCTCTCCGCCTTCCCCCAGCCAAAGCTTGGGAGAGTTAGGGCTCTGAGGTTTTACTATTCATCCCTTATGCAGAGTAAGTGTCCTGCATCTGCTACAGCTGCTTGTATAATGCAGGACCTGCTGCGGAGAGGCTCCGGGGGCCCTTTATCACACCCATATCTTCTGGAGCCGAGAACAGGGATCACATCTTGGAAATCTGGGAAAAGGCAAGGCGTGGAGGGCTACTAACTTACAGGTCTAGGCCTGGAGCTTTGTTCCAAGGGTCTTAACTGAGGGTTCAATGGCCCACCCACCACTGTGTGTGGGGTTGACCAGGTTTCTTCCCAAGGCTTCAGCAAGGTGTACAGTGGTTCTCAACCCACAATGCACCTTAAAATCACCAGGAGGGGGGCTTTAAAATTTCCAATGCCTGGACCCGACTCCCACTGACTCTGATTTAATTTGAGGAGAAAATGATGTTTGAAAAGCCCCTGTTATGTGGTTCCAATGTGCAACCAGGGTTAAGAGGCTTGAATATAAAGGGGAAAAATGGGTTTTGGAGTTGGGCTTCCAACCCTGGCTTTACCACCTACTGTGAGATCTTAAGTGAGCTGCTCAGCATCTCAACCGTAGTGCTGATTTCCATTTGTGATCAATTAGTTCGTAAATGAATAAGCACACCAAAATGGAGATGAGTTCCTGATTCTTCAGGAGGTAACTGTGAGTGTCAATTGTTAAAAAGTGTGCAAAGGCACTTAGCACCTGCTGGGTGCTTTTGTAGCCTCAGCTCCCTCTGTGCACCCTTTAGAGAGAGGACAGAGCATGAATGTGTGCGTGGCTTTAAGGGAAAGCAGGAGTGATGGTTGCTGCTCCATGGGTTATGGGTTAATGACTCTGACTCTTTGTGTTTATCTTACTTGGGGTTCATCGAGCACCTTGAATCTGAAATGTGTCTTTCTCCAAATCTGGGGGATTTTCAACCCTTATTTCTTCAAATACTTCTTTCTGGGATTCCCACCCTCACTTTCCAACTGCTGTGGTTGCCCCCAACTCTGTCCTCTGGCCCTTTAAAGCTGTTAAGTTTGTGAGTTTTCGGTCTGGATTTTAGTTGACCCACTTGACAGAGTCTGGGGCCTGCCTGTGAACAAAACCCCATAAATACAGGAAGCCCACCTGGCGCCATTCCTGTCTTCTGAGTATTGACCCCTCCATCAGTGTCTCCTGCTTTGGTTGCTCTCCAGTGCCTGCTGACAGTCGTTAGCCGTTTGGGGGGTTGGGGGGTTGGTCTGATAGCAGCCACTCTGCCATAATCAGAAGCCCAAGCCCAGCAGTTTAATCTCTCAAGGTCTTAGGGGGTGGGCTAGGAGGACAGCAGGCACTGCTCTGCTCACACCTGCGTCCAGTGGGATGCGTTCAGTCACTGTTCACAATCACCGAGTCGCCCAGAGGCTCAGGCCCAGGAGAGATTCCAGACCAGCCTCACCTTCAGACAGAACTGTTGCTGGTGGACCTGACACTCTGAGCCGTCGCCGTCCAGGTGAACTTTCTGAGCAACAGGACTGTTCTGTATTCTGCACAGCTGCTGTACTGGACAGTGCAAGTCTTAGCAAATGCAAGAAGTCAAAGTCCGCAAAACATAAAACAAGGGAACTGCAAAAAAGTTTACAAAAAGATTTACTGTAGCCCTGACAGGCACGGCTTAGTGGGTTCAGTGCCATCCTGCAAAGCAAAAGGTCGCTGGTTCGAGTCCCAGTCAGGGTGCATGCCTGGGTTGCAGGCCCAGCCCCCTGTTCGAGCACGTGCGAGAGGCAATCAATGTTTCTCTCTCTAAAAATAAATAAATAAGCCTTTTTTTTTAAAAAAAAAAGATTTACTATAAGAAAGAAGTAAAAAGGAGGTTCATCGAGGGCATTTGAAATAGGATTTTATTTATCTTCCGCCTGTCCCCAAATAGAAGTATGCCTGGAAGAGACCCTTTGAGGGCCCTGTGTCTCTGAAGAGTGGCTCATGGTACTGCACACCGAGAGCTGTCTTAGGAAGTAGTTATAAGGCTCACCCGTTGTCTCCCCAGCCTTTGTCCAGCACCCTGGACGGATGCTGGGAACTGCCTCTATAGCCACGCCTCCCACACCCACACCTGCCTGCTTCTCACCGGCTCTGGCTTCTCTTTCACCTTGGAGAAGCACCTGGCCTCGTGTCCCCTTCAGCTGGCAGGTAGCTGCTGTTCGCTCATCATTTCACCTGCCTGATTCTTGGAGAGGGGGAGGGAGGAACAGGTGTGCTGACTGGACCTGAAAAGAGAAAAGAGCAAGAGCCAGCAAAGCAGGGTCAGGTGAGAGAGGCACTCAGTCTCGAGGGCAAAATTGAAGGGATGCCCAGGAAACTCAGTAATCAAGATAAGTAACATTTTCATGTGATATTTTTTTAAAAATCCAAGGTAATACAAAAATTCCGCCATGAACAAAAGATCAGAATGTTCAGGAAACCAGGGCGCCCCCTGCACTGCCACAGCCCACTGCCCTCACCTCGCCAGCCCTGGCCCCCAGCCTGCCTTTACTTAACAGGTTGATATTTTGTTCGTCGTGGAATTGCTTATATTAATTTGCATATTTTGAAATGTTGTATTTCAATATTTGTTTTGATGACTGAGGTTTTTGGCACCCCTCCCTGAAATTGTGTGCCCAATGCCTCGCTCTCCTCACCCTGCTCCCAGCCCCGGAACAGAGAGCCCCTGAGAGCCGAGACCCACTCTAGGGGCCGAGAGGCCACAGTCCCCGGGTGGTCCTCTGGCTTCCACCGCTCAGGCCCCTGCTCCTTGTTTAGCCTTGTGGGCACAGAAAGCTAGGACAGAGCCACACACAGGAGGAAGGTCCCCATGACAGGGCGATCCCTGTGTCCCTGGATTACCCCTGTGACATGTGCCTCTAAGGCCCATGGTGACAACCACATAGTTCATCCTGGAGAAGGAAGCCAGCTGCTCTTTCTCCCTGGCAGCCCAGAGAACCATGTCTTCTGGGCCACTTCTCTGCTGCTACCTCACCATTTGGGGACCTCCTAGGCCCTGTGCTGACATCTCCTCTCCCCACCCTAGCCCCTGTCTCAGTCTCCCCTCCACCTCCTCCTTCCCCCTCAGCCTCCGAGTCACCTCTGCTGAGGTCAGACTGAGGGCTGACTGAGCACACGGGTGGGTGTGGTGGCCAGAAGGGGACCAGGCGAGGGGCCCAGCCCTGCCAACCCCGTCATTGCCTCCCTTTCACACCCACCACAGCTCTTTCCAGTCCCAAAATAACTCCCCCAGACCCTCCCTTGACCCCATCTCTCTGGAGCTTGGCTAGAAACACCCAAACCATGGGGTCAGGCAAGTGCTCACCAGGTCCCCCAAAGCTGGGGCAGGGTGGGCAGGAGCAAGGCAGAGTCCCCACTCCACCTATACCTGTGGGCAGTGGGGGAAGAACGGGGTACTAGCCAGGGTGGGACAGCAGGGCACCAGCCTAACCTTCGTCCCCATCCCCACACCAAGTGTCCTGACCCCCAGGGTGTCCTGGCTCCTGCCACAGTCCTTGCTGGCAAGTGGGAGCTGTGGCCCGGATGCTGTTCCCAGGTGGGGGAGCCAGGGGAAGGGTGGCAGCCAGCAGCCATGTGTGTCCACCCGAGATCCTAACCAGCCTTCCCAATAACCCTGTATAGGGGGTGCATGGTCCCCAGAATTCTCTGGGTCAACATGCTGGGTGTTGGAATATTGAAGTTCTGCATTTACACAGTCGGTGAATAAGTATGGCCCTAACTCCCTGTTCCAACCACTATAGGGTGAAGGCTGAGCTCACAGGGCCCCCCCCCCAGCAGGGCCCCCAGCCCATAGCCTGGGCAGCACTCCAGGCCAGCAGCACCCAGGTGTTTCTGGTTCTTACACATCTTAATGACTCCTGTCTGTAATTTATGCTGATGATTTTGGGCAGTGGTGCTGGTTGTGATGGCATCTTACAGGTGAGGAAACTGAAGCTCTTAGGGCCCAAGGTGTTTGCTCAAGGCTGGATTCGAACCCAGCTCTGTGGGTCCAGAGCTGTGCACTGTTCTCCACATTACTCTGCCTTCCCAGGCAGTGCAGAGGCATGAATCTGGGGTATGGACCCGCCTCCCCTGTGTGACAACCCAGAGGACCCCTGATCCTCCAAACTGACTAAAGACCAAGACGCAATGCTTGTGAAGGAGCCATGACGAGTAGGGGCCAGACTTTGGCAAGATCAGGTTCCGGGGTAAAAGGCTTTGTATTGTATCCTGTCTCGGCAAAGCTTTTGTGGCCTCATGACCCTGGTACACAGACATTTAGGGGCATGTCCCTATTAGGACAGGAAGGTGTGAACACAAAGGGGAAGGGACTGACCTTATCTGCCATCCTCCCAACCCTGTAGTTCATGGTAGAGAACAGGGGAGGGAGGGGGACGAAGGTGCTGGCACCTAGCAGGGGATCTGCCCCCCACCCCATCCTGCATTCTTGCTCCAAGCTTAGGGCTCTTACCTACATGTCCTTCTCAGCCACTCGTTCTTCCTTCTTCCATGTCAGCAGACCATTCTCAATCTCAAGAACCCACAAAAAGAATTATAATTCACATTGCAATATATTCCATTATTATATTCCATCATAGCATATTCCATTTATTGACTCCCTGCTCTGTACCAGACACCGTGCCGACGAGCTGACACACACCATCCCATCGAACCCTGGGAGCCGCTCTGTGATCTTAGTATCACTGTCATCTCTGCGGCACCAGGAGGAAAAGCCAAGGCTCAGAGCAGTCAAGTGATTTTCCCAGAGACACACCGTCAGCGTGTGAACCCTGTGGCATGCTGTTCACTTTCTGGGGTCTCTCTGCCCCTGTGGTCTTTGGCCTCCTCTCCAGGCCTCTGCCCCTCTGCAGTACCTCCAACATCACTCTAGTGAGTCCGATGCTCACAGACTAAATGACTAGCTGCTCCGCCAAGTCCCCTTTGGACTGAGACAAAGTACTTCCGGGCCTGGCCCTTGTTTGCAGGGCCCTGATGCAGGTAGGGATCCCAGGTGGGCAGCAAACTAAAGCAGCCTGGATTTGCTCTTTCTCCCCACAGAGAATGCGGGGAGGAGGCTCCCACCTTCCTTCCCACCTGTGTTTGCCTGTCTCAGTTTGCTTCCTGGCTGACTTTTCATCCTTTGAAATGACACCCTGTCCTGTCCCAGGAGCCAGGCCTCCGGCTGGAAGAGGCAGGAAGCAGGCTTGCCTGGGACTGCTGGGTGGGAACACCCCTCATCCCAGGGGACCGGTGACCCTGAACCCTCTTGACGCCAGGAGTCACCTAAGACTAAAACCTCTTAGGAACAAGGTGTTGCCGTAGTTCCTATCTGACAGATAAGGAAGCTGAGGCTCAGACAAGTTAAGTGACTTGCTCAGTTTCACACAGCTAGAATATTCTGGAAAATTCAAACACATGCAGGCTGACTCTGAGTCTGTGCTTTCTCACCCCTGCATGGGTTTGTTCTGGCTTATAAGAACATTTACAGAGGGTTTGTCCTGTCTTGGTGACAGCCTTTGTCGAGTTCCTGCCGAGTCCTGTGCTGAATTCCTTGGGTGCTTTATCACATGTGATCCTTCACAAAGGCCCTCTGAGGGAATGTCTGTTCTAACTCTCCCACCCATTCTACAGAGGAGGAAACCGAGGCTCAGAAAATCCACCCGAAGTCTCATGAGCAGCAGATGGCAGAGCTCAGATCTGAACAGGCAGCCTGGTCCCGGAACTGGTACTGACAGGCTCAGGGCTGAACCTGTACCTGGGCAAGCAGGGTATGACCCACGACCAGATTCCTTTAAATCTGGAAATAGGTTTCCAGAGGGGACAGAAATGGAACAAGCACACAACTGTTAACAGCAAAAACAACTACACAAGAATTAGCAAATATTTTTCGCAAAATGTGTGCTTAAAAGAAAAGTCCTGTGTGGGTCAAACAGGAATGCCCTGACCAAAAATGACTCATGGCTTGTGAATACCCGGCCACACTCGGCCTCTCGTCCAACCCGCACCCCGAGAGAATGTCACCTGTGACCAGAAGTCCCCAGCCACACCTGGCTCTTCAGATGAAGCTGGCTGGGAGGGGCAGGGGGGCGGTTACAGCTCTCTGCTCTTTCCTGGCTGGATAAGGTGAGCTCTGACTGATCAGAGAAAGATGTCTTCCTTTATTTGAAAAAGAAAAAAGAAAAAAAGCTCATAAAGTGGAAGCTTTTTGAGCTTCTGGAATTATTCATGTTTAACTAAAGCTGTTTACTGTTTTGCTCTGTTGATCTGTTTGCTTGGAAAGAACCTGCCTCTTCCCATCTTGGCAATCCACCTCAGTGGCTGTGCCTCCATCCTCACTATCTCGGGTCATCAGAGGGACAGGAATGGCCCCTACATGTGTCACTTCCTGGCGGCAACTTCCACTGAGTGACATTGCTTTGCCAGTTGTCCACCCCAAACCCCATGTTCAGTGCCCTCGTGTCTCCCAAAGCTGGTCCTTTCCCTGGAGCCTCAAAGCCCAGACCCTCTGCAGCCACAGCCTCCTTCCCTGCCCTTCACTGCTTCTGGCCAACAAGGAGGACTGATCGCCTGTCTCTCCTGTCCCTTTGTCTCATGCCCAGGACCCTCTTCCCAAGGCGCAAGGCTTCGAGACGCCAACCCTCCCCAGGTGCTTGGAGTCTGCAGCTTTTCAATTGCATGTTTGCTTTTTATGAAAGGGAAGCGATCCTGTCTGCAGAATATTAAGTGGCTCGGGTGGCTTTGGGAAGCAGAGCTGCTAATCTGCCAACATCTGCTGCTTATGTGATCTTGATCTTGGCGCCCGGCAGCTCTGCGCCCCTATCCCCCAGTCTGAGCTCTTCCTCACCCCCCATCCTTCATTCAGCCCCATGGCTTTGAGGTCCAGAGGGGGCTGATGGGTAGGTAGTTCAGTGGGAGTCCAAGCTAGCCCAGCCATGCTTGCCTGATGGCAGGGCCTGGAGCAGTGACCTCCAAGTCTCCTCACAGGCCCAGGGCAGTGGTCCAGCCAAGAGAAGGAACCTTGGGCCAACCCCTTCCTATCATGGGCTTCCTGGCCCTCAGTAGACAGAGACAGAGTGGGCTGCACAGAGTCCAAGGTCAAATGCACCAGCTGACATGCACCACCCCCAGGCCAGTCTGGCCAGGCTCTTTCCACATGCCACACCTTTGCATAGGCTGTTGTCCCCAATGGGGATGTGTCCCTTTCTGCCCTCAACCAGTTCAAGTGCTGCCACCCTTCAAGGCCAGGTCAAGACCCCTGTCCCCATGTGGCCCTCCTTGGCTCATCTATAAGCACTGTGCCTCCGCTATTCCTCTTGCTTTCTCTGGTCCCCACCATCTCATCTGCTGGATATGAGTCTTCTGTCCTCCTGTCCTCTCCACCACCCCAGGGGGAAGATCCAGGGTTTCCAGAGGACATGTTGGGGCCACCAAATGTTTCCCCTCAAAGAGGACTTCTGGAAGCCAGACTTGTACCTGGAGTGGGAGGGAGGAACCACCCTGAGCAGCCATCACTCCTGTGTCCCCTCTCTCCCTCCCAGCATTGGGGACTTCCAAAAGGGCTCAAGGATACGCCCCTCTCCTTGCACCCCCTCAGGAAGGAGCTGACTCGTGTCCCTGGGCCTTGGCCTATACTGTAAGGAGGCAGAGAGCTGGGCCATTCACCTACCAGAGGGCTGCAAGCAGTGGGCACAGGCCCAAGCAAGGAAGCCAAAGGTGGGATGGGCAGTGTGGCCAGTGCAGTGGCTCAGGGGTGAGCCTCAGACTCCCTCCTCTCTGTCCTCTTCTGTCCATTCTCATGCCTTTCTGTCTTTCCAGAGGGTAGCTCCTTGGGCAGAACACCATTGCATGGAAAGGTGCTCCTGGAAAGGCACGGAGGTGACCCCCTGCTAGTCTACCCACTATTGCAGTGACTTTGGGCAAGGCTTGTTTGACCTCTTGAGCCTCAGTTTCCTTGGCTTAACCAAGGGAATGATGATAGCCACTTCTTAGGATAGCCAGGGGATTAAATATGTAGTGTGAGTGCACGAAGCCCTTGGCATGACAAATGGTTCATTGATATCAGTTTCCCTATTGCAGGCAGCCTGGGGTTCCCACCACTGGCCCCCTGTGCTGTCTCCCCCCTCTTGGCTCCCATGGGGTCCAGAATGAACAGATACCCCAGAAGGTGTTTGCAAGCTCGGCATCACCTTCAGCCCCAGAGTGGGGTGCCACAGAGCTCCCTCTGACTCTTCACTCACGCCAGCCCACCCTGGTCTGTCCCTGCCCATCCACAGAGCAGGGTGACACTGGGACCATTAGCCCTGGTCTGGCTGCTGGAGCCAACCCCTAAGGGCTGGGATTGGGTCACTCCCCAAGACCCAAAGGGACCCGAGCTCCTCCTTTAGAGCTTCTCTCCAGCCAGTCCGAATATCTCTGCGTGCCAGCCAGGGCTCAGTGTGAGGGCTCTCAACGTGAGCTTGCCAGGGACAGAGCTTAGAGTGCACTGTCAACAGAGCCAGAGCACCAGTGCAAATGAGCCAATTTAAAGGTGAAGTCCCTTAGGGCCCTCTGAGAAGCATCCCACCCGAGGCCAAGGGCACTGGATGCTGCTAGTCGTAGCATCCTCCGTGGGCTCTGCGGTCAGCCTGGCCATGTACAGATGCTGTCCCCACATCCTCTCATTTCAATATCTCTGGGACAAGGTGCTCAGTCCCTCAGAGCCACAATTCCTCCTATCTAAATACAGCGATATGTGCCACATAACAGCAGGCATTATGTGCAACGATGGCCGGCATTTTATGGCAGGGGCTCCAGAAGGTTATAACAGAGCTGAAAAATTGCTGCTGTCTAGTGACCTCATAGCTGTCTTAAAGTCATAGCAGAGCGCATTCCTCCCGCGTCCGTGGTGATGCTGGTGTGGACAACCCGCCGCGCTGGCCGTCCGGTGAGAGCACAGCACACAGTTATGTCCGGGAGGTGTGGTGCCTGGAAATGACAGTAAATGACTGTGTTGCTGGTTTATGTATCTGCTGTATATACTTTTATCACTATTTTATTTCTTTTAGCATATAGATTTTTATTTGTTGAATTTATTGGGGTGGCATTGGTTAATAAAATTATATAGGTTTCTGGTGTATAGTTCTATAACACATCATCCGTATATTGTATCCTGTGTTCACCACCCTATTAGAGTGTACTTTCTACTTATTTTTTTTAAAGGTTTGTTGTAAAGCAGTCTGCCATGGGTACCACACCCCTTGGTCGTGTCATTTTCTCTTGCACGTGATTCAGTGTCGTGCTGTTTTGTACAGTAACGTGCTATCCATCCTTGTAGTCTAGGGGCAATAGGCTACATAGGTGTGTGTACATGCACCCTGGGATGATCGCACAGCAACAAAATCGCCAAGCCACACACGTCTCAGAATAGATCCCGTGGTCAAGCAGCATGTGACTGTGAGCCTGTGTGCCGGGAAGCTACTCCAGGTGGCAGAGGGTAGGCGCCCCATAACCGCGGGTCTTTATAGCGATCTCATGGGGTGGTGGGAGGCAGGGGCAGAGGCCCAGGGGTCCCTAGTGCAGCCTGCTCTCAGTTCTCCATTAGCAGGCTATCTTCCGGGCAGGTTACCTTTGCCCAGCTTTCGTCTGTCCTCCAAGTGGCTCTGGGCTCCAGCCGTGCGTGACAGTTCATCAGAACAAGTTTCCAGAGGGTCTGAGCCCCTGCTTCCCGCCATCAGTGCAGAAGGAGGAGCTGCACTTCTAGGTCCTCCCCCCCCAGGGGCTGCAGGGAGCTCAGCAAAGTGCTAGTGGAGGATGCCTCTCGGAGGCCGAGTGTGTCTGGCACAGTGAACTGAAGTGCATTCTGGAAGATTCTCCAGGAGGCAGAGGTTGACATCTGGCTGAGAGCCCTCAGGCCTGTGCGCCTACTGTGCCCCATTTCTTGGGCATGTGGAGTCTACCTCCTCTGGTCCTCTGCCCCGTCCGATCTTCACTCGTGACACAGATGTCAGGAGTCATCTCCAAGCTGCTCCAACATGAGGGAATTCTATCTCAAATATGTTGCACAAATGAATAATAAAAACAAAAGAAAATTACCCTCTTTATTGAAACTCATTTTATGAATAAAACAATTATTCTGGTAATTGAAAAAATGTGTCGTTAAATTAAATGCAGTGGTTCCTATTAAAATTTTAGTGCATTTTTGCTGCTGTTGGCTAGAGGCTGGTAATTATAGTCAAGAGTTTCGCTTTCTCTTTATTGTTTTTTAATCTCTGTGTGCTGCAGCTCTCCGATGATATTTTATGTCAAAGAGATTTAGAGCTGTACTCCAGAGGGTAGGGAGAAGCTGGCTGGGGCGGGGCGGGGGGGGGGCCAGTGGGGAACTGCAGAGGCATCTGCCTCTGACACTAGGTTGGCTGTCACTCTGGCTACCCAACAGTCTTGATTGGTCTCTTTAGCCCTCTATCAGCCTGACAGCAGCCAATCACAACCCTCTAAATCCAGTGCCCGCCCACCACTGTCTTTCTGACCTCTTTGCAGAGGTTAAGAGGAGGAGGGAAGCCTGGAGTTGGGTCTGTGGATGCCTAGGTCTCAGCACCTTCTTGGAAAGGGTGTTTGGAAAGCAGCAGAGTAGGGTGAGGGTGGGATGGACCTTCTGAACTTCTTCCTGCCCTGGTCGATTGAAGAAGGCTGTGGAAGCTGTTAGTGTGCAAGTACCATGAGGGCAGGGACCACGCTTGTTTTGCTCACTGTTGGATTCATAGCTCCCAGCACAGTAAGTGGTGCATTGGCAGCTATTGGTTCTTGTCCAGAGAGGGCAAGAGGGAGAAAGAAAAGCTATGATAGAGCCTGCTTGGTCCAGGATGGGTTAAGTAGTAAGTAACAAGACAGGAGAATGAAAACAGCCTGGAAAAGCTCTGGGTTTCCTTTTAAGGAACCTCCCTTCCCCCATCCCTCCATGGCAGGAAGAGAGAAAAACCAAAGACAGCTCCCTCTTCATTCCTGGCAGGCGCTGCAAGGCTCCTCCGCTGACTTAGACCCGTTGGTAACTGCCCTTGATGTGTTGCATGTCTCCCTGGCCCTGGCTGCGGTTCTGTTCTTTGTCTGGGAGATTAAGCTCCTGGTAGGCAAGGTCTCTGGCCCTGCAACCTGCCACTGGGAGCTTGATGAATCAGTGGGACTGGGAGCTTCTGGGCATTTATCACCAAAGACTGGGAGCTGGGCAGGAGTCCAATGCCATTGTCAAGCATCATTGGATGAGCCCTCGGTGCTGGGAAGGAAGGAAAGTAGGCGGGGCATCTCCGAGGCCCCGGTGTGCGTGCTTTGCGACTTGAAGGCTACTGTCTTGACTCACTGTGCCATCCCCAGCTGTTCCCTCTCAATCCTCCCCATGTACTGTCTCTGCTCTGTCCCATCTCTCAGGCAGCTGTCTCCCTGTTGTCCCAGGCTTCACGGTCAGCTGGCTTCAGCCCAGTTTGGCCATGGAAAGGCACAGACAAGGCATGGGAGATGGGAGGTAGAGAGAAGCAGGGTGATTCCCCCCAATCGGTGTGTGCCTCCACTGGCATTCTTTGCAGCAGCTGTGTCTCATTCATGACTCCAGCTCCTGGGCAACAGGGTGCCCTATTCTAGTTGCCTGCCGTGACCTGCGATGGGCCTGAATCCCCCACTTCCCCCCAGACACCTCTGGCCTTGGGGCTGTAGAGCTTTCCTATGTGGCTAATCTCTGGGTTGCTCACTGTCCCTCATTTGCCTTCTCAACTCTCCGATCACCTGTAACCAGTCCCTGTAGCAAATTCCCTCTATGTTAATATACCAAGACATTTTTATTTCCTTTGGACTCTAGCTAAACATCTGTCCTCTGAACATCCCAGGATGAGTGACAGAGGGGCTGCCCAGCAGGGGTGGGGTGGTTGAGGTTCCTTGCAGTCCCTCTCACCTCTCCCACTGCCCAGGGGAGGTTGCTCTGTCCAGCCTGTCTCTGCCTCTTCAACCAAGTGGTCACTCATGTCCAGCCCAGTCTGGTTATTTTATCCACATAGGACAGCCCCTCATTTTGTAATAATTGAGCTATTTTGCCAGCAGGGCAAAGGGTTAGCAGGTTAGGGGCCCTTTCCTGGGGATGTTACATCTAGCACAATAACTCATGGAGCTGTTAACCCTGGAGCAGAGTGACCGGGAGGCTAGGGGCAGTCCCTTTCCCCTGCCCCCTACTATGTCAGGTTCTTAGCCAGAACTCCACCAGGCACATGTCCAAGGCAGGCCAGCTCACCTTGATCAAGAAACAACTGGGACACTAGACCAGAAAAGAGAGCTGGGCAGGTTGTGGAGGGAGGGAGCAGGTAGGGGAGGGGCTGGATGTTGCCACGAGATGCCAGCTGACCCGGGAGCCCGGGAAATACAGGGCTACAGGGAAAGACAGCAATACAGTACAGAGCAGCAGGAGGGTGAATGTTCCTTGAGCACCTACTACGTGCTAGGTACTTTTATTACCTTATTTAATTCTTATTACATCCTGTGAGTAGGAGTCATTATCCCCATTTCATAGACTGAGGAAACTGAGGCTCCAATCTATTAACTAGCTTGTCCAAGGTCACACAGCCAGAGCCACTTACTACAAACCTTTGTCCTGCCTTCATGAATTGTCTTCCTTGTCACCTCCTATGAGTCTTACTAAGTAGCCTGTGCTGGACCCTTGTTTCTGCCAAATCCTAGGATTCTGGGAGCATAGAGTCTAAAATAAACAGCCCACCTACACAGCGGCACATGGACACGTCATTCATTCATTCACTCCCACCTATTGACTGCACAGCCTCCCTTTGCCCCACGCTGTCAGGGCCCTAGACTTAGAGTTGTGAATTAGTCAGATTTTGTTTTCATCCTCAGAGAGCTTGCAGTTGAGCAAGGAACACTGGCATTAGGAAGACACAGGCCCAGTGAGTAATGACGGTAAAGCTGGGTGCTTACACTCAGCCATCTTCAGCAGTCTGCTGGCTGACCCCTCATGAAGGCTGTGTACCCTTCAGGGCTCAACCCGCAGGCTGCACCTCTTCCCTTCTCCCCACCCTCGCTGGCTGGCCCATCACTTGCCCTCACTGCACTGGTTATCTTTAAACCCAGGCCCAGCCCATTGTTCTCTTGAGCACGGAGCCGTCCTCCAGCTTTCATGCCTTGCTGTGCTTGAGTGTACCTGAGAGTGAAGGGAACAACAGTGTGCTGGTGAATGCCTAACAACTGGCTCTGGGCTCCCTGTAGCAACTGCCAATTTCTGTGGTGTAAATACTCCACTATGGCCGATGTCAGGCTCCCAACCTGACGGTACTGAACACAGAGTTGGAAAGAGATAGGCTTCATGAGCATTCATGAGCCAGTACAATCTGACACCCACATGCACCCAACAAGACCACATGAACATGTATATCCCTCCTCAAGTGGCATCTTTTCCAGGATTCCTAGTCTCAACGGCACCAACAGCCTGTTGCCCAAGCCAGAACCCTGGAGTCATCCTCCACTCCCCCTTGGACTACTTCCAACCAGGCACCCAATGCAGTCAGTTCTACCTTTTTACTTCCAGATGTCTTGATTTCATCTGCCTCCCTCCATCCTCACTGGTATCTCATTCTAGTCACCACCACCTCTCCCCCGACCATTGTCACAGTCTCCCACCTGGCCACCCCAGCCAGCTTCCACATTGCAGCCAGAGTGATCTTTCTGATACAGAAATCTAGTCTATTACCTGCCAAAACCCCTTTTTGCCTCCCTATGCCCTTGCTTACCTGCTGGGCCTCTCCTGGTACCACTCTCCCTTAATCCCTGCCTGCCATAACCCCCTCAACACACCCTGGCAGGTGTGGCCTGCCATGTGCCCTCTGCCCTCTGGGTCTATTTTGCATGTCTCCTCCCCTGGAGCATGCCTTCTATTGCTGCTTGGCTGTCTCCTATCTGTTCTTCTTTTTTTTTTTTTAAATATATTTTATTGCTTATGCTATTACAGTTGTCCCATTTTCCCCCATCATTCCCCTCCACCCTGCACACCCCCTCCCACCCACGTTCCCTCCTTTAGTTCATGTCCATGTATCATAAGTTCTTTAGCTTCTACATTTCCCACACTATTCTTGCCCTCCCCCTGTCTATTTTCTACCCACCATCTATACTACTTATTCTCTGTACCTTTTCCCTCTCTTTCCTCCTCTCACTCCCCTGTTGCTAACCCTCCATGTGATCTCCATTTCTGTGTTTCTGCTCCTGGTCTATTGTTTGCTTAGTTTTCTTTTGTTTTAGGTGTGGTTGTTAATATCTGTGAGTTTGCAGTCTTTTTAGTGTCCTATTTTTTATCTTCTTTTTCTTAGATAAGTCCCTTTAACATTTCATATAATAAGGGCTTGGTGATAATGAACTCCTTTAATTTGACCTTATCTGAGAAGCACTTTATCTTCCCTTCCATTCTAAATGACAGCTTTGCTGGATAGAGCAATCTTGGATGTAGGTCCTTGACTTTCATGACTTGGAATACCTCTTTCCAGCCCCTTCTTGCCTGGAAGGTCTCTTTTGAGAAATCAGCTGACAGTCTGATGGGAACTCCTTTGTAGGTGACTGTCCCCTTAT